>JAQJVL010000145.1:1364972-1889315 GCA_035578905.1 Stictocephala bisonia
ATTTAAAAGTGTATTTATTATAGTGTAAAGACCGCCATCTTTTTACATTTTATATAGTATAACGAGGGAAAGGTTAGGAGTGTATTTTATATAGTATAACAAGGTTAACAGTGAATTTTATATAGTATAACATGGAAAAAGTTAGGTTAAGAGTGTATTTTATATAGTATAACAAGGTTAACAGTGAATTTTATATAGTATAACATGGAAAAAGTTAGGTTAAGAGTGTATTTTATATAGTATAACAAGGTAAACATTGAATTTTATATAGTATAATACGGAAAAAGTTAGGTTAAGAGTGTATTTTATATAGTATGATGTGGGAATTTGGAGGGAAATTTGGGAATCTGGAGGGAAATTTTGGGAGGGAAAATTCCCACGGGGGTTGGTACCACTGCCTCCGTTTCCGGCGGCCATCTTGGATCCACTTCCGGTCGCCATCTTGGATCCGGTCACGTGACCGCTCTCGACCAATCAGAGGCCAGAAAAGTGAGTCTCGCTTCAACACCTTTTGACTACTCAAACTGAGACTCATAAATTTGAAAGAATCAAGGAATCGTAGTTTAATACCATTTCCCACCTTCACAGTAAACGAAATGTACCACTCTTTGTTGTTTGGTATTATATCGATAGTGTTACCACGCTCTCCGAATTGCTTTATGAATAGGTGTGTATCATAACCAGCCAAGTTGTGAATGAAGACGGGTATGAAATTAGGCACTCTATAATTCAAATTACATTTTTTATGGGCAACACATCTGAATTAACCGATTATATGACCATGATTCATCACGCGGTCATCTTCTAATACTCTTCTACATATGTGACATCTGTTGATGATTTCAACCTCTCTCAATTCAAGATCAGTCAGTGGCAACATTGGAACCGCATTCCGACTGTTGTAGCGTTTAAAGATTTCCTCCGATTCACATATTAATGTATCTACAAATTTGGAAGCTGCATCCTCGCCGAAATAACTAACTGGTGGTTTATAAATACCTCTGTCGTGTGTTCCATACAAACAGAAACTTATTGGTCGATGTTTTTGATATCGCAGGGTATAGGGTTCTGTGATTCCTTCGGTTGGATCCTTTTCCTTTTGTGCTTCTTTTATTGGAATCAAAAAACATTCGAAATCAGCGTAGAATACAAACGGGACTCTCATCGAGCAGTTGTATTGTCTGAATTTGATGTAAGCACCTTCATCTGGCAACTCAACTCTCAAAGGTTTGTGGTTCCCAGAGTCCAATTTATGTTTATCTAACAAATCTTCTCTTCCGAAATGCTGAAGACACCGTCTGCACAGCCAGATTCTATGTCCATTTTTTGTCACTTGTGAATTCACTAATTTTTCCAGATTCTTTATGTAACAGTAATGAGCTTGCTTTTCATTCTTCATATACAACAAATCTACGTGTTGTACTTTTTCTTCTTTTGTAACTAGGAGAGGATGGATTAAAAACTTTTCGTCATAAGCATATATGTTAATTGAAATACCGGAACGTTCCTCAAATGTCAGAACTTTGGAAGTCTGTACTGGGAAATCAATACCTTTAAGATATTCGTCAAATTCATGTTCATGTGCTTTATACTTGCTCACCCGTTGAGAATGTTTCTTTGCTGGGTAAAGTGCGGCTAAAATGCTCCACAAGAAACACTTTTGATCATTATTTTCCACATTGATAACAGCTTTCCGGTTTTCAATAGCTAAAGGTAGTGGTATGTAGCTAGCTCCCTTCAGGGGGATTTATTTGTTCAATCTAATTTCCATGCCTTCGATATTTTTGAGCGTCCATTGCGATCCGTTCTCCTGAAATTCCTCCTTCTGGGCCATGATTTTTTTCTTTGTGCTATCGTAATATTCTGATATATCTGAAGTGGGCAGTAGTACTGTATTTTTCGTTTTGAAATTCATGGTTCGCTCAATAACCTTGCCATCTGCTGGCCGTTTGTAAACAGCGAAAAACCAAACGTTAGCTTTTAGGTTATTTTTCAATATTTCATTTTCAATCAGCTCAATGACTAGGGGTTTATACGCATTAAAGAAACGGAACACATCTTTGAATGCTAGTTGATTAGCAATAGTGTAGGTTTTCAATCGTCCCTTGAAAGCGGTTTGTTTTTCACGGATAGCCTCGGCCAATGATTGTAGTTCGAATGTTTCTTCTTTCTCTCCATCCACATTGTTCTGTGGCGAGTTTTCCAACGTTGGATCATCTACATAGTGTTTATCATCTGGTTTGTTTTTATTTTTGAACTTGGGGTTCTCAATTACAGTACACACGGAATCTGAATCTGAACTTAGATCGTCGTCTTCTTCTTCTTCTTCTCTTTTATCAGTTGGAATCAGTGGTGAATATGAGGGACTGTCTGGAAAGGGAAGTGGAGATCCATAAACGGGGCTGTTTGGTATATTCAATGACGATTCCTCGTTAATGTTGTTATTTTTTTTATGTGAATATGTTAAATTGAAATCGAGATCATCTTCATCCCAACTCTGATTATGTGTAGACTCTGATGAATGAGGTGGAGATCCCATTATATTTCTAATTTTATTCGAATCCGAATGGACAACTCTTTTTGGTGGTTCAAACACGACTTCTTCCTTTTTAGGATCGTCTAAAAATGACAAATCGAAATCAGATATGGCATCTCTAAATTTAGTTTCGTTCCAATTTGGATTTCTACGTGCTTCTGAGATTACGTTACCCAATAATTCTATAACATTATCTATGTCAGCCTCCCTCAAATATGATTCAGGATCAGAACTATCATGATCTTCGGGCTTTGACTTAGGAGAAGCAATCGGAGAATTAGGTAGTGGGCTGATTGGAGAAGGAATGGGGGCTGACCAATCTACCTCAAAGTCAGGAGGAGGAGAAGATACTGGGGAAGCTGGTAGAGAGCTGATTGGAGAAGGAATGGGGGCTGACCTATCTCCTTCAAAGTCAGAGGGAGGAGAAGATATTGGGGAAGCATCATCTAGCAATGGGCTATTTGGTCGCTTGTTTGTCTTGCGAGCGTAAGCTCTGGGATTGATTAGTGTCGTACGTTTACTTTTTACAAAATCTTCATCGTATGTCTGGAGTGTTTTTACAGGCCGGCGATTAACTTTCGACTTCGGATATTTTGCAACAAGTTCGGATATTTCAGGACCTGAGGCTGGAAGTCGTTGAGCAAAACGTTACTCTATTCTTTTAATTGTTGGATTGGACAGAACGAAATCCGAAGGTAGCATCATCCTTCTTTGTTTGTGGTCCTCAGATTTTACATGGGAAACCAAATTAGACTTTTCGATAGTCTACTCACATACCTCACACAATAACGATTCTGTGGAGTATGGTTGCATCATTGCCCTTCGTTTATGAACCCTCGATTTTACATGTGAGGCATATCTAGGTTTTTCAATAGACTTTTCGCATACGCAACACATTACCGATTCTAGAGCTGGTTTGATTCCAAAAAGTTTGACTCTGTTGCGTAGCATCGTATTAGTGTTACACTTTTTTGATTTGCTGTGTCTAAGCATATTACGAATAGAAACTTCGGTGTCACATATAGTACATGCCTGTTTTGTAGCATCATTCGAAATTGAGCTAGTCTGAATATCTGGAACTGAAGCCGTTTGCTCAGGAGAAGAAGTCGTGATGCATCTTTTCGATTTACGATGCCGTGACATGTTGGATGCAGTCACTTCAATTCCACACTTTGGGCATGGTTTCTTTTGCGAATAGTTTGATGCCTGGTTGAGTACTGGCATTGCAGTGTTAGGATTATTTGAAACTGTGATACTCAAACAGCATTTCGATTTACGGTGTCGTGACATATTTTTAGCCAGAACGTCAACACCACATGCTGGACAAGTTTCCTTCTGAGGACATACAGTGGCGGTTGAAGGAAGAGGTCCGAGCGCTAGCACCGTTGATTGGTAGCCTGTGGAATCTGCGATACATCTTTTCGTCTTACGATGTCGAGACATATATGATGCATGTACAAACGCATTGCAAGTAGGACATTGCTGCTTTTAAGCCATATCGTTAGCACTCAGAAGTGCTGATGAGTTGACATTAGTCTTATAAGTAGCCATTTGCATGGAGTTAGCTGTCTCCTCTGACCACCCTGAACATTTGTCGTATTTTAGAGTGGAAGAGTGAAGAAATGACGAAGCCATATCGTTAGCACTCAGAAGTGCTGATGAGTTGACATTAGTCTTATAAGTAGCCATTTGCACGGAGTTAGCTGTCTCCTATGACCACCCTGAAAATTGATCGTATTTTGGAGTGGAAAAGTGAAGAAACGACGAGGACGACGAGAGAAGATAAACGTCACCTGAATGACACGTAAACGAAACCTAAACGACACGTAAACGAAACCTAAACGACACGTAAACGTCACCTGAACGATACGTGGACGAGGGAAGATAAACGTCACCTGAACGATACGTGGATGAGGAGGAAAGATAAACGTCACCTGAACGAAGGGGAAAGACGACGATGAATGTTGTTGCTGCACCACATACATATCGTTAGCACTCAGAAGTGCTGTTGAGTTGACATTAGTCTTATAAGTAGCCATTTGCACAGAGTTAGCTGTCTCCTCTGACCGCCCTGAAAATTGATCGTATTTTGGGGTGGACGAAACGTCACCTGAACGATACATGGACGAGGGAAGATAAACGTCACCTGAACGATACGTAAACGAAACCTAAACGACACGTAAACGTCACCTGAACGATACTTGAACGATACTTGAACGTTACATGAACGATACTTGAACGATACTTGAACGTTACATGAACGATACGTGTTGTGTGTGTGTCACCTTAATACAAGATGTGAAATTATTGTATTAAGGTGATGAGGGAAGACGACGGATGAAATGAGAGGACGAGGGAAGATGACAGCCAAGTGACGGAGCAGCCGCATCTACCACCGAAATCTCATGCAAACAACCGCGCGAATGTTATCGTGTCAAACAACCCAGCGGGGAATGGGTGCCGCGATTGAATCACTTATAATGTTCCACAAACACCGCACCGCCGGGACTGCCTACACAGCGCTCCGCGAAACGATGCCACTGCAGAAATCTCGACCGGCGTTCTGGCCGGATTCACTGCGCGACACTCGAACCCATTCACCGCGCACCAAAACTAAAACACAACTTTCAATTCACGCCTAGCACTGCACCAGGAACGGTTAACACAAAACTATCAACCATGAAACATTATCAATCCGAGCAAACTGTGAAATTATCAATCTAAGCACATCAAAGCATTATCAATCTAAAATTTAGGGTGGATAATACTGGGCCAGGATCGGCAAATCCCTACTACTGGAGTCAATGTTTTTGGTAAGTACAGTAGGTAGGTAGGTAGGTTGTTCATGTGTGTTTAGTGGGTGGTCTATGAAAGGTGAGTCATGTGTGTTTGGTGATTGGGTGGAATATCACAGGATTTATGTAATGTTCAAGTGGATGGTGTATCAGAGGTGTTGTATGTTGAGTAGGTGGGCGACCAACCAAGAGTCTTGTATGTAGAGTGTGTGGTTAGTCTTTTGTGTGTTGAGTAGGTGGATGGTCAATGTAGAATGTATGGTAAGTCTTGTATGTTATGGGAGGGTGATTGGTCTATCAAGAGAAATGTGTGATATGTAGGTTGGCGGTCAATCAAGTCGTATGTTTGGTAGGTAGGTCATCCATGAATGTTGGGTGTCAATCTAAGGTTTTATGTAATGGTTAGTTACGTAGGTCTATCGAGAGTACTGTGTGTTAAGTAGGTGGGTAGTAAGTCAAGAGTGTTGAATGTTACGTAGGTAGGTAGGTAGGTTGTTCATGTGTGTTGGTGGTCTATCAAAAGTGAGTAATGTTTAGGCATGTGGTCCATCAAGAGATGTGTGTGTGTTTGGTAGGTGGGTAGGCTGTTAAGTCATGATTGTATGGTGTGTGGTTGGTCTTGTATGTTAAATAGATCGTATATATAAAGTTTTGTTTTTGTGGGTGGTCAAGTCGTATGTTTGGTAGGTAGGTCGTTCATGAATGTTGGGAGTCAATCTAAGGTTTTATGTAATGGATAGTTACGTAGTCTATAGAGAGTACTGTGTGTGTTGAGTAAGTGGGTGGTCAATGTACAATGTTAAGTAGGTAGTCTATCAAAAGTTGTATGTGTAGGGAATGTGGGTAGTCTATCATGAATGATCAAGTAGATGGGGGGTCAGCCAATAGACTTGTATGTTAGGAATGTGGTCTATCAAGGTAGGGGGAGGGGGTCTATCAAGAGTTGTGTGTGTTTGGTAGGTGGGTTCTCCGTGTGTGTGTGTGGTTGGGTCTCTGGGATTGGTGTATATACATTTTCTGATCGAGTATATTACAGCCAAAAGGAACCAAACATTCTTACTGTTAATGTCAAAGTTTCTACAATAGACACATTTCAACTAACCATTCGTTTATTTGTTTAATAAATAGATGCAAAGAATCATTAGTACCAAGTTTTGTTAAAACCAGACTTAAAATGCGAACATTATAGAGAATTTATTCCTATTGGCTACTTACACTTTGCCAACTGTTTGGAGTCATGTAGTAGTAAATGCAAAGCCAACTAAATAATTATGTAGGTTAAACAATTAATTTACATGTGTTAAATCAGTTTTGTACGTTGTTTTGAGCTCAAACTAAGTTTTTAAAGGTTTCTATAAGAGTATTTTAAAGGTTTTTTTTTAATGTTTAGAACAAATATCATTGTTATGGTACTGAATTGTAATATTTTTAGGGAATTATAACATATTTTGTACACAAATATCCCTATTTGTGGACATTTTAACTCAATTTAAAGGGTTTTGGAGAGTACTTTCCTTTTATTTTGGTAGTTCGTCCTTGATTTGAGACATTTTTCAACAATTACATTTTTATGTAAAATGACTCTTTTTCTGAAATTTGTATGTATCATTGATTTTTTTCTTACTTTTGGACGGAATTTTCTCTTTTTATAGAAAGTTTTACCATATCTTACTAAGATCACTTCCTGATTCTGTACTATACCATGATCTTTCTCGCACATTTTATTAATGTGTTTGTTTTTGATTGAGATTTAAGTTAACTAGTTTTTTCACGGTGAGTATTTAATTCCTCACTACCCTCAAGTAAGCTGAAGGCAAAACTGAAGGGCATTGCCCAATTCCCATGGGACGCGCCCGAAAGAGGACTGGTATCCCCACACATGTATTTTAGCGTAATGAGCCCCGACCGAAACGCTCATTATGGTGGTAGCCATCCAAGAAAATGCTACCTCCCAGTATTATTTTTGTATTTTTTTGTACTTTTTTGGGTCCCTCAGTAAGTAAAGACATCACTTTACTTAGAGAAGCCTTTCAATGTGACGTACAGACTTACAAAGGGGTTTTTATATATACATTTGTTTTATTATTTTTTTGGTTCTGTTTTTTTTACAGTAGGTTTTGTGTTTTTTTTCTTTTTTGTAAGCCACTATCCCTCACACACGGGACCTACGGATACTATCCAGCCATAGAGTGTAACATTCATTCATACACGTACCTTACGAGGGCCTGGACTGCGACTCGAGGTCCTACGGGTTTTAGCCCAGCCCCAAGCTGCAGGACTGTCACAGGACTTATGCGTTTTACGGCTGCCTTGGAGAACAGTCGGACGATTTTTTATTAAATTTGAGCCGTCCTCACCTCGATGGTATGGTATTCTATAGAAATTCACACAGAGCTGGAGATAGCCGTTAATAAATTGTAGTTATGTAAACTCACAAAAGTGTCCATATTATAACATAATTTACTTTACAAACTGTTTTTAAAGGTTGACGGTAAAAGAGTTTACTCAAAACTAACTTAACGTTACTTACCTGGCGTAGGAGTTACCGTAATCAAGAAGAAGGTTCACCCAGTACGAGGTTTCTACATTGCACTACGGTCGGGTTGATCCCATCCAATGCCGTTAATTGGGTTTCTACGGGCATGTTAGTAACCATGGGTTACAATCCCATTCCATCAGTTTTTTAATAGTTGGAAGTATATAATCTTTATATTATTAACAATAAAAAGCAAGCTGATATTTCACCTTTGTGACACAAGCGATAAGATTGATGTGGTGAGCCACATCCTGTAACAGTGTGGTACTACTCAAAGTATTACTTGTAGACTTTGCATGTGTATACGTACATTAAAACAGCTAAAGGACTCGGGTTTTTTACATTTTTAAATGTACACAAAGTAAAATCTAACCAAACGGATAAGTTATGTACAAATCTTCATATATACAAAGAAAGTGTCCAATATTACTTTTTAAATATGGTACTGTGGTAAATATTTTAGAGAAATTAGTTTGATTTAAGTAATTTTCGATAAATTTAAAAGATATTTATAAAAGTTTAACAAAGTTCCGATGTAGTGGAATAACTGACTGGTGCCATATGCAAGTGACGCAATAAGTACAGGATGCGGGAAAGGAATGAGTGGTGGGGGAAGGGAGTGGTAGTCAGTCAGAGGTTAACGGTTCTGGAAAGACGTTCTGACAGTATGCAATTTTAGTTGTTCTTTTATTAATTTTTATGTTTAAAGTGTATAGATTAGTGTTTTTCTATTTCAAAGTTTATGTTTGGGTTATGGGTGAGTTTTAGTTTTTTATTAAAGTAATCATGATCGTGTTCTAAAGCTCGTTTTTTACTAATTAAATGGTGACCATATGCTAGTGTGTCGATTCCATTTTCCAAGATGTAACGTTTGTCATCAAAGGGGGAAAGTGATAATTTTGAAATATTTTGTGTGTAAATTTTATGTTTTTCACTACGAATGTTTAAAGCAGATGTAGTTTTTAACGAATGGTTAAGCAAACAGTCTTTGAACATTTGATGTTTTAATTGTTTTTTTATCGCTACTCGGGGGACGCCTTTAGCTACCTCCTTTTCATCTAGATCATAATTTAAAACCGAGTAACATTTCGCTCTCAAGCCAATTATTTCCCTAGCTGGAATAGAATTTAACTCGTCTTTAAATTTTCCTAACACTTTTTTATTTACATTACTATAGCATGGGTGGCTAGTTGGGTAGTCTGGTGTCAAACAGATGTAGTTCGTTTTTCATGTCTGCGTAAACGTCGGGAGTATATACATTGTAAAATAGTGAGTCTGTATCGGTCATACAAAGCTTAACATTTTTCCCGTACTTTGCAACTGCCCAGTTGTAGTGAAAGTTGTACATGATTAATTTAGAGATTTCCAAGACTGAGAACCCAACATAAATGGGTCTGTTTAGGAAGATGGTTTGTTTTTTCAAAGCTAGCCCCGCAATATCTTTATTGTAAGCAAAGAATGTCTTGAGTCTTGGCCTAGCTGTCCACTTTAATAGTTGTTTCTCATTATTTACAAGTTTAAAATCAATACGAGACCTAACATTTTCCAAAGATTTACCGTACGTAGCGTTGTTCATTAGTTTAAAAAGTCTTTTTCGAAGTTATTTTTAGACTGTTTTCTTTTTTCGGTATTAAAGTTAATAAATGGGGCTAACCAGGGGGACTGTTTAAAACTAAGAACTCTGTGAATTTTGGTCAATACAAGTCCCAATTGTAAGTAAAGTTTTAGAGTCCTGTAGTGTACAACGTATTTTGTTTTGTCACACAGTGTGGTTAGTAGTTTTTCGGTTTTGGGTGGTTTGTAGTTAAGTTCGTCTAGTAAGTCCTTACAGTAAGGTGAAAGCATATCGTCTGTCACTACTTTTCGTTCGGGGGCCAGTGGAAAGTCTGAATGTAGACCGTGTAAATGGTCAGGGTAGTGCAAGTCCACTTCTAAAATATATCTCATTTCCGCACTATCTGGTATTTCTGTAATATTCAATCTATCGATTTCTTCTTGTTGTAACCACTTGAATTCAGAATGTGGGAGGGTTTCACTTAACCCTCCGAGTATTGATCGGTAGATTTCTAACGATATTTTCTAGCGGCCGAGTGTCGATCGTTAGATTTCTAACGATCTTGCAACGCCGTAGTTTTTGACTGATTTAACTGGTTTTCATTATCGATATCGTGATGATTCGAATACTACGTGATTCTAAAACATCCAGGCTGCATGGCAACTGTATAATGCCTACTGTTTGTAAAAAAATAGCAGTTTTATTTTTTTCTCAAAATTACATCAGCTGCGTTTGTTTACTGTGCCTTCAGTTGAACGTCTGCTAGTTGGTGGAGTATATGATTTCTTCTATATGTGTTGTATTCAAGGTGTTAAAAAAAGTGTGTAAATGTATAAATTTTTGTGTTCAGTGATAAATTCTTTACTAAATGGCTATTTTGATTTTTTTATGAAGTGAACAAAAAAATATAAAAATTGAGATCTTGAAACATTTTTGAAACTTTTTTTTGAAATTTTAAGTTCCCGCCCACAGACAAATTTTAGGACTAAAAGTAAGTAATTCAAAATGTAGTACTTTATGTAGCCTAGTTATTTTAGAATACAAAAAAAATATATATATATATATATGTATTTATGGACTTATCTTTAGTTATAAGTTATCTAAAAATATTTGTAAAAAAAAATTCAAAAGTCACAAAAATGGTGTAACACTCGGGGGGGTTTTATGCAACACTTGGAGGGTTAAAGCCTTTCCATATAAATTGTTACAATCGAGATAAAGTAAGTAATTAGTCGGTTTTGTGTTGCCAAAGTCGGGTAAGTAAGGGTTATTGGCATGGGCGTACCGGTTGGGTATCATGGAGACACCGCCTCTGATTCCAGACTCAACAAACAAGTGCTGGTCAATGTCAGTAAGTAATTCGAGTTTTAAGTCTGTCATTTTTAGCATAGAGTTCCATGCCAGTCCGGGGGCAGAGTAGACGTTACAGGGGTCAATACCGTAGTAGGTCATACTGGGCGTCCTAAAATTTTCAAAAACGTCGGCAAGTAATAGTACGTCAGTTAGTAAGTATAGGTCGTGGTATTGTTTCAAAGTAGTCATGTCAAAAGTTGACCATGCAGTCTGTGAATGGGTATAGTCTTCGTCAGATATATGTGTTTGAGTCAAGTCGTTGTAGAACGCCTCCTTGGGAGGAAGTTGGGTCTCGTTAAATTTAGATTCGTCTATCAAGTAAGTGTATGGAAAGACACCTTAGCGTAGAAGTAAGTCAGTATTAGTCATACACTGCCCTAAAATTTTGAATTTGGAAGCCCCGTCAGAAACTAAGTTGGATACAAGTGTATCCAAAGAGGCGTTGAGGAATTGGAGAGAGTCCAAAAATCGTAGTGACTCAAGGGTGACAGAAATGTACCGCTCACTAGTTGTAGCGATACATGACAGTTTTTCTTTTTTGAATTTGCCGAATCCCTGGATCAAGTGGTGACAGTCGTATCCTCGCAAGTTGTGGAAAAACACTGGAATGTGTTTAGGGACTTGGTAGTTTAAGTTACATGAGTTGTGGGCCGCTCCCAAGAACTCCCCTGTTAGGTGGTTATGATTAGCCACTTTGTCTCCATCTAAAGGTTTTAGACAAAGGTAGCCAGTGGAAACAGTTTTGAAAATAATTTTGTCTTGCGGAGTCATTTTAATAGGGATATTTTTGTAAATGTTTAGTAAGAATTCCTCAGAATCCTCAATCAAACAATTTAGAAATGTGTCTACAACATCAGGACTGCTGTAGACTTTAAGTTGTTTTACAGGTTTACCATTACTGTCAATAATTACATAGCAAAAGCCAGAAGGGACATGATGAGCAGTGTTTGTCGTATGTGAAGTTGAGGTGTCATTCAGTGCTGTATGGATTGGTACAACAAAAAATTCAAAATCACAGTAAATAGTAAATGGGACTTTGTGTTTTAGTGTGTAGTTTGTAAAGTACATGTATTTTTCGTCATCGGTTGGTAGTCTGGTCTTTTGTGCACCGTGTGGTGAACACAAAGGTAAGTGGTTAGTAAGTGAGTCGTAAGTATAAAATCTTTGTAGGCAGTAGTCACAGTAGAACCTAACACCGTTGTGTTTAGTCAAGTGGGCTAAAAGTTGGGACAAGTTTGTAATCAAACAGTAGTGGGAGGTAGTGTCAGTAGTCAGTAGTAGTAAGTTGATGTGTTGAACTCTAAATTTTTCTTTTGTTATACGTAAAGGATAAATTTCGTCGTTTTCAAAACCAAAGACCTTGACTGACAAAGTGGGATTTAGTTTTTCAAATTTATCGAGATCGGTAATTTTGACAGGATAGCTGATACCAGACATATTTACATTACATTCCAAGGATTTATAATAAGTTATTTGCCTATGTTTATCGGGATATAACTGAGCAAGTACAGAGTACAGGAAACATTTATTATCGTCATTTTTAATATTTACAATTCCATGCATAGAGTTTCAGATTTTTTCGGGGTGGGTATGTAAGAAGAAGCGTACAAAGGTTGAAATTTAACAATAAACAAATCAAGTCGTAAAACATTTTCAAGTACCCACCCACTACCTTGGCTCACCCACTTACCCACGCTTTCTAAATTTTTTTCAAGAGCTTCAGAGTATTGTACATCTAAAGAATCGGAAGGCAGCAAAGGTCGGGTTTTACCGTGAAAGAAGGGAGTTGTAACATTGATTTTACTATATAAAGAGATACTCCATCCATATGGGAGAGTTGTGGTGAGGCCCCAAAACTGTTTTGAGGCCCCACGCTGCGCTGTGCATAGCCCTATTTCCTCTCTCTCTCTCGCACGCTCTTCCGTCTCTGTCTCACTTCCCTCCTCTTAACCCACTCTCCCATTCTCCAGACAGCCGCCCCGCCCTCTCCTTCCTCAGGTCCCACACACAAACAACGTCCTGCTTAGATAATTGTTTACGTTATTCCATATTGCCAACGTTTATCCGGGTTCTATTTTTATATTTGCTTGCATCTCTTTCGAATAATAAAGAATACTGTGTTGATACTATTACAGTAAAACTCAGTGTGACATTCATATTGAATATAAAAATATTTATAACTGAATAAATTAAAACACCATATTGATTTATATGATTAACACACCGTGTATTTGTAAATAGACACACTTGAATAGACCGCTAACTTATCGGCAATGCTGGCGATAATTACTGCTGATTTAAGTAAACATTTTCATATTATATAGCCCATCTGAAAAATCTTTATTTATTGCATTTTAACCATCGATTAGGTGATTAAATCGACTGTTGTACTCAATCATTAGTTTTTCATATGCGGTAATTGATTAAAAAATAAATTATTTTCAAATCCAATCAATGACTCTCCTTTCAATTATGAAATTAATCTGCAAATATTCCAGGAATATATAATAGCCTATAGTGAAATATTAAAAAATGTGACATTATTTATTTCTTTGACAAAATAAATATTGAAATAGGCCTATGATATTTATATAGAATAATACTGGGCAAAATATAAAACCCAAATGAGATTCAAATTTCATGATAGGGTTAGAAAAAATCATAACAAAACCACTAATTTACTTCCATACGAGATAAAAATAGCCTTCATCTTATGGCCTGATTCAGACAATCTGTGGATGGGCATTTAATTTAAAATAGCATTATTTTTAATTTTATTATATGCATATGTTTTATTATTACTGTCTGAAGCATTAACATATTGTTTGGTTCCAAGTAATTGCATGATTGTTTGTAAAATATTTCATTGTTTGGTGAATGGTCGGTTTTTATTTTTTGGAATCATGAAGAGTTGTGACTCTATTATTACTTCTTGAGAAAAACAATCTCAATGTCAATCGCAATTGGTTAGGAAATATTATCGTGATAAAATATAACTAGACTACTGATTATTTAGATTCAATTTTCATTATTTTAATCAAGTTGAGAAATTATTGTAAATTTTGTTTATGTCCCCCTTTAAAAAAGTACCGTTTTATAACATTGATTGAATCAGACCATTGTAAAAAGTATGTCTAAGGTGAATATAATTAAAGTTAACACATCTGTTTTCATACTATTATTTTACTAGATGTGAAAGTATGGATAAACTGCAATTTATTTATATTTTCAATTTCTCTGGAAAAGACACTCTGGAATTACACTGGTAACCCTTCACAAGTAGCGTGACCAGCAATAACATAAGAAATAACTAATTTTAAGTAACCACAGTCTAAATAATAACAAAATTAATTATAGCCGCACTCTGTGGCGTTTTTAATTATAACAATTCGAATATGACTTATTTACACAACTGAGAATGAACAGAACAAACAATGCCAAGAACTAACAAAACTATATAAACAAATAACTATTACAAATAAACAATAATATAGTAAAAAAATAATATGTAAATTTGGGTTTTGCGCATATTTTGAACTGTAATAGTATGGTTTCAAATTGAAACAAATATATGTATATCGTATTAATGATAAGCATACACTTTCAAATGAGATAAATTAATCCTAAGTAGAAGAACAGATACCTTTTTTTAATAACCAAACACTTCAACTCTAGAACTGTGGGGAGTAATATAGGCTATACATGTTTAAAAATTATTGTAATTTAATAGTAACAGAATATAAGCAGATATGTGCTTATTTTGTAGTATAAGTTTGGTGCTATTCGGAATCAGACCAGTGAAAATTCAAGTTATTTTTGGCGGATTGTGATATTTACGGAAATATTTCTATAGCACAGCTTGAGGTCTAAGTTGCATTTTTGAGCGGCCAAGACTGGACAGACTACCTGAGATCGGTATTGCGCGCAACTCGAGTACTGGTTTGGGGCCTTCTTGGGACATCGCAATTAACGCAGGTAGGATTGCGCGCAACTCGCCAGGTAAGTGTGTGAGGTAGGCCTATTACACGATTTTCGGCAACGCGACTGAAGAACTAAATTGTGTGCGTGTATGTTTTTTTCTTTTTCATTTTATGACTCCACCACTATTTATGAAATCACCAATACAGCAAATATTTTCTCTTTATCTCCATCTCTTTATATCAAATAAAAAGAAAAAATGCCAATCCTGGTATAGACTAAAATAGGTTTACTTTACCTTCCGTCAAACAGTTCACAGCGTGTGATGGTGATAAAAACTACATGTTTCGCCGTGAATACGGACGGCATCTTCAGGTTAAAGAAAACAAATAAGTCCAAGTGGGACGCGTCACAAATTAATTAAAACTTAACAAACACAGTTCACACACGAGGAAAACAACGAATATTAAAACTTTCGGTAGGCCTACCACACACATTTCCCTGTCCACGGCGTGACCCGGAAGCAGATTTTAATATTGTGGTATTTATGACAAATAGTTCAATTTACTTTTAAACAAAAAGGAATATTCATTTTTAGTTTAAAATACAGCAATAATTATACAATGCAATATTGATAAGAAGCTTTAATTACTTGATAAAAAATGAATAATGATTTCAATAATATAAAGGGTTAATTCTAGTATTAAATGTGAACTATATGACAGATGATAAGTTAATGAATAATTAAATTGTTATAAATTATTTCTGATACTTCAAATAACACATCCTCAGATGACTTTCCTTTGATAAAACGGAATTGATGTAGATTAAGAAAATTTAACTTAGATAAATAACTATGGAATCTTTTAATCATTGTTTTTTTTTCAAAAACCTTAGAGAATACAGATAACAATCTCATCAATTATATTTTTCAGTAAATGTACATTAATTTGGTCAGAGCCAGTTAATTTTTATTTTTTTAAAGCTTAACAATACTCTTAATTCCATTTAAATCTGTTGGAGTTATAAGGAATGAATATTGATAGTAAGTACGTAAAGATGGAAGGGTATTGGAATGTACAACGTCTGAACGGCTAGACTGGATTGTGATAAGGTGATTGTTTATCTTATCAATGACGGAAGGCTCACGCATAACTTCGCCGTTTGGCAATTCAATTAGCTCAACTATTTTCTTTGAAAACCCACTTGTCAAGTTATTTATTACCTTCCACTGCTCAGATACATCACCTTTACAGTTTTCTAATAATGTTGAATAATAATTTTTTTTGTAAAATTTATCACATTATTTAATTCATTAGTACATTTTGCAAAATAATTTTGAAAAACTGTCATATGGTCTTTTCGTAGAAATTTTATATAATTTTTTACGTCTCTCAAATTTATATAAAATGTTGGTGTTATTCAGGGGCTTAACAACTTAGCCTTTAATTATTTAGAACTACCACCATTTTTCTTGCTACTTCTAAATATACAATTACTTAAAATATCAATAAACTTACAATACGTAGTATTTACATCATTTTAGATAGTGCATAATGTTTTAACTAAACATCTGTAACACACTGTTATTTACATTGATAAAATAACAAAAAAAGTCCCCTAACATTTTTCATATTCACAAACCCTTAAGGCCTAAATAAAAGATCGCGATTTCTTTCCGTGCAAGACATAGCACAGCAAGGAATAATATCCCACTTTGACCCACTATCAAGGTCAATCGGCGACAGTAGACAGGTGCAGGGGCGACAGTCCGGACGAGCGTCTTGAGAGAAAGAAGAGAGAATGAGAGGGAGTGATTAGTTTCCTTTACTGCTCCCAGGTTGTGCAACCGAAGAGTCGAAACTGGAGGCAATTTCGACCTCTTTAACTTGATTGACGCCAGGTTGCAGCACGGTCGCTCCCATATTCCGTGCCTCAAAATTTAACATTGGATGGAACTATCTTCTATGTATAGTAAAATCAATGGTTGTAGTCATTTCTTCGTTATTAACAATTTTGGAACATTTAATTTGGACCGTGATGTACCATTTGACTCCCCCGAGCCTGTTTCGGTGGTTATTTATTTCAGACATAATTTTGTTTTTATGTTCAGTCAGAATGGTAGGGAGGTCAGTTACTGTGGTATTAAACCAACGGGAAATGGTTGCAAGGTTGTCGTATATGGAAAAGGATTCCATGGTTAGGTTAGGATACAATTAAGTTTACTTCGATAAAAAATTTATTAAAAATTAATTATTAAATCAAAGTAAAAAAGCAAGGATATTCAAACTTTAGTCAATCAAACGTAAGGAATAGTTGTATTGTATACGGGACTTACTCTCAGTATGTCACTTTCGAAATACCGTACAGAGAACGGTGTCCAAAATATAAATTACAAGAATAAAGTTAAAGTATTTATGATGAGAATAATTGTATTTAATATCGAGTATTATTACTGATATCAATTGCAAGTAGGAGCAAAGTGAACACACGTCTGATCAGTACGAGCGCAAGAGTAGAAGTGACACAGATTGAGTGTGTTGGTCGGTAAAGTAGGGAGGCAACTAATCAGAGCGTAGCGTTCAGGTCATGCGCCTTTCCAGACATGAAAACCAGTCTGGCGCCTGGAGCCCTATACCCGAGTTTCGCAGACACTGTATGAGTGGTTACGTAACGCACTTGTCCAGACTTGAAACTCCGATTACGTCATCCAGTGTAGTACTGTTTTAATAAATGTTCAGAAGGAACCATATACAATATTAATTAAGTGTACGATATTATACAACTCTTGTAAACACTAATCTCTTGTAAATCTAAAAGGCGTGCAAATAAAAGACAACATACGAGATGTTAAGCAATGATTGTGGTAATGGAAGTGGTTTCAATAAGAAAAGTGCACGAGAACTATTGGACTGAGTAGAGTCCACAGTGCACCAAGCAGAGGGTGTAAGTGAGATACGGTTTGTGAAATGGTAGTGAATTAGTCCTTGTACAAATTGTCGCTATAGTACAAAGGAAGTAAATTTGAGGAAAGGAAGTGAAGGTAGGTGTGCTAGTTTCGTTATGTAGGGGGACTGATGGGTTCTGGATAGGAACGTTGATAGGAAGTGGAGTAAGGGGGGGGAGTCTACAGAATTGATAATGAAAGTGACTGAAAGTAAGTAATGTATGAAGCTGGCCTAGGTAACATGTACATGCACGCAAAGGTGGGCGAAAATAGGAAATTGTTATAGTTCGTGATGATAGTTAATGAAAGAAAACATATTATACTAAGATGTGAAGCTTGTGACCAATAACGGAAGCGGATGTGATAACAGCGATAAAGTCGGTCACCAGTAGACTTCGTAAGTACTGTTAAAGTACTTTAGGTTGGATAGTCCGAAGATGGGTAGGCATAAGAACTCTAGGGTAAGAGCGTATGAAGTTAAGTTAAGCTAGCATATTAAGTTTAGAGGATGTTGGCTGTGTTTGATACGAAGGTATCCATACGAAGTTAAGCGGAAGTAGATGGGAGGGGGGTAGAAGGACTCTCTAAGGTTAACAGTGTATTAAATAAGTAAATAATACTGCCCCTTAATTTTTAAATAAAATGTGTATTGCGGGTTGCCTAGAGTGTTAAGTATGTACCCAATGATTAACCATGATTAGATATTTTTAATGGAAGTATATGGGGGGCGTAAGTAGGTAACGATGTATGTTAAAGGAAGCCGTATATCAGTACCCGAAGGTAAGAGCGCATGTTAACAGTGTATTTATTAAAAATTCAGAATAATTAAATAAAAAATTAATTTAAATAGGTAGTAGGGAAATTTAATTAAAACAGTGCATGTAAGAAAGATTACTTGTAAAGTAGGGAGGGAAGGAGGCAACCAATCAGAGCATAGCATTCGGGTGCACATGCGCGCCAGACCAGTAGCCGACGGGTGCATCGTAGGCTAAGAGCGTACGAAGGTAGCCGACAGTCGCCGGAAGTACACGAAAGCATTTTATATAGTATAGCAAGGGAAAGGTTAGGTTAGGAGCGTATTTTATATAGTATAACGAGGGAATTTGAGGGAAATTTGGGAGGGGGAATTACCACCAGGGACTTCCCTTCTGAAGGCGCCATGTTTCCGAATGGATTCGCTTAGTTTTGCTAAGTTTTGCCACCAGGTGCGCTGTGACATTTGTTATAGTGTATATATGAAATATTGCATTTGTTATAGTGTATATATGAAATAATCCACAGAGTAGCAAGTCCCTACGCATGCGCACCAGACCAGCAGCCGACGCGTACGAAGGAAGCCGACGGTAATAACCGAAGGTTAAAAGTGCATTTATTATAGTACATATATAAAAGGTCACCATATTTTTGCATTTTATATAGTATAACGGGGGAAAGGTTAGGTTAGGAGTACATTATATATAGTATAACAAGGGCAAGGCCGCCATGTTGGAAAAAGTGCATTTTATAAAGTATAACAAGGGAATTTGAGGGAAATTTGGGAATTTGGAGGGAAATTTAGGGAGGGAAAATTCCCACAGGGTTGGTAGCACTGCTTCCGGACGCCATATTGAATCCGGTCACGTGACCCGAAGATGCCCGAAGGTGGCCGCCATCTTGAATCCGGGAGCCGAAGATACCCGAGAGTGGGTCTTGCAATCTCCTATATTCACTATTGCCGTATTATTTTAAAGTCAAAACCCACAATAAGACGCTGAAATTATCTATAAGAAATAATTTTCCTACTGATTTTACTCAACCAAGATCAGTGGGTGGGCTTATGGGTTTTGGGAGTGTAGTGCTGGAGCCAACAAGCAAAGAACATTTTTCTTTCTCAAACGTTGGTTTTTAAAGTTAATTCTGTATTAATTGAATGCGGCATAGCAAGTGGCAGTTATTTAAACGATAAACAATCACATATTCTTTATCTATTTTTTCCAAATGTTCCGGCTGGTTATTAACTAGTGGAGACTCCTTCACCAGTCATTTACCTGCCGGTCACCGTACGAACGATTGATAGTATAAAGATACGAATCGTTGATCAGGAGGAAAGACTAGTGAATTTCAGAGGTGAACGTATCACTGTCCGTTTGCATTTGAGAAAAACAGTTTGAAATGGACTATGTTTATTCGTGCCCACGCAGACCTCATCCCTATTTATTGCCTACGCCAGTTAAACGTCGAATCAGTGTACAACGGACAGTAAGGTGGTTAAAACAGGCTAACAAGCGCTTCTTACAATCATTCGGCTATCACGTGTTACTTTAGTATGGACGAGGTACTAGATATATTACAAGCTGTTCATTTTGACGATAGCATTAGTCACATGGAGTGGCATTCTCATTTACCATATGCCTCCAACACATTGAATTATAATGATGAAATTAGAATTCCAATTCAGCAACAAGATATTTGCGTATTGCCTGCCTTAAGCTACATATATGTAGAGGGAAAACTGAATGAGGCTGAAGATGCTGCCCCCGTAAATACTAAGTTCACTAAAAATGCATTTGCCTTTTTGTTAGAAAAAAATTCGCTAGGAGCTGAATACTGTGGAGATAGATCGTGTAAGAAATCCTGGAATCACAACTACGGTCAAGGGTTAGGTGTCAATAAGCGATAATGAGCTGAAAAACATGGACAATGCAGGTTGGATATTAGACCCAAGTCAATTGGGCAAAGCTGACGAGACTTCTGCTACGGTCGACAAAGGCAATTTCAATCTATGTGTTCCGCTTACTAAACTGCTTGGATTTGCTGAGGATTATAAGAAAATAGTTGTGAACGCTCGACATGAACTAATTCTTATTCGATCTGCCAGCGATAGAAATGCTGTTTTATTTACACCATCTAAATAAAACAGTGTTACAACAGTGTTACAACAGCTAAAACATAAAGGTCAAACTGGATAAAATCAGCTGGCGTATACCATATATCACGCTTAGTGACGTGCAACGTATCACCCTGCTAAAACATTTGGATCGAGATGTGAGTGTGCCGGTTGCTTACCGCACGTGGGAGCTATATGAATATCCGGTGTTGCCAAAAACTACAAAACATTCATGGGCGGTAAAAACCTCATCACAATTAGAAAAACCTCGTTATGTAATTGTTGCATTTCAAACGGGGCGTAAGAACAACGTAAGTAAATATAGTGCTCATTTTGATAACTGCAAAATCATGAATTTAAAACTTCATCTTAATTCAATCATTTATCCGTATGATGATGTAAAGTTAAATTTTTGTCGCAACCAATTTGCAGTGTTGTATGACATGTACGTTAGGTTTCAAGAGTCGTACTATAACGTGAGCCTACAGCCTCTGTTTACGAGGAAAGAATTTGGGGAGTACGTCCAATAGTTGTAGTCGACTGTTCCAGGCAGAATGAAACAATTAAATCAGCCCCAGTGGATATACGCATCGATTTTGAAACGGACGTAGATTTTCCTGACAATACTTCAGCTTACTGTCTATATTGCATGACAAATCTTTCTCGTACGATCCTGCTACTGGCCTTGTTCGTAAACTAGTTTAATTTCACCTTAACCCCCCCCCCCCACCTTCCCCCATTCCCAGCTATTACTATAAATTGCAGCATGTGGATGTGTTGTGCCACTGCAGTGAAGAAACTCTGCGCGTGTCAATGGATGTCTGCAAAGCAGTGGTAGATTTTAGTGCGTTTTACAATGGCGATAGAGATGTTATTATCAAGGAGTTTTCCGTCATGGATGTGGATTCCAAATCTATGATGAACTGGGTGTTTAAGGCTCCTACGAGGATAGGTGATTGGTCATACGGCGTTGACCATTCAGATTTACACCGCAATAGATGGCTGTCTATGCATTATCACGGTCTGAACATGGACGAAGGTGTTACAGGATATGACACACTGGACGCCGCTTTGGACTACATGTGCTGTCACATTCAAGTTCTGTATGCTGCTACTACAGAAAAGGCGCGAGTGTTGGAAAAAGTTATACACTCTAGGCGAGCAATCATAAGTTTGGAGCTACTTGGATGTCCTCCACGTGGTTTTTTGCACAAATATGACGCACATCAAAGGCAGCAGTGTCTTATTCATCAAATATATGATCCAAGGTTTTACTGTACTTTGGAAAGTATTACGGCGTTAGCAAAGTGGTGTAGTGACAATTTGCAGTCGATAGACCTACACAAGGCTGAGAACAGGTTAAAGAATTTTCGAGAATGGTGGTGCCACTCACCATTGCCTAAGGAATTGGCTGATCAAGGGTTTGTGCACTACGAGTCGGAAGGAGATAGCACTCTTTGTGTGTATTGTGGGGTCCAACTATTTCTTTGGGAGGAGGGTGATAATGCAGCAAAGGATCATGAGTACAACTCCTCATCATGCAAGCTTATTAGATTTTTACATCAGCAATGAGGGGACGAGAAGAGGGGTCTGCAAAACAGGATAACTTGCAGTGTATGCCCATACTTAGGGCACTCTACTACCACGTGTGAACACCAAACATCACCGCACAATTTTGAGGTTACTGATTCAGATCTACTGGAAGCCTGCCGTACATGATGGAAAGTCCACTTAAGATTAGAATCAACCTTCGTGTATCTTTTACCTCAAGGTCCAAGATTCGTCTCGTACCTTATGAAGACAGAAGCTCACCATGGATGCTGGCCAGGCTAGACAGGTTGAGGTTTCAGCACAGAATGGAAAAACTAAAACCCCAACTGGAAGCTGCACTTTATAGCAAAATTAAACATATTGAAACTTGTCCTTTGGATAATCATGTTTACTGTAATAAATTTAATTAATAACTGGTTTTCTCTTCTTTACGTACCTTTTTTTTAATTTCATGGGTAGTCAAAAATGACAAGAAAAGGCTGCATGTTCAACTATCTCAGTCGAATAACAAAAAACCCAAGGCAGTGGCCAAACTTCGTATTTGTAAATAACCCAAGGATCCTACTAAGTGAGCCAAACCATGTATAAAAACTCCCAGGAAATGTACCCTACTGCTTCTAACCTGAATATTTAAGTTAATGATCTTCCTGAACTGCTGAAAAACCCCATCTGTAAGTTTTTCATCTTAATGAGTTCCACGTTTGGCTGGATACCTTTGATTACTCCAGATACAGTCTTTTTTCAACGGTACTTCATATGCGAACAGTTCACGACAGTCAACTTATACTTGTAGCTTCAGTTTGTGATATGGTGTAATCTCCACCATATCGGTTTGATACAAATAATTGATTCTATTCAGTATCGACAGTCATGTGGGAGGACGTCTACGACCAGAAGCGTAAAGCTCAGTAGTGTTATGTGTATCACTAATATAGTGATCACCACTGTATATGTGCAGGTGGGTTATTACCACTGTACGTGTATAAGTGGGTGGAAGGTCCAATACCGCTGTATTTGTATGGGTGGGTCACGATAAATGGTTTTGTATTTTTTACACGTTACAGTCTCCCTTTCAACACTTTACACTTATATTTACAAAATATTTGTAACCACATATCATCGATTACTTTATTACTGATTAGAGATACACATTTTTGGGAGTCCGCAACTCGTCCACTACTATATAAATCGATAGCCTTCCACGTATACATCAGTAGCTATCCCCTGACATTAGGTTCCCGTAAATGTTTAATAAATATGAAATAAAATTAAAAACAGGTTAGAAAAAATCTTAATATTGTTAAATTTATACACTACATTAATCAAATGATTAACTCATAAATAATAATATTAATTCTAACAGAAAATATGACTTAGGATTAATGTACAAAATAACTACATCTACGGTTTTTACTATACTAAATCTACAGTTATTAGCGTAAAAATAAAAGAAGCCTGATGATAGTCTAATGGTGGTGGATGGGACTTTAAAAGGGACCTTAAAGTTGGGAGAAGGAGCCTTTTAAGACCAGCTCAGTCCATCCGACTCCATGTATTAATACAAACAGTATTACCTCAATATTTCCTTGAATAAAAGTCGACTTCAGAATGATGAAGATACCGTCCAACCCTTCAAGTCTATATCCACTGAGCCAACTGACATCGCGGCTTTAAGGAGTAGTAAATGCGTTGGACATGGGGTTTATGTTGAAAGTTGGTAGTATTTATGAGACAAAAGAAGTCATTTGTTTCAGAATTTAAAGTCTCAACGAGTGTAGAAGATAATTGGGTGTTGATTGAAAAGGAGATGGATAAAATAATGGTTTATTTTTAAACACTTAAAAACACCTATCTAGAGTAACATCTATAAAGATTCATACCTTTTCAATAATTTGATTTCTGGGAGAAATTTCCTCAGTTGTATAGTTTGTAATGTCATTCAATTGAAAATGTTGTTGGAAGTAGGGGAGAAGAGCGGGATCTGCACCTAATGGCACCGCCTTGTGGCGTCAAAACTCCTGATGACGTCACGTCCTAGTGTGTTGACAGCGTCATTATTTCCACTGCTGCTGGATATCTTTGTAAATATCTGCCGGTGTGTTATTATCTGGAAGTACAAAACTATTTGGTAATATGAAATTTTTCACAGTAAAATTAAGTAGTTCACTCAAGTGCAAATTGAGGTTAGGATTAAGTACTACCACATTATGGGTTTTGTAAGACTCAAGTTGAATGACGTTTATTAAGGTTTTAGTATCGGAGGTTTGATAAGACTGAGGGGAAAAATCGCTTTTAATGATTATAAAATGCTCTAAAAAGCTGGATTGTTAATGTTCTTCACATATTTTAGATAATGGTGCTATACTAACAGCTATTTGTAAAAGCCATTGTCTTTTGACAAGCAGGTAATGTTTTTGAACAATGGAATCGGTTTGTTGATATTTTTCCAAAGAATATGAAGTATTGATTTTAATTTTTGCTTTTTCAATCAAAGACTGCACAAATACTACTTGCAATTTATTTTAGTTTTAGCTTACTGGAACAATAATGATTTTAGTTTTTATTAAATTTAACTGAATATTGTACTAGTGCTAAAAATACAGATCTAGAAGGATTCTTAATCAATATATTAACAATAGCTTGACGAATCAAAACCTTCATTGTGTTGTAGTCATTAAGGCAGTCGATCACTGAACCACAAGAAATATCCCAACTTGTATGCCAGCGTTAGATTCCCTGCAACGTTTCAAACCAAGTTTACACAGACAACTAATTTTAGGTTTTTATCAAATTGTGCATCTTTTATAATGATTTTGTATTTTTTTATTTATTATGTTGTGTTATAAAACATACATGGCCAATATCATATTTAGTACACGATTCTTGATAACCTTCACTTGGATTAATGGAGGACGGTACTTTCTAATACGGTTTGTCTTTCTACTTATGTCAAATGTAAAACTAAAAAAAAATTGACAGATCTATTTCAGTTAAATGTCTATGTTTTGTTGTTCCCAAATGTTGCTATAAAGAGCGGGAACAGGAATAAATAAAAACAAACACAATGACTAAGCACATTGTGCTAAACAAATATCAGATATTATTACGAGAAAAACACGCCAACCTAAAACAACATAATAGTTTAATCTAAATGTTTAGGTATTACTCAATCTAATCTAAAGTTGTACTGGTACGCAAAAAAAGTATATATATATATATATATATATATATATATATATATATATATATATATATATATATATATATATATAAAGTTTTTTGTATCAAACAAATATAACGGTTGTAGTGCCTTGGACTCTCACAAACGTAGAGCCTTGGACAATATCACGTACACAGAGGCTTGGACACTATCACAAACGTAGTGCCTTGTACACTATTACAGACGTAGAGCTTTAGACACTATTACGGACGTAGAGCCTTAGACACTATCATGGACATGGAGCCTTTGACACTATCACGGACGTAGACCCTTGGACACTACCACCGACATGGCCTTGGCCTCTACGGTCCAAGGTCGTAGAGCCTTGGACATTATCACGGACCTACAGCCTTGGACACTATCACGGACGTAGAACCTTGGACACTGTCACGTACGTAGAGCCTTGGACACTATCACGACGTAGTGCCTTGGACACTATTACAGACGTAGAGCTTTGAACACAATCATGGACGTAGAGCCTTTAACACTATCATGGACGTAGACCCTTGGACACTACCACTGACATGGCCTTTGATACTATCATGATCGTAAAGCCTTGGACATTTTCACGGACCTACAGCCTTGGACACTATCACGGACGTAGAGCCTTGGACACTGTCACGTACGTAGAGCCTTTGAAACTATCACGGAGGTAGAGGCTTTGAAACTATTACGGAGGTAGAGGCTTTGAAACTATTACGGACATGGAGCCTTTTCATTATCACGGACGTAGAGCCTTAGACACTAGCATGGACGTAAAGCCTTGGACACCATCATGGACGTAGAGCCTTTGAAACTATCACGGAGGTAGAGGCTTTGAAACAATTACGGACATGGAGCCTTTTTATTATCACGGACGTAGAGCCCTGGACACTATCACAAACACGGAGCCTTGGACACTCACATACGTAGAGCCTTAGACACTATCACGGACACGGAGCCTTAGACACTATCACGGACGTACGTCCTCGGACAATATCACGGACGTAGAGCTTTAGACACTACACGGATGTTGAGCCTTTTACACTGTCAGGAACGTAGAGCTTTGCAAAACATTATGGAAGTAGAACCTTTGAAACCATCACGAACGTAGAATTTGGGACACTATCATAGACGTAGAACCTTGGACACTATCACGGACGTAGCGGCTTAGACACTATCACGGACGTAGAGCCTTGAACACTTTAATGGACGTAGAGCCTTTAACACCATCACGGATGTAGGGCCTTTGACACTGTCATGAACGTAGAGCCTTGGACACCATTATGGATGTAGAGCCTTTTAAACCACCACGGACGTAGAATTTGGGACACTATCATGGACGTAGAGCCTTGGACACTATCACGGACGTAATGCCTTGGACACTATCACGAACGTTGAGCCTTGGACACTATCACGGACGTAGCGGCTTAGACACTATCACGGACGTAGAGCCTTGAACACTTTAATGGACTTAGAGCCTTTAACACCATCACGGATGTAGGGCCTTTGACACTGTCACGAACGTAGAGCCTTAGACACCATTATGGATGCAGAGCCTTTTAAACCACCATGGACGTAGAATTTGGGACACTATCACGGATGTAGAGCCTGGACACTATCACGGACGTAATGCCTTGGACACTATCACGTACGTTGAGCCTTGGACACTATCACGGATGTAGGGCCTTAGACACTGTCACGACGTAGAGCCTTGGACACCATTATGGAAGTAGAGCCTTTGAAACCATCATAGACCAAGAGCCTTGGACACTATCTAGTACGTAGAGCCTTGGACACTATCACGTACGTAGAGTCTTGGACACTATCACTTACGTAGAGCCTTGAACACTATCACGTACGTTGAGCCTTGGATACTATCACGTACGTAGAGCCTTGGACACGAACACGGAGCCTTAGACACTATCACGGACGTGCGGCCTCGGACACTATCACGGACGTAGAGCTTTGGACACTACACGGATGTAGAGCCTTTGACACTGTCACAAATGTAGAGCCTTGGACACCATTATGGAAGTAGAGCCTTTGAAACCATCATGGACCAAGAGCCTTGGACACTATCACGTACGTAGAGCCTTGGACACTATCACGTACGTAGAGTCTTGGACACTATCACGTACGTAGAGCCTAGAATACTATCACGGACGTAGAGCCCTGGACACTTTCATAGACGTAGAGGCTTTGACACTATCACAGACGTAGAGCCTTGGACACTATCACGTACGTTGAGCCTTGGATACTATCATGTACGTAGAGCCTTGGATACTATCACGTACGTATAGTCTTGGACACTATCACGTACGTAGAGCCTAGAATACTATAACGGACGTAGAGCCCTGGACACTTTCATGGACGTAGAGGCTTTGACACTATCACGGACGTAGAGTCTTTGATAATAATAATACTTAAATCTAATTTAATCTATTTTATTTTTATAGATATAAAAAATATTTATTTTCTAGAGTATGTTTTGTGTATTTTTCAATACTTATTACAAGTATGAAGTGATTACGAAACCTTTTTACTAAATTTTTGAAAATAATGTAATAGTGCAAAAAAGTTTTTAAACCTACTGTTTAAAAAGTAGGTTTTATATTTCCAAAAACTAGATAAAATTTGAACTATTTTGGCTATTTAGAATTTTCAGTTTAGTAATATATTATTGTTTACAGGGTATACCCCAACCTTTTTTTTAGGTTTCTAGAAAATATTTGTAAACATATTAGATAGAATAAAATTGTCTTTTCCTCAGAACATGCAATATTCTGTTACTATCAGATAGTTTTGGTTATTGTGAGTAAATTGATATTAAACATAATCAGGTTTATATCACTTTATAATTTATTATGAATTTTCTTATAACGTTTATAAATTCACAAAAGTCACCTGACAGCGTGGAACAATCTCAAGGCCAGATCGAGGGTTAGTATTTTTGAAACTATCTTCTTTACATAATTAGGAGACCTTTTTACAGTTACTATATTTCCTTGTTTAGATAATTCAATGACTCTATATTTTCTGTTCTAATACTAGTGATTAACGCTACAACTTGACACAACAAGGGTAGCAGTGTTTGAACTGATAGTGTTGATAAGGGATGGGATTTCTTATTTTACCAGATGAAGTAAGGGCTAAGAAGCCCTATCTAACACTTAACCTTGGGACCAACGGCTTAAGGGTGACTCCGAACCACCACCAGTGATAACAGTGTATTAAATAAGTAAATAATTAATATAAAAAATAGCTGCCCTTTAATTTTTAAATAAAACGTGTATTGCGGGTTGTCTAGCGTAAAAGTGTTAAGTACGTAAAATCACAGACTTGAGGAAACCCAATGATAGCCGGTTGAAACTAACCGTGATTAGATATTTTTAACGGAAGTACATGGGGGGGGGGACATAGGTAGGTAACGATGTATGTTATACGTATAAAGGAAGCCGTAGATGAGTGGGAGTACCCGAAAGTAAGAGCGCATGTTATATAAGAAAGCTAGGTTAACACTGTATTTATTAAAAAATTTTGAAAAATTAAATAAAAAATTAATTTAAATAGGTAGTTTAAGAATGCATTTTATATAGTATAACAAGGGAAAGGCCACCATCTTGGAAAAACAGTGTATTTTATATAGTATAACAAGGGAAAGGCCTCCATCTTGGGAAAACGTGCATTTTATGTAGTATAATGAGGGAATTTGGAGGTAAATTTGGGAATTTTGGAGGGAAATTTAGGGAGGGAAAATTTCCACAGGGTTGGTAGCACTGCGGGCAGGTGGCCATCTTGAGTCACGTGACTGCTCTCGACCAATCAGAGGGAATTAAATATATAATTAATTAAAAGGTAGCGCCTTCATTTTCCGTGATACTATACTGACCTGGGTCTCGCTCTGCCACTTATTGGCAAGGGACCTGGATATTTTTTTAATACTTTAATCAAAATCAATATTCAGTTGAAAGGCAAACAAAAACACATAGTTTTAGTAAAAAATCACAAATAAACTAGTAAGAAGATAATAAATATTATAGTCACAAATAGCTTTCAATATTATGATGCAAAAGAATCAGGTGATATTATTTTTAATAAGTCAATAATGTTTTTTATTTGTGTAGGAAATATTTAATTAATGTTTACAGTACAACTAGATAAAAAATGTTACGTGTACGTATAAAAGTGTTAAGGCTCTTTCGTAGTATAGGAAAAAATGTATGTCTTTATTAAAAATTGATAGCAAATATAGTTAAAGTGTTAATTATTCGATATAGCAATTATGAATTTTTGAAGTTCTTTTTTCAAAATATGCTAATAACGGGCTAACTTTGAAAGTACTAAAAAATTCGTCGGGGGAAAATCCGGGAAAACTATAAAATTGAGCAAAAACGGAACAATACTGTTTTTTTCTAAATCCATAATTGTTGGTGTAAATACAATATTATGGGTACTCAAATTAAGCGGGATTGGGTCCTGGTAATAAATATGACAAGGGTTTTACAATCGGACGATTATTAAGCGTGTTAGAGCCGGAAATATGCTGATTTAAGTAAGGTTTGGTAAGGTTATGTTAAGGTTTTGGTTAGGCGATGTAGGTTTAATTAGGTTAGGTTTTACAAAATAATTAATAATGCCAGCCTAATCTTACTAAACCCAACCTAAGAGAATGTAACCTACCTTACCCAAAGAAACAAACCCAAAAATACCTAACCTAACCTATACAAAAGTAACTTTATCCATATGGACCCTTTTTCCGTGCTAACACTCCTAATAATAGTCCTATTTCAAAACCCTTGACATATTCTTGGTCAGGACGAAATTCCACACAATTTGAGGACCCAGAATGCTATATTTTAGTTAAAGAAAACATTTTTAAAATTGTCCTCTTGGTAAAATCTTAATTTTCGCGACGAAACGTTTTTTATTACTCTCAAAGTTAGCCCTTTATATGAGTGTTTTGAGAACAAAAACTTGAAAAATGCATAATGAGCAAGATAGGTAATAACTAATAAAAGCACAACTACTTTACATATTTATTACGTTGTAATCTATAAAAAATAGGAATTTTTACTTCAATCAAGGGTATTTAGTGGCATTGAATAAAAACATTAATTTATGTACATATTAAATACATTAAATTTAGATCATAAATATGATAATCACAATAACATGAGCCTACAAAATTATCGTTCAGAAAAAGAATCAGGCAATGTTATTTTTAATAATAAGGCTTTTTGTTGTATAAGGAAAATGTATGTCTATTTTACAAAGTGATAATAAATACTATAATCACAAATACTCTACGTTCTAGTTACTCAGTCCTCTTGATACGTACTGACATGGTGTCCGCTCAATGGTTGCCATCGACGTGGGCACTAATAGAGGAGCCTGGTGAGTCCGTGTTGGGTGGTAGTCACTAGGCAGGATGTTATGTATGGAAGATAACTGAGTATTAGGCTAGTTAATTAGCTGACAATCAAACCAATACTGCGTGGTTCGGATTCTACATAAAACCGTATGTGCCTTACTTGCCCTGGCTGTTGAGCTATTAATAAAAGGTCCTTTCTTAGCCAAGTCGATCTTAATTAGTAACACAGACTATCCTACACTCAAGTAATCAGTCATGTTTGCCTTAACATACGCACTAGCTGTGTCGACTTCTAAAATCTGAATATTAATAACAATAACAGGATCTTTTCCGTTAATTTACTATCGTTACTTTGTTGTGTTAAGTTAGGTTTAGTTCAGTTGTGTTAGGTTAGGTTTGGTTGTTAGGTTAACATAAGTTATTGTTATCGAAAAAGATCCCAATAACATGCAGAAAACATTAGGCAACACTAGTTTTATATGCCGATAAGGCATTTTAGTGGCATCATTTATATGTGTACGCAATGAGTCACTTATATGGTCACTAATTATTTAAGGAAATGTTTATAAATATACTGAGTAACAATATGTTGAATAATTTCTGATGAAAAGTTACTAAAAACATCTTACAATGATTTGCCAACACATAATAAAACTAAAAATATCAAATCATTTCAAACACCCATATTATGTTATTAATAATTTCATTAATCTAACCTAGAAATAATGGTTACAAATATACTTACAATCATAAATGTTAAAATCTGTTAGAATCCTTAGAACAAGAAGAACGAAGGACGCCTGCACAACACAGCCTCCAAAACCAGTCTGGCAGACCGAAGCGTTGATATTCTAGAAACTTCCTCACAGAAAAAAATACCTGAGCGTCTGACTCGAGGCGGGACCATTAGGTAGTAATTTACTGTCGGAGGAGCCCCGGCTAGGGACGACAGCTGCCCTTCCCTAGCCCGATGGTGGACCTAGCCGAGCCTTGTCCAACAACCCTCCTGCTCGTTTCTAGCGCCTGTTCAATCAACCCCCACTTGCTTTACACTACGAGTATACAGGGTGGAAAAACATGGACACGCCTTCACAATAGCGTTATTTTTATCCATAGATAATTTAATTGTTTTATATAATTGTGTTCCACAAAGTATGATTTTTTATCAGAATAATTTACTTAAAACCGTTAAATAGCGGAGAAATAATATTGTTCAAATTAGTTACTTTGAAATTCAAATGACCTCTACTATGGAAAGGATAAACTTTGCGAAGTCCGGTTTACGGCAATTAATTTCTCTTGGATTGACCTTTCATTTGATACCAAACTTGAACTAGGCTTACGTTGAATATTTTCGTTCTACTCCTCGTGGGCTGTCCCTCTGAAAAAAATTAACGTCGCTAATAACGTCAAAAAGTATGTTCTTTGTGACCATGATCATGTACAAGATTTCACTTTTACATGTGAAGTCATACAAAAGTTGTGAAAGCGTTTCCATATTTTTTTTCCACCCTGTATATGATTTTGTGTCTAAAATAAATCTATTCACCACCACAGCGAGATTTCATTCCACTGGTCTCATTAACTCTTGCTGTTCCACAGTCTTATACATAAACTCTCATTAATACATTAGTTAAATACTGTAAATATGAACTATGTCAGTCCTACAAAACACCCTTAAATACAATGTACATGTTATCGATCTATCACACTAGTTTTTAATTTTTTATATCAGTCGCCACATTTATTTCAAGCAAAACTAAAATATTTTTGTAACATTTAAAGTAGAACGTTCAGTTATAGCTCTTATTGTACTCAATGAATTGTAACAAGTTTGCCGTGCATTACTTCTCTAATTTGCCATAAAATACGAGATAAAATGTCATAACTTTAAATATATAAGATGAAGACGTAATGACGTTATAAGTCCTCAAATATAGTTCAGCCTATAGTACAGTTATTTTATTAACTCATTGTAAACCAAAATAAAGTAAAGTGGATGCCAAAAATTATATAAATACATTTACTCGATACTTAAGTAATATTTATTTAACAACTTAATGTTGATAGACATTAAATTAAAATGTCTAAAATGTTTTAAGGTAGATTTTTTTGTATTTATACGACTGTTTTACAATATTTAAAACATATTGCTTCTATAAGTAACCAAACATAAAGTAACTGCAAATAGCATAATAGTTTATAGAAAATATCCATATAAAACATGATGTACTTATGTATCTATATAAAGCCATCGTAATGACTACTATAGACGAAGTTTGGTATTAGGAGTTTAAGTAAAAATAGTAACATTTATATAATGTTTAACCTAAGAAATAATAACATAGGCTAATACAGGTTATCAGTATTAAGCTGTGATGTATGTACTGGCGCATGTGTTTACCGTAACATTGTCTGGAGATATTGCCACCCCAGCTGTTGTGGGGGTTGATTTAGTGTAACCCGATTACATGGGATTACAGAGAACATGGAGGACACAGCGGTTGGCGGCTGTAGTTATATATCTCAGGGTGTATCGGTCTACACTGATACATTGGGGAACGGCTTGGCGGGAACCATTGGGAGAACAGCTGAAACATGGTGGTAAAATATGGCTGCTTTACTTAATATGTTTGTAACTCTTTGTGTCAATTACAGTGACAGTACTTCCGAGATAGTTAAAATCTTTACATTTTGGAGGGTGTGGTTTCCTAATGTAAGGGTTGTTGGGTTTTATTTTTACTAATCGTCATAATAACTCCTTTTTTAATTATAAAAGAAGCCTCGGAACCATATTATATCTATAGTACATAGAATTCATTTACGTTATGTCGCTGTTATTCCTAAATAACAGTTCCAGGGAAACATGTTCCAGTTTGTAACTGTTGCTTTATCTCAGACAACTGGAATGCTGTAAACTCGTGAAACTGTTCACAGCGTATTTCCACTGCGTGCCAACCTAAATGTCTACATTCTCAACCTCCCACTTGAATATCGGACACAAGCTTCTGTAGTGTTATACCAACTTTGACTCTCCATTCATCTTATACCACTGATTTTATAAGTGTCAACTATAGTAAATAGTGTTCTTATAGATTAGAGTTTATTTATTTCACAAAAAGTTACATTATAAGATTAAGATTCCTCAAGTCTAATAAATTGTTCGACAAACCCTATTTATAATAATATTATGGTATCATTTATATTACATGCATTATCTATGTGATATTATTTATGTTATGTAAATAAATGGACTTTAATTACATTTATTTGTAACAAATAAATATTCATATTATTTAATTGAATATAATTTAAATTATAATTTTACTATTCATGGACCCCTGTTATTAAACATAGGTTTTTACAATTAATTTTAGAAAACTTAATTTCATTTACCTCCTTTAAGCTGTTTGATAATAAAAATACATAAGAAATTCGATAACAATAAATTTTTTAAGTTTCTATTTCCACTATTAATTTGTTCTCTGGTAAAATTTTATCTTATAGTATTGTAAATTTCAAGCTCTTTTCGCAAATGAAAGTTATAACAATTATCTCCCAACATGTATTTTTTACCTTTTTATATGTTACTATTCGGTTTTCTTAAACTATAAAGTTATTTTGTTTATATTATAATCAAAAGGACGAGTTTTACTAAAACAATATTTCGTCTTTTCGTTAATATGTTCATATAATTTACTGGTTTGCTTCCTCTTTTTTTTATTAAGGAAATACCCAGGGCATTTGAAATAACATTTTTCATAACATAAATATTTATAAATATAGTGCTTGACGACAGAGAAAAATAAATACAAGCCGGTTTCTTATGGCAGCAGTGAACGCCATTATTTAGATTACATCAAATATACCTCTTTATAAATCTGTACTACTAGTTACTATGGCCATGCTTAAGGGTGTGGAGGGAAATGAGAGAAGATACTGACAACGGTGGTGGTCCTGCTATTCGCACGCCAGCGCTGTGGCTTAAGAATTTTACAGTAAGCTACAATTTGGTGATGTTCACATTTATCTTTATTCGTTAGATTAGATTAGTGAGAAAATAAAAAATAAATAATAGTTAATTTATGTCATACTGAGATTCTTATTAAAACAATCACATTTTTATAAATGACAAGTGTTTATGTGTCGACCCAATTAAGAAAAAAAAAAAAATAAATAAATAAAATTCCACAATGTTACACAATTCAAACTAAAAATTGTGCAACCTTCACAGGCTATCATTTCAAAATGTATAGGTAATCATTTTTATGGAAACATTTGTGGCTATGTATTTTACTTATAAAACTCTTTAATATGAGGTCCAACTGATTGCTTTTGAGGTATTTTACAGAAGTTTAAAGGGGTCGAAACATCAAAGGAGGGCCATTCTGTCTGCGGGGGGGAGGGGGTTTAACTGACCACCAAAGTTACACAACTCTAGTTTTTATGATTTTAATGAAGATTTTGTAACGGTTTGTTCGGCTTAGTCTGTACTAAAATGGCATTCATCCATAAGATATAAACGTTTGAACCAAGGACATTTCATTTGCTCATCACTGTTCTTATGTCATAAGAGTAGGGGTGATGGTCTGGCCATTGGCATTACAGATCACATGTTCCTCCCCTATTCCCACCCTCTCGCCATCACAACTAACCCCCAAGCCCAACTTCCTTCCTGTTTGACATTGACGGTCCAGCATGTTTGCTCTTCTGGAGTAATGGGGTTTTTATTAAACGGATGTGAGTTTGATGTTTGCCTGTATGTCAGTTCAGTAAGGGAAAACGTTGACATAAGCCTTAATTTAAATTACCATTAAACATTATTTCTATGTTAAACTACTCTAAACAATTATCCTCAGTAGAAAAACATAAATTTAATTTCCCTTTTTCTTTAAGTGACTCTCATTCACCCTTACTACTAATCCGGCGTTGTGGCTCAGTGACTAAGGCTTCGGACTGCGAAAGGCAAGGTCCAAGGTTCGAATCTCCACTGAACCAACGGTAGGTACTTCACTCGCTGTAGTTTGACTCACAGGCATGTAGACACATGTCAACTAATCAACTAGCGGAAGTTTTAAAAAAATTCCACCAGTGGCCAATGACATCAGTATGTAGAAACTCTCAAGTGTCTAAATGCAAAACAGTCATGAATCAAAAACATGCAGCACTTGAGAAATGAAGCTTAACTGGCTGAGAGTGAGTTTAAGAAAACGAAACTAAATTTACTCAATATTTTTAAACTACCGACCACAAAGTCAGCAAAAGAAAGAACTATATGCTATTATATTGGACGTGCCCTTAATTCGTAATTAGATTTTTGGTTAAACTTTGAAGACGTATACATAAATATGACGAAAACCTTCAAAGTAGAGAGTCAGTTATAAGAAATGTTAAACTACACAATGTAAGTTAATTCAAACTCAACATTTGTTTATTTTAACAGTGTAACAGGACCGCATAATAGTGTCAAGTAGATATGCAAATTAACAGTAATTAAGAAATCAATATCATCTTAGACTAAAGCCAAGTAGTCGTAGATGTGAGTCTTAATTAATTATATTGCTTATTACTAAAGGGCACATAATCATTTTAGAGTAGGGGGTGATAATATCCAATACTGGAGAGGCATCAATGATTCTTTTAGAAGCCATTGTACAAGTGCTTATTACTAAAGGGCACATAATCATTTTAGAGTAGGGGGTGATAATATCCAATACTGTAGAGGCATCAATGATTCTTTTAGAAGCCATTGTACAAGTGCTTATTACTAAAGGGCACATAATCATTTTAGAGTAGGGGGTGATAATATCCAATACTGTAGAGGCATCAATGATTCTTTTAGAAGCCATTGTACAAGTGCTTATGATTGGTTTCTAATTTTATTTTATTCAGTAGTACGTTGTATAGATTTATGCCGTTGTAAAGAGAGTAATGTGAAAAATGTGTAATGACTAGAAGTGTATTTCCAAGCGTTCGTTTGTGACTCAAAAGAGGATGATTTTTGAGAATGAAAGAAACAACTGATTTGAATGAAAGAATTTTTTGTTTTGTAGTAGCATGTATGAATATCTTATAAGTTTTTATCAATATTTATTTTGAAACTTTTTTAAGTTTAAAAATAAAACTTGTTCAAATACATTCGTGACTCCAAATAGCTTTTAAAATAAAGGATATAATCATTGCATAACACGCTTTTGTTAATACGTTTACATAAGAAAACTTATAAACATATTTAAAAATAAAAATTCATGTACCATTTCTGCCACCAACGAGTCGACGTGAGCACTAAAATTTCACTTTCACATTTTATAAAAATGTTAACCCATTATATGGTGTGATTTCATTTTCACCAACAAATGTAAAACAAGAATAAATAACACCTTAAAATAAAATCTAAGAGACAAAAAGAAAAACATATTAGGATGCATTAAGAACTTAAACAGTTAAGATCTTTTAACAAAATAGTTTATTTCTGTAATATCTATCCACATTTTGTAGTAGGACTAACACATTTCAAATAGTTAATATTTTGTAAAAGTTTATTTTAAAATACGTTGTTACAAATTTAAGCAATACATATTCAGAAAACATCCCCGTATTAATTCTGTACAGTGGTATTAACCCACTCGCCCGCCCACCCATACACGTACAGTGGTATTAACCCACCCGCCCACCCATACACGTACAGTGTTATTAACCCACCCGCCCACCCATACACGTACAGTGTTATTAACCCACCCGCCCACCCATACACGTACAGTGGTATTAACCCACCCGCCCACCCATACACGTACAGTGTTATTAACCCACCCGCCCACCCATACACGTACAGTGTTATTAACCCACCCGCCCGCCCATACACGTACAGTGGTACTAACCCACCCGCCCATTCATACACATACAGTGGTATTAAATTAACTGATACAGATATCCACCATATGGGTAAAATACACCCCAAAAGCTGGATAATCTACCGGGCGGATAGTGTATGCTTTGAATTAAAGCTGTTGCTGAATTGTTTGTGTGACAAATTTTATTCATCAGATAATAAAAATAACCAATCTATGAATTTAATATCACGCTTTATGGAGTAAAACTAATTCATTGGTGTTTATAGTATTTTACTTATCAGTTACAGAATTGAACTTGTTCATAAAATATGAGAGTTTGTTTTGTCTAACCATTCACTTTCTCCATAACAAAGACCAGACTGAGATTCTATTTACATATAGCCAACGGGAGCGATTTGGAAGAGAGGTGACTAGGGGGGCTAGTTAAGAGTTACTCGTACGAAGTGAGTATGAGAAGTCGTCAAGAGTTACGTGTACGAAAGGTGGCTGTGAGGGGTTGTTAAGAGTTACTTGTATGAAAGGTGAGTAGGGGAAATTGTTAAGATATACCTGTTTGAAAGGTGGGTCATATGGATAGTCAAAAGTTACGTGTACGAAAGGTGAAATGAAGGGCTAGTCAAAAGTTACTTCTACCAGAGATCAAGTAAGTATATGTTTGGTCTGTGGTGGGTAGGAGGGCTTGTGAAAAGTTACTTCTATGGAATGGAGGTAGGAGGGCTCGTCTCGGGTTACTTTTATGAGAGTGGGATAGTAGGGCTTGTCAAGTGTACTTTTGCGCAATATGAGTAGGTGGGCTTGTTAAGATTTACGCATGCGAAAGGTGGGTAGGAGGGCTTGTCAAGAGTTACTTGTACGAAAGGTGAAATGAAGGGCTAGTCAAAAGTTACTTCTACCAGAGATCAAGTAAGTATATGTTTGGTCTGTGGTGGGTAGGAGGGCTTGTGAAAAGTTACTTCTATGGAATGGAGGTAGGAGGGCTCGTCTCGGGTTACTTTTATGAGAGTGGGATAGTAGGGCTTGTCAAGTGTACTTTTGCGCAATATGAGTAGGTGGGCTTGTTAAGATTTACGCATGCGAAAGGTGGGTAGGAGGGCTTGTCAAGAGTTACTTGTACGAAAGATGAGTAGGAGAGCTTGACAATAATTACCTATACTAAAGGTGAATACGAGGCTTTTCAAGAATTATCCGTACAAAATATGAGTAGGACGGTTTGTCAAGAGTTACTTGAACGAAATGTGAGTAGGTGGACTTGTCCAGAGTTACTTGTAAGAAAAGTGAGTATGAGGGATTGTCAAGAGTTACTTGGACGTAAGGTGGATAAGAGTGCTCGTCAAGAGCCACTCGCGCGGAAGATGGCTGGGAGGGCTCGTCAAAAGTTATTGTACGAAAGGTGAGTAAGATGGCTCGTCTTGGGTCATTTCTATAAGGGAGTGGTGGGAGGGTCCGTCAAGGATTACGTCTATGAAAAAGTGATAGGAGTGCTCGTTGTGGTTTTTTCGACCGATCATACCGACCTTCTGTTATAGTCCAGTCCAGCCAAGTGGACTGGGTCAAGGCCAACCTGCTCACATTACGTCATTACGTTTAATACTGGAAAACATTCTTGAGTTAGAGTATATTAAGATGGCCATACGATTAGTGTTGCTGCAGGTCCTTAACTCCACATTACACAGAGTTACTGCATAATCACTGTACTAACATAGCAACATTCCCGGCGTTACGATAGTAGACGGCTGTTTGTATACATTGACTATTGTAATGCTAGGGGATAAAGACTTTAAGAATATTATCATAATACCAGATTTTTACAATTCATTTTCAATTAATTAAAATGCATGGAATCACAACTAGCTCCACTCTAATTTTTTGTCTTATTACGAAAGGTCCATCGATTTTAACAATTTTTTTGCAATAAATTTTGATTTTGCACAAAAGGTAAATCCGTGCAGGTTAATTTATGGTAGTTAGGGTTATATTTAGTCTGGTTAGGGTAGGATATGTTTCTGTGGCAGGGCGGCCTAGCGAGGACAAATATCCACAACAACTGATACCAAACTTGAGTAATTTTAGTATAAGTTACACATTTTTTTGTGGATTTGTATAGCAAATTTACTCGCAAGTGACCGATCTCTTTAGATAATTTTGTTTACATGCTGTAGTCTTCTTTTATTAACTAACCCCGATTTTAACACCGCAACACATTTCAGAGATTCACAAAACGTGTTTGGAAAAAAGTTGGAAATTTTTGGGAAGAATTAAATTGTCAAAGACTGATGAACAAATGAGCTGCCAGAGCGGTTTCAATAAAACATGTTTGCTTCATCTCTGAACTAACCACTGAACCAAAAATATTGATTTTATAATCTTTTCTTTCAGTCAGTTATTCACAGCGCATCAGTAATGTAGTCCAGATACTAGTGTGTTGACAGTCACAACATCCCCTCCTTCATAATGTCAACCTCATTTTACCTAACACTTAATGAAAATTTAAAATTTAATATGGCCTTGATTGAGGATTCCGACGTTGTCACAATATATCCACGTCAGGCAACATCGAGCGTAGCTGTTCCTTGGATGGGTGACTGATGAGGTCCCGTCCTTGCACGGATTGTCTGTGACTGGTGGTAGTCCAGAGCTCACCTCTAAGCCGTTGGCCCCTAGGATAAGGTTAGAGAGGGCTTTTTAGCTCTAACTTTACTTAGTAAAATAAGACCTTATTTTATTTTTACTTAATACAAGTAAAACTTAATAGAAGTAAAATTTCTGAAGAAAATTCATGTTACAATATAGAATAATCTATTTAGTCAAGCTGATCATTAAAACGTACATACATTTCTACCTAAGATTAGTTATAATAATTTTAAATATGTTATGGTGATTTAACTTGTATCTGGATGAAAAAAATTGTAATAAATTTTGCTTATACACTTTTGCAGAGGAAGCACTGCTTTGAAGACTAAATGATTTGCTTAATTAGTCGATCGTAAATGTATATCAAAAGGAATGCAAATTAAGTTGGCAGCTCTGATCTGGAATTATGACTTTGATAATGAACTGTATTATTAAAGCCCACAGAGAGCTCCTTTTCCAGAGAGGTAATAATACTCCCATAAATTGACTCATATAAGATGTCTGCATTGATAGTGAAAGTTACCCAAACCTCAAATTAATTTTTGAACAGGTTTTATTCTGGTTTGGAAACCCGATATTAGTAAATTAAATTTCTGCAACGGAGCCTTCCATCTCATATTTAAATAATTTTACAATAGTAGCTGGAGAAATCGAGTTTTAACTTACTTATCTTTCAGTATTTTTTTACGCCCTTTTTACAGTTACTACGAGCTAAAAGCCATTTATTTTTTATAAATATCTCACAAAACATTTCAAATTCAAAGTTTAAGTAAATTGTGAAGTCTTTGTGAGACATTTTTATCTACCATTAAAATCAGCTCAAAATAAATAATTAATTGATTTTTCGTACTGGTGATAAACTGTTAAACATCTACTTAGGATAATTACAGCGTTTCAGAAATAAAATCGCAGATAACATGAAAAAGCATGTGATACATTCAGTAAATATTTCCTACGTCATGTTTTTTCCTTTTTTTATGTGCATGATGTAATGTAGTACTTCAATAATCAAACTCACTTTGACTAAATTGTCTTTAATAAAGTTTATGTACTTTTGCTATAGTAACTTCGTTTGAAGTGTCATAGTTTAAAAAAGAAAATAAAAGAAAATGAAATGATTACAAGAAGTCTATAGGAAGAATTTCTTATGATTGAGTGGCATTCGAAGACAACATGCTAAGCTCGCTCTAAGAAAAAAAAAAAAAAAAAAAAAAAAAAAAAAAACACACACACACATAACGTGACTTATCAATTCAATTCAAAGTTTGACCTTAAATATTTTAACCTCTGTTTCACTTCCGTCGTTCTTAATACTGTTGGTATAAAGGGCCTAAAAAAACTCCTGTCCCTACTAAAATTCGTACGAAATTTAACTTTTAAATTGCCATGCTGCCATATTGATTTGAATTATTCCATTAGTGTATGTTTTATAAATCATTAAGTTAATGTGAGATTTTACTTGAGTTAAAAAATTTCATTTTACAATTTAAGTAAAAAAAAATAAATATACGTTATTAAGTAGTCCTTAAAACACTGAGGTTTATAGTGTAAAAACCAATACATCCAATGTTCTTTATACTCGAGAGAATTAATTGGAATCGTCAGTTGGCTGAACTGTCCAAGAACGTGTAAGTTATGAGTCTTCATTATACGTACTGATCTAAAAACATCCGTCACGTCACCGGTTTTCAGCTCCAAATTCGGAAGTGTTTACCTTCGCCGCTCTCCTGGGAAGGGACTTACAAGTCCCATTACCGGCTAACACTACGAGTCCTACTATTTGTTTCCCAGAAAGGCAGTACATGGAGCGTCTCTCCTTCCATCTCATGTGACTGGTGAGTATTTTATCCACAATAGGTAATCCTATATCTATCGTAGCTCGATGGAACATAATGAAGAGTTGTTTGGTGTCTTCAAAGTTAATGCCTGTAGGAAGTGAATAAATGTGGTGTAATTAATACAGACGCTCAGTTATAATTAATAAATGTTCACTTTTATCAACCCTACATATTTGTTTTTAAATCTTATACCAGTTGGCACTAGTAGCGCAGTGTTGTAATCCAGCTACTAGGGGACAATGTACTGTGGAGAATGTAGGCGATAGGTTCTATACTCGGTCCTCTTTAATAATGACATGGCGTCCGCACAATAGTTGCCATTAACGTGGACACTTGTAGAGAAGTCTCCTTGGGGTGTGTTGGGTGGTAGTCCGAATGTTATGTACGGATGAGAAACTGAGTGTCGGGCTTGTTAGTTGGCTTAAAATCATATCAATATTACGTAGTTCGGATTCCACGTAAAGCTATAGGTCCATTAGATGCCCTGGATATTCGGCTACTAATATATGGATCTTCCTAAAGAACAATCAACCTTAGTAACTATAGCGTTCATCTTCACTCATAACACTCATTTCCTCCTAACTTTACTATCGGCGTCTTAATGAATAATAATGATTCACACAGAAATTTACGTAAAATTTGTTAAAATTAGCAAATCAGATTTTTTAGTTGTTGATGTATATTTGACCCGTCAGTTCATGTAGGCCTGCGCGTGAACTTTATTCAATGAGTGAATTACCGTTAGCTCAGTTGGGGTGCAACCCTTGCACCTTGCCATTCGCAGTCCGAAGCCGAAGCCACTGAGCTCCCAAGCTTTAAAATGTAGCCAGGACATCTCAGGAACAGCTTTACGTGGAATCCGAACCACAAAGTATTGGTCTGATGGTAGTATGGTGGATGGGATGAGGGTTTTAATAGAATGAGCAAATTTCTTTAGACTAAAAACAAACTAATTAGTTGGGGATAGATATTAAAACATCCCCTATGCCACTTTCAAATTTACGAGGAAAATTTTACAACCGTAGCAAACTAAAAACTGTACTATATAAAAACATTTGATGTATAATTAGCCATAAACAGGGTTTAGTTTCAATTACGCAACTGTGATATTGATAGCTATTTATATAATTATATAAATAATTTACCGTCTTTAATTAATTCTAGTGGTAATCTTAATGTAATACATTTACATGCCAAGGTAAGGCAATATAAATGCAGTGCGTTTTAATTGGCTGCATTAGTTTAGCTTCATGGCTTGTATTTTATTAGTATATTTTGTAATTTAAAGTTGAATATACGGCTTGATCAACGGTTTTAATGGTTAAAGCCACGTCTTTAAGTAAGAGCGTGATTGCTCCTGTGAAACGCCACTTGAGAGTGTCTTGGTTCGTAATGCCGTTAGAATAATAAAGTGTACACATAATAGCATTGGTTATAGAAAAAAGAAGACTACCCCCACTCTCATGGGCCTCGTGAAGTTGAATTTTCTGTCTGCGAAAATTAGTTCCGTTAGGCCTTTCACAGGGAGCGCCAGTGGTCTACCTCTCTCCGAAAAGCTTCAACGCGATGTTAGTAACAATGACTACACTTGTTCATATATACTCATCACTATCATTTGCCCCCGATATTCACCCGTATATTGGCGATCGGCATCTTATGGATGAATAATAAATAACAAATAGTCAGCCTAGAACGCTTATTTGAAACAAATCACCGTTAGATAACAGCAAATGCACGCGTCCACAGAAAGTGCATTGGCTTGTACAGTCTATTTGTTCCTATAGTCAATGATGATAAACAAAGAAATAATCAATGTAAGAAATTAAGAAAAATTAAGCAAGTAAAAATTATAGTACAATTGTTTACAGTTACCGAGGATATTCGACTTGCAGGTTTTTTTTAAAGAAGACATGCTCATTGTCTACAATGGTTCCTTAGTAATTAAATGAAAAATAAAACACTTTTAAACGTAATATGTACATACAATGTTACAGGTTTTAGAAATGTAACAAATAATCGTCAGTTTTATATTTTTTTCTGTTCTGTTTAAGCAACTGTACAGATAAAATCAAAGTACAAAACGGCACAAGTCCCAAAATAGTGTATTGTTTTGACTGAAACAAAGACAAGTTCATTTTGGCCCATTGAACGTGCGAACCAAACCTCCATTGTTGTTGTTGATTGACGGCGTGTTATCAAAATGGTGCAGAGAACATTTGACTGCCCATTGTTTGGAAGAGTACTTACAGCATCTGTGGACTTTAACTGGCATACTCTTGTGCATTGAATAGGTTCATGTTGTATTGGATAGACTCGTGTTGTATTGAATAGGTTCATGATGTATTGAATAGGCTCACGTTGTATTGAATAGGTTCATGATGTTTTGGATAGACTCGTGTTGTATTGAATAGGCTAATGTTGTATTGAATAGGCTCGTGTTGTATTGAATAGGTTCATGATGTATTCGCTAGACTCGTGTTGTATTGGATAGAATCGTGTTGTATTGGATAGACTCGTGTTGTATTGAATAGGGTCATGATGTATTGAATAGGATCACGTTGTATTGAATAGGCTCGTGTTGTATTGAATAGGTTCATGATGTATTCGATAGACTCGTGTTGTATTGGATAGGTTCATGATGTATTCGATAGACTCGTGTTGTATTGGATAGAATCGTGGTGTATTGGATAGACTCGTGTTGTATTGAATAGGGTCATGATGTATTGAATAGGCTCGTGTTGTATTGAATAGGTTCATGATGTATTCGATAGACTCGTGTTGTATTGGATAGACTCGTGTTGTATTGAATAGGGTCATGATGTATTGAATAGGCTCACGTTGTATTGAATAGGCTCGTGTTGTATTGAATATGCTCGTATTGTATTAAATAGGCTCATGATGTATTGCTACACTCCACTATTGGTACTTGTGGAATATTCAATCCAAAGTAATTTTATAGCACAGAAATACTTTGAGAGATATACATCTAAAAAACACCCTGACAATTTCCAGCATAGCCAGAGCAACTTTATGTTACTATTAATGGGGAGTCTTTTGACATAAAAAGTCAAGAATATAATTTTTTCATTTTTAAAATTGATAATCTGATATACATTTTATTTTATTTGAAGACTGATAACATAATATTCTAAAATTATATTTTGTAAAAATCTACAATCGTTTTAACCTATGTACTGTACCCTAAAATTTCTTATACTAGGTGCAAATACCATTGACAAATAAGAAATCCTCTTGCCATGGAAATAATCAAAGTAATCTTTAGATATTAATTAACAATTATGCTATCCAAATATTTGCAGGACGGTACTCAAAATCCTGGTGAATTATTGATAATTTAATTCGGTTACAAATTCCAAAACAAACTTTTGTTATAAAGGAAACCTTGAAACTAGGTGTATTTTATGCTAGGTTTGTTTCAAGAACGTCTTCAGGTGTCAATTACTACCTTAGTCTACATTTAAAACTAGTTTTCATTAGCTTTCCTAATTTTTTAAGAGTTAAGTTGGACTGTGGTGCCAATGTCTAAGGTTCGAATTCTCACTGAACCAACAGTCGGTACTTCACTCGTTTAATATGAGTTCACAAAAGCCTGCAGGCCCATGTGAACTGGTGAGTGAAGTTAAAGAAAAAATAAACAAATAATTATAGCGTTGAAATTTTTTTTATAAAGTTTACTAATTCAATATTTTTATTACGAAATAAATTGTAATAGATTAATTAATGGTGGAAGGTATTTGACTGACAGTTAGGTTACAGTGTAACCCAGCTCGTATTTGTTTAAATGTAATTGTTTCCCTATATTTATAATTAATTAGCCTTCAAATGCACCCCCGTCGTTGTCACGTTGCTAGACAAACGATTCGCAGGTGAATTTATCTCAAGACTATTTCGTTGTAGGACTGTTTCAAACCAGAACATAAAAAGAATAATATTATTGCTAGTAATATGATATTAACAGAAATACATATATTGTTCCTTCACATATTATAATGTTACAGGAAAGATGTTATTTACAATTTTATATTTTAGTAAAAACCGCATGTCCCTAACTTTAATAATTGTTTGGTTATAACTTCTTTTACGGGCAAAAACATTTTAAAATGCATTTTTTCAAGCTTTATTCCAACAATTTTGATTGTATTTTCAGTAAAAATGCAAATTACAGTTAAAAATATTTATTTAACGTCCCAATAAGTTAGGGCTGGAAGCCACAACTCAAGTTGTTGAAGGTTGTTTACATTAAATCTGGCTGTGTGATTAATTGAAAACCTGTTTTTGAATATAATGTATTCCTATATTTTTATTTAAATAAAATAATCGTTTCGTTTGTACATTCCTTGGAAAGGATAAAGTGTGTGCTAGTTACCTGCTATCATTCATTTTAAATGTTAGATAGAGAAAATTCTAACCTAATATGCGATATTTCAATCATTGTTGATTTTAGAGATGAAAAACAAATTTAATTTCCAATCAATTATGAGAATTGAAAGTGTAAAAACTATCAATCTATATAGGTCAGTCAGATATGCACACGTAGAGGCCCAATAATAAAAAAAATTAACTAACTGTTCTTAAAACTAATTTGCAAACGTAATATAACCTAATCAAAACAGCTGATTGTGGTGAACTGCACAAACCCACTTTGTCACCTGATTGTTTGAGATTAATGAATAATAATTCGCACCAGCAACAACAATAGGAATGATTGTATTGTTCCGTGACAATAGGTGTGGGTGGAGGGGTTGGGGGGGGGGCTTGTGGGTTCAGTATAATTAAAGTAAGCGTCACCCTGAGTGAAGTAGACTCTCACCAGAACTCAGATGTAGTCTCTTTACCCCTAGTTGGTGTGTTTACCTTTGTTACCAATGGTTATAAAACGAGGGTAGTTAGGAGAATGATTTACTCTATATCTACTTTGCCATGCATTTATCTGATATTGCATGCTTAAGGTAAAATCAACGTAAATTCACATTGTGCAGGGTGTTCGTAATCAACCCTTCAAGACTCCGGGAGATGATTACTTACTTGAACACTAAGAAAAATGTCCTAAAGCGCTTAGTTTTCCGTCTCTCTAATTTAGTATTAAGTTTGTACTTTTTACCATTTCAAAATGGCGGCTATAGTTTTCAACGTTTAATATCTTAAAAAAGTATTAATTATTCAAAAAACTACAAGATCCACAAAATTTACTGAATTTGGTTTCCTTAAGGATGATGAGGAACGTTTCTTAAGTTATGAAACTAAATAAATGATAAGTTGTAATTTTTGCAATACAGTACATAACCCACCCGCTGTACATTATGTTGTGGACATTTTATCCAATTAGCATGTACTGTATTACCAATATTAGTAGTCATTCAGAGTAGCTAGTGAGTGCTCTTTGTTAACGTTGTTATTATATTTATTTTTTCTTGATATTTTGATGCTATATTTAGCATACATTTGTTCGTAATTATTCATAATTTTATAATGTCACAAATTAATAATTTAACAGCTCAAAAATATTTCTCATATTATCATAGGTTTTTTAAACTGTTTTATATATATATATACATGCAATGATGATAATCAATCGAAACAAGGATGTAAAGATATAAATTATTTTATACCTATATTCTCAGGTACTTTCATAATGAAATGATAATATACACTAATCTAATGTGTATTTGAATAAGGTCCACATATAATTGTATGCTAAGTTATTAATTTTTTAAATAACACTAAACATGTTAAGTTTAATGCTGAAAATATAGTTTATTTGCGTTCATTGACAATTTTAGACCATAGTGCATGCATGATTCTCGATATTAAATGTATTACTTTTCATTGTTAAAACTTAAAAATAAAAAAGAAAAAAATGAACAGGTAAGAAATTTTTTTTTTTTTTTTTATACTTAAGTCTAGTACATTTATTATAAAGTAGGCCTATGCTCAATTATATCCAATACGAAAAAAGATTTGATTGCGCCTGTTTTTTTGTTTTTGTTTTTTTTTTAACAGTTTTATTAGCATTTAGTGACGTTGTGAGATCGAGACAGTCTCTTTACTGTGTTATAAAACAAAAATAGGAATAAAATAGAATATATTAACCATGTTTTGCTACATTAAAATTACCATTTTGTACCAGTAACATGCGCTTTCTCTTCTTTTAAAATGGTTACAGATTGCCTGGTATATGATTACGAAATTACAGAATATCGGTACCAAATTTAATACTGTTAATTGTATTAACAGAGTAGATCACTACTTTATGACTGACTTGAAGTCTAAATTAGGGGTTTTTAATACCCTTTTAACTAAACATGACCATTATTATGAATCAAGTTTACTAAAATTCTATATTCTTTTACATTGTAATAAATAGTACCTTTACAAAGGACGTCATATTGTAGGTCTGATATATTATGCTCCCATATTGAACAATGAAAGTGATATGCATCAAAGCAGTGACGCTGTGTCACTGTTACACAAAGTAACTGTTATTCCAAGTAAACTGTGTAACACGATTACAAAGGTGTAAGTTAATAAAATAATGGATGGATTTGCTGCTTCAAAGGTTATTGATATGAGTGAGTTTCCTATAAAAGATACGTGGGGAACTGTGTTTTACTTTGGGAACCTAAATATGAGGCGTCCATTTTCAGATTTATTTAAAAAATAACTTGTAAATAAATTTATCTGATTTGCCTGCACATGTCAAGAGATGGAGGCACGTGGGTCAATTTGCCATTTAAGATCTGCATATAGTCGTCATATTGAATTGATATGTCATAAGAGCGAATAAATGCTGTAAATATCTGTGACCTAATGGTTTGTCGGAAAATTTATAATTTGTAGATCGTTTGAAATAGCGTAAAAGTTACTAATGAGTTCACTTTTTAAAATTAGAATCTTAATTTCAATATTAATAAAAATCATAAACTAATTGGTTGAAATTCAATATATTCTGTTTTATATCAAACTAGCTGAACCCGGCGGACGTTGTCTCGCCTTTCATTTTTCATTGACATACCAAAATAAAGCAATAAAAAGAATTATAGAAAAAAAACATTATTTATTAAATGAGTGCAAGCGGGTAAACAATATTTTTGCTCTTCTTATTTGTATAAACTGTATAAATGTAAAGGTTTTTTGGTGAGCCTACTCTCGAGCAAGCGACGTAGAGCTGTCCATGTGAAAAACATGGACTACATTAAACCACACAGTCATATGTTTTTTGTAAACAATTCAGATTCTCCATTTGAATAACATGGAATCTTTAGGAGCCCGTGGGGCGGGACCCTGTGGACGGATCTGCATCAAACTACACAGAAACCATCTCGGGAGTATACAGAACAACATCCTAAAGTTTCATGGCGATCGGTTGGATGGTTTGGCAGCGCATAAACTTCAAACATATATATATATATATATATATATATATATATATATATATATATATATATATATATATATATATATATATACTAGCTGTACCCGCCCGCTTCGCCGGTCATAATATTGAGTTTGATTTAGAACCTAATAGGTGAAAGAATTCGAGCATTTTTGCTTCTTCTACCAATATTAGATTTTTTAGGAGGCATGTCATAAAAAGTAAACTGCAAAACAAATTATTATTTATTTTTTATTTTCACGTTTCACCACATGTTTTAATTACCGAGGAAAAAAGGTTAACACCAAATACAGATCACCCGATCAAGTAAAAGTAGTGTATGCTTCACTCTCAAGGTGAAATGTAGAACTACAATAAATCAAAACATATACAGTACTGTTGTTGTGAGAACTTCAATCTGCTTATGGCATGTGAAACTACATTAAACCCTTACATTACATAAAAAGTATAAATAAACATTTAACTAAAAACATTTAACAATTACATTTGACAACAAATATTCGTAAAAAACAAATGGAATAGAAACCTATTTGATAGCTCTCATTTGTTATGCATAGATTTGTTTTTAAAAATTAGGTTATCATTACAACAGCTGTTTCCTTAATTTAATTTAATCAAGAAATGACAAACATGGCATGGTAAACAAAATAAAACATTCTTCAATAAGATTAACATGTAAACTGCAAAGGGCCATAGGACGCTTCCCTTAAGGCTTTTTGAAACGGAAACAGGCTATTATGTTATTCTAGTACCTAAGGAATATCCCTGTAAATTTTCATGCCAATTGGTTCAGTAGTTTTCTAGTTATAAACGCTGTAACTAACACAACTTTCTTTTATGTATATAGATTATTACTTCTTATACTGTACTTGCACTTGCCCAATACAGTTACATTAACAAGGTTTTCAGTATTTTTTAAATAAATTAATGTATTTATGAAATTATAACAGGTTTTTATCATTTAATTAAATCAAAATAATACACTCTGAGTTAAGGTTGATTATTTTGAAATGGTAAAACATGCTCCTTTAATAAATGTTTGATATATGAATTTATAAAACTTTCAGCACTCCTAGCGGCGAAACGGTTAATTATATCAAAATAATATCACGAGTAAAGAAGTCATAGAATCACTAGTAAAACCTAAATACATAATAAAAAATAGGGTTTTCTGTAAGAAATTTCAAAGTTACCTGCCATAATGGAAAATGGTGACCAACTTAGTAGTTGTAATGAACATAAAAATGAGGCAAAATTCCCCATTTAATGTTTTCTGTAAAATTAGTAGTTTTTGAGATTCCAATTGTTGCCACCTTGAGTTAATCACCCTGTATGGTAATTAATTAAATCTTTACTATCATCTATACTTAATAACGTAAGTGTACAGTCTCGTATGTTGCCATTTAATCATCACAATGACAATATCAATGAGAGGCGATGATAATTGCACGAACTCACTCGGGAAACAATTAATTGATCAAACGATTTTAAACATGTGTTTCCCACCCACACGCCATTATATAATTTAATTAATTTACTGTATACTCGTGTTTTCACACATATTTACACATTACTGTTTTGTTATTTATTTACTAATGGAAAATATATTATCATTGTTGCTAAATAATCTACTCAACCTGGCTAAGTTAATCTTATCAAATCATTAAAAATTCAAAGCATTACAAATATCTATCAGAGAGTGATTTTTTTATGTCTGATAGTAAAAACATTTGAAGCCTGAAAAACGAAATTAAATTAGTACACTCCTTTAAATTCCATTCCCAAGAATCATTTAAGCATTCCAAGATTTTTATTCATTCACACAGATATACTCGACATCCAATGTTAAAATTTAAGTCTCAACTTAATTATCAGTTGAACTTGTGGTTCAGAAGTAGACAATTACTGTCGGCGCAGAAATTATGTGCATCCTAGTTTAAATATTGATTTCTAAGGAATTAAGAGGCCTACGACAAATCTAATCACATCATTGTTGTCTTCTTCTTTTAATTGTACGTTATAACATATTTTTTTAAATAATTTTTAATAAAATTAGTTTAAATAATTTGTATCCTAGTTGTAACAAAAAGTACCAGAATTTTGATTTGTTTTCACCGTATATTAAATTTACAACGTTATTACTTGAAACTCCGTTTATTTTTCGCATTTATAATTTAATACCTTATAAAAAAAACCTGTCAATGTATCACATTATTATTTTAATACCTGGTTGATACGAATGTTTTCTATAAGTTTTGTAAATTTTAGAACGTTAACTTTTCGATAAAATAAGTCATTATCAATTCGCTGAAACATTGTTTTCTTGGATTCTAGAGGTAGTAAAATGAATTACTTGTTATTGTTGTAATCTTTATGACATGCATAGTTACGAACCATTAGTTTCATATATGTCAAAAAAATGTTTTATTGATTTAAGTCGTTTTAAATTTATCAATTTAATGTTATTTAAAATTGTTATTAAAATTAAAATCACAGCATTTACTTATACCTATTAAAACAATGTATAGTGACTATATATGGTGAAAGGATTACAACATGACCAAGTAATTAATTTTACAACGTCTAGAGCCCAAGATTAATGTTTTTTTTGGAATTGATAAAAACTGTTTTTCTCGAAAAGTTAAAATTCTAAAACTTACAAAAACATTCCTACCAACCAGGTATTAACGTTGTAAAAGTCTGATTTAAAATTTACAATTTTAAAATTTAAAATTGATGTATTTATGATTGTATTTTATGATTGTACATATTTTACATATTTTACCATTACATTTGATGTACAGTGAAAACTAGTTAACATTCTGGTACAATTTTTGCTCCATATAGGATAAAAATTACTAAAACTTGTAATAACATTTAAAAATGCATATTTCATTGTTAGTAGTTCATATGTTAGTAATTCATTTAGTTTATATTATTTGCTTCCTTGTATTGTTATTATTATTATTTTTCTTTAGTTTGGTTCTGTATTTCATGTTTTAGGCTTTGTTATATTTACTAATTTAACATAAAAGGGTTAACTGTAAGAGAGGACTTATTAGTCCTAAGTTCGCCAATTGTATAAAACACTTTTTGTACAATAAAGCCATTATTATTATTATTATTATTATTATTATTATTATTATTATTATTATTATTATAATTATTATTTCATAACGTACAATCAAACTAGGAAAACAATGATGTGATTAGTCTTGTCGTAGGCCACTTAGTTCGTTTGAAGGTGAGTTTTCGGGCGCACGTAATTTCTGCGCAGACAGTAGTGTAAAAGCAATGCATTTTAAACCAGCTGTGGTAGCAGACCTCACTAACTAACCAAACTGCAGGCACAAATGAGATATCTATTGTAAGTCTATAATCAAGGGTTTTAGTAACAATTCAGTAAGGATGTACTTGTTAGGCCAAATAGTTACTAATACGATTCCATGGAGTTATAAAATATTATAGTAATAGGTTACTGAACAGGTAAATGACTTAGGAACAAGATCAGTACATATGTTATGCTATGTTTATACCATAACGTAAGTAATTCGGCTATGTATGGGATAAATATTTTATGTTGACAATAACACACCAAGAACAGTTTATACTTAATTAATAAATCTACTAATGAACTCGGGAGAGATAAGTACAAACTCGTCATGAAAAAATATTATTGATTTTTGGAGTTTTCATTGAAGTACCCTCTAGGTTTTGAAGTTCTTTTATGTTTAACTAGAATTAATAGTTAGTAACGTTACAAATAACGTTACAGCCGTAGTTTCAATTACAAATGATGGATAAATTATCGAATTTACTCTACCGCCAATAATTGTTTTTAGGAAAATGAATATACACAAGGAAAACCGCCGTGTTCACCGCTTCTTTAGTATAGGAGTAAAGTCGCAAAAGGAAATTTGTTATGTGATATAATTAACTCTTTGGGTTTAATTTATAGCAGTCTATTGAGCTAGGTAAGGTTAGGTGGTAGAGAGGACTGTCTAGTCCTAATCTCACCTTATAAAAGTCGTTTTTCATTTCAATAAGTCAATAATTGAAAATCTGCTAAAAGTCGTGAGATATTACATTTCTGCTAAGGAGTTGACATTATAAAATCATTTTTATTGCAGTGGACATATAACGCGTATTGCAAAAGTCAATTTTACTTTAAAAGGCTATTTTATGCCTAGTTAAACAAAATCCAATTTCACCCAAACATACAACATTTCTGCGCATTCATACAACCAATTTTCCCACCTCCAGTTCCAGTGTCAGCATACCTACTGTGTTGTGTGGTCTCCAAGTTATTCGCCAAAAACTCACCCACAGTGTAAAAAGCATGGTAGTCTAAAAAACCTTTTAATTGAGCTTTAAACGCCTTCAGCATTCTGGCGATTTTTATACAATTTGGCAGTTTATGTAAAGATGGACACCTGCCTCTGAGGGCAAATGCTCGTAAGTAACTGTTCTGTGCTTCCCAGTTCTATAGTTGTCCCTGCCTCTGGTGCCATATTCGTAAATGTCTCGTCCCCGAATCAAAGCACACTAAGAAACAAAGAAAGTTGTTGTTTCTAGAATGTAGAGGCAAGGTAAAGGCAAGATTCAATATGTAACATTCTTACTATGAAATTCTATTTCCATCCAGAATATATTCCGACTTAACCTGCCTCGATTTTTAAAAGATTGGTGAAATATTATGGTAAATTATCGTAAAAAATCGTATATTCGGCCTCTTAAAGAGTATAAGGAATCGTTACATTCATTGGAAAAATTAGTAAATATTTTAAATTTATTGAACTTTTGCAAAGCAAATTCTTGTCTATAACATTTTTAACTGACTGCATATTTATTTAAATGTATGATAAAGTAATGTTAAATATGTTAAGTTGCTGAATGTAGGCTATAGTTTAAATACATTTTATTATCTTTCTAAGTAATATATCTGATAAAGTTGATTATCAACTTCTTACTAAAATACACACTTTGTGTCATCATTACCGTCATTTTAAATACAGGTCAAAATAATTGGTTATATATATATATATATATATATATATATATATATATATATATATATATATATAAAACCAATTATACAGCACAAGTCATACACTATTTTATACATTTATAATTGAACTCAACCTTATCGTGAGATTAGGTGTTCAGATAGCATCATGTGAATGTGCCATTCTACGGTTCACAGTGTCATTACTGAAATGTCCCTCAGGGGAGACATGACCTTTACCCTCAGTGGGAAGGGGTCCCTGGAGTAATATACGGTGACCTCTACCCTAAGGGCTCACCCTCTCTCCACCTGTCACATTGTGTGTTCCACTTCATTTGTCCTTTCCTATACTGTGACCTCTACCCTAAGGGCTTACCTCTCCTCACCTATCACACTGTGTGTTCCACTTCATTTGTCCTTTCCTAAACTGTAACCTCTATCCTAAGAGCTCACCTCTCCCCACCTATCACATTGTGTGTTCCACTTAATTTGTCCTTTCCTAAACTGTAACCTCTATCCTAAGAGCTCACCTCTCCCCACCTATCACATTGTGTGTTCCACTTAATTTGTCCTTTCCTATACTGTAACCTCTACCCTAAGGCCTTGCCCTCTCTCCACTTCCACATTGTGTTCCACTTCATTTGTCCTTTCCTATAGGAAATGTCAATATAACCAGTGTACCTTAGCTCAGGGGAGACATGACCTTTACCATCAGTGGGAAGGGATCCTGGGGTAATATACTGTGACCTCTACCCTAAGAGCTAACTCTCTCTCTCCACCTGCCACATTGTGTGTCCCACTGCACTAAATCTGTCCTTTCATACAGATAAAGTAAAAAAAATACATAGTACTGGCTGCTAAATATTGATACCCAGGTAATAGTTTAAACTGAACATGTAATCACAGTTTTAAATAATATTGAGCAATGTATTATTGTTCTTCAGTTAAATGTATATAATTAATTAATCCACCTACCTTTTTTTATTTTTTTATTTTTTTCGTTCTTATTATTAGTGAAGATGGTCATTTTCATGTAATTCATTGTTAAAAATAAATTATAAATTGTTCTTAATAAAATAAACTCCGTTAGAGAATATACTAATGAGCATTAAGGTTTAAAAATACGACAACGAACAGAATTGTTATTCATAGTTTGTGTGATCTGTATTTGTGAGTATATATTGTTGGTTGTTGAAATCAAACATTCAACAACGCATATATTTTATTTAAAGTCGTCTTATTTTTTGCGTTACTAACGGCAACATTATAAGGTAATTTTATTAATTAACGATTACGCATTATGAAAAAATATTTTCAAAAATGAATACTTTGACGAGGAACTGATGGCAGGTATCAAAGTACCATAAGTTAATTTTAAATATTTAACAGTATTATCCTTCCCCTATGACATGTGGACTCAGAACGCCACCCTCCAAAAATCAAAGCGATTGAAAACCAATTCCACGAACAAGGATCATCACTTCTTCCTATTTCCTGCTAATATCAAGAAATCGTTTGAGAAAGTGATTGGGGAAGAGGGAGTGGATAACATACCAAAATGTTAATGTCAGCTTTTTAAATAAACATTTTAGACGTTCTCGCTACAGCTGTATGAAACGTTACTCTGTAGCGTACCCTGTAGAGTTACATGTTCAGAACTCCCATATCATAACGAAGTTCCTATGAAGTGAATAGGAGGTGTACTATAAATCTGACGTAATATAAATTAAGAAAAAATACATTTTTCATTCTGCAAATTAATGTCAATGTAATTTTAAAACACAATTTCAAAATTAAAATATCACCAACAAGAGTAAAAATCAGTTTTGGAATAAATTCTAGTATATTAGTAAATATAACATCCATAAATAGTTTCATTCGCAACTGTTAAGAGTTTACAACCTAGTGATATTAAAGAGAAGGAAAATGTAGAAGCAAATGGACATATTTTTAACTAATTATGAAGGTGTTCAGGTGAGAAAGGAAAACATCAAGATGGAAATGGTGTTAATCAGCTAACAATGGAACTGTCCGTAATCCCTATTTCTGAAGGAAGCTGTTTGTGTTTCAGCTGAACCCGACGTTTCGGTTTACACAAGAATGTTGAAACTTTTCTCGTTACACGTTTCATTGGTAATAGCTTTAGTAGTATTACGAATTTGTATAATTTAATTATTTTCCCCTTTAAAAAAAAATAATGTGAATTCGTAGAAATACGCAAATATTTGACGCAAAAAATGTTTCAAAAACTAGTTTTAACCCTGTCAGACAGAACGTCCACTTTTCTGAATTTTTCGCTGACTTTATTTTTAATACTTTTAACAACAACAAAAAGCCACAACTAATACAATAACAATAATAAAAGCTCCTAAATTATCAAATTCAATGTCACTTAGAAATTGCATCTTAGCTTAAACAAACAATGTTCAACTAAGACACACTTTGAACTTTAAAATCATGTGATCAACGACAAAATATTTTTAACCCCTCTAAATTATAAAATAGAATTTCACTTAGAAAATTCATGTCGGCGTAAGCAAACAATCATCATATACTAGAATACCATTTTATACCGGTTTTCGTTAATTAGTCCTTAATTGTAGTAAACATTATAATAATAGTTCTAATAATGCTTAAACCTTGCTAATTTATTTTAATTTTATTTATTTATTCATAAGACACTGATCGTCAAGATATGGGCGAATATGGATTTCGAATGAGTGTGATGAGTGTAGATGGGTGAATGTAGTCACTGTTACAAACTAAGGCCGACTATTCCTTAGAAAGTGTCATTAATTAATAGCCCAATGACAAATGAACAGCCGGTGATTATCAGCTGATCCTTCTCAAAATATATATAATTGAATAACTAATTGTACTTAGTAGCTTAAGAAAATATTAAGAACATAATATTTAACTTAACTCTTTAACTTAACGATTTTAAAATAGTAATTTGATAGTTAAAATTAATATAATCGTGTATTATTTAAAACTAATAAATATTTCAACTAGGAATAAGTAAAAATGTTTACTGACATTTCTCTCTGTGATTTATACCGATAATTGACTCCCTCACGTAGGGGTGGTTTTAAGACTGGGGATGACTGGTTGAGCCTTCAAGTGCGTCTATATTGACGGCTTTCATTATGACACTTGTCAGTGTATGCAAAGCCACCCCCCCCCCCCCCGTGGACTCCCCTCGTGGCACAGGAAGCCGTTTATCCAGTATAATGGTGTGTCACTATTTGAAGAGGGGTCTGCAAATATTGGAGGGTCTGTAGCACCATTTAAAACGGAATCTGTGCAAGCCTCTAGATTCTATAATTGTTTCCGATTGTTTTTCTTTCAACCTTTTAAATGTTTTGAGCTGTTCGTCATTGTTTACTTTAATTGTCTTAAATGGACATTGAAAATTGCGACCCTATTAATATGTTCAACAATTATGGATGAAATAATAATAATATTTACATCATTACTGATAGAAATTATCTCTAAAATTATTGCCTACTTTGGTAGGAGTTAGTATCCTGAACCAATCCACAATCTCTTAAAAAATTAACAAAACCAAAAACCTTTAAAGCCCTATTGGAACGGCAGTTATTAACAAATTTATGAGTTCACAAGTCACCGCTGGAGAGTTGCGGGAATTGCTCTTAAGACTTGAGGGATTTAATGAATGTATTGAAGTATATTTGAATACGATTTGATGACCTATTCATGACCTAATACATGACACATCTATGAAATATTTATCATTTTAAACTTCTGAAATGGAAATATAAAAATTGAAATCAATATATACACCAAGTTTGAATCTGCAATTTAAACACATCTTGAATTTGCAACATGGATTTGTACTAATTTAATATGGGTATTTAATCAGTCAAGGCAGTAAACATTTTAATGACAAAAATCTTGGTATATTACAGAGTATACATTTTTAAGACAAAAATCTAGTAACAAACACATAGCCGTGTTCAGTTGAAAAGATTTCTCACTAAAATGATGAAGAATTATCATAAATCTGAACTTAAATATTTAAAATAAAATATAAAAAATTATTTATTAAAACATGTTTTAAAAAACTTTCCTTTTTAACTTTAAGATAAGGTGAAATAAGTCCTATTAAAGAAGGACAAATTAACACCATATAATTTTTGCCTTTAAAAAATTATATAACTATCATCCTTAAAGTATAATTTTAAATTATTGATTCGAGGGTGTTCATTTCTCTCTCACCAACTTATCCAAGCCCTCTGATCACTCAGCTGTTAGAACGTAACAACGACGGATACCGTTATGACGTTTCTGAAAATCGTCAGCTGTTCTCAAAGGATTTAACATAAGACTTAACACTATTCGTTTCATATTACAATATTTTAAAATAAACCCCAAACTGCTGTATTATGACAATTTACAACTACTCCGTTTTTATTTTTACTCTATGTGTATTGATTATGAACTTCAGAACTACATAAATGTTATTTTAGTGATAAAAATAAACAATACCTGTCTATAAACATTAGGTACTAAATACTTACAAAGGTGGTAGTAAGGTACTGTGCACGCCTGAATACTTAAGCCGGTTATGAACATTTTAAATCTATTTTTTGCAATCTTAAACTAATCACCTCATTACAAGACCCAGTTCCTCAACTCGTGAATGTCTGCTGTCACTCATACTCAATTACATTGTAATAAACCGTCCAGGAAGTGACTTCATCAAGAGTTATCTGTCCAGGAAGACGTTTAATTTACTCAAAACTAGGAGCAGCTTGAGCGAGTTGTTAGTTCCACTGGATCAGGCGGTGTTATTTTGACGTGGCGCTGATTATAGAGCTCGCCAGTGACAGGGGATTTCCCCAGCTTGGACTGGTTGAAGTTATTTTGACTTTCAGTGATACTAATTGTTAATGGCCTTGACTGGCAGTTTTTGTATGCAAAGGTTTAAATGTGATTAAAGGATTTTAAACTATGTATTTTCATAATTGACTGCTAATCTTCGAAACAGCCTTATTTTGCAAGTTTCTCGCTGTAAATAACACTTGATTTCCGCTTATCTTGAAACCTCCATAAATAGTTAAGTAGGATGAATGGGGACGGGACGATTGGCACACATTTTTGGACCTTCTGCCCATGGCAGTATTGGCACAATCATTAGAGCGGAATAAGTAGGGTCAACTCGCCTGCTTGGAAAAGGCAGGATTGGCACAGTCGCTCGACCAGGTAGACGCCATCGAACGAGGGAAAACGGGAATTTTATTATTCCCGTCAACTCTGCGTGGCAATCATTTGCCCGTGATATAACAAATTTTTAAATTTAAACCTCACGTTAGGTTAGGTTAGGTTAGGTTAGGTTGGGTTGGGTTGGGTTGGGTTGGGTTGGGTTAGGTTAGGTTAGGTTAGGTTAGTTGCTTACTTCAATAAGCACCACAGCAGGGAATTTGCGGGGGCAAAAAAGTTCCCATTTTCCCGCATTCTGGCCACCTGGCTGCTACTACCTGGCCGGGCGGTGTGTGCCAATCGTGCCTTTCTGAAACTTACAGGTTGACCCTTCTTAATCCCCTCTAATGACTGTGCCAATCGTGCCATTCCAAATTGGCCAAAATGTGTGCCAAACGTTCTACGGCCGGATGAATATGATATATTAGCTTAAGGTGTTAATGCATATCGAAAGAGAGTTATACTAAACTGTTCTTATAACACTGTGGTGCCTAATGAATATTTATACTTATTTTACTTGTGAACTACCGTAAGTAATAAATTCGTTAATGGAAAACATTTTTTTTTATTTTTTTAAATTCATTTTAAATTTATCGATCTATTAATTTTACTGCTTTGTTAAAACAATTTGTAAAAATTATTTTCAAAGAAAAATGAAATAAATGCATGTAAAAATATCAAGGAGGGTTTAGTAAACATATTGGGTAATTAAATAAGATGAAATTAAAATAGTTTTTATTAGGGTTGTAGCTATAACTATAAATTTCTCTTTTAAACTAAGGGCGATCGATCAAAATTATGTTTGAAAATTGTTTGATTAAAAATGTTATGTTTTCTTATAAGTAAAAAACATGTCAAATAAAAAATTCAAAAAATATTTTTTGGAGATATAATTACCTATTGTGGCTAATTTGGATTTTCTAGTTACATAATTTCTTCTGAGAAACCGAGCGATATATTTTATTAAATGCTGAGAACGTAGTGAACAAACTGTACGAAGCTAGCTAGAGTACAGTAAAACTTGTGATAGATAGTCTACATTTTTTTATGTGAAACCAATTCTTTTTTATAAATGAAATATGTACAAATGTTGAGTTAAATTTGCACAATTATCATTGGCTGAAAAACTATATTAGTAATATATAAAAATTCCATTTCTAAACTTTACTATAAATGGGGAAGTTATGTACTTTTGTACAATTAGTGGAGCGGAGCAGGAGGGGGCGAGAGATAGTGAGAATGGAAATGCGTTTTACGTGTGTTTAGCAAGGCAGTCTCTTTGCTACTCCTAGCGACAGTTGCCTGAAATATAGAATTAAATTCCTTGTAGAGCTCAACTTAGTTCTTGTATGAACACCTTTAACCCCAAAATATATATTAAATAGTCATTTAATAACTGTAGATTGTACATACCTTTAACATTTAACAAGCTTTCCAAGAAACGTTATCTAACGTGGAATTAAATAATTCCACAATTATTGTGAAATTAAATGATATTGTGAATTTATATATCCTCCAAAAAGTTAGTATATTCAACAAGTGTAAATTGTTCATCACACTTCATCATATCTTTGTTATCCTTACACATTACACGACGCAGCGAAAAAATAATGCTTCTCTAAATTTGCCATGTTTCAGATAGTTTATATATTTATTGTTAAGAATGGTAGGTTATATCTTAACAGTCTTCTCCAATGAATACTTTTGTTGCACTCGAACCTCCGACCCTCTGACTTTGGAACTGCTTTCAACTACATTGACTATCAGAACACCGGTTGTCCTCTGTACATGCGACCCCAAACCATTTTGTGATTTGAACAGTCATGGCAGTTGACTCTACTTCCTCACTTGGATACCAGGCAGTGCCAGTTATCAGTAGCTGACGACTGCGTTTTGTAGTTGAACATCACTTCACCTGAACACATATCACGCTTATAGGATTTAATATAGGTATTTCAAATATTAACATGTTTTTAGGATAAATGTGACTAGTGCCCTCTGAGACATATTTGTAGAAACCTGTTCTGGTTTATTTTAAATAAATATATGGAATTAAAACAATATTTATTGGTAGCCTATATCAAAAATAAGTGAACCGATCAAATTTAAAAATGATCTCAGGGGGAGGTGGGGCTGGGGTTCTAGACAATTGTGCTCTCGTAAAAAAAGATCAAGTTAAAAATTGTATGTTCATAAAAAAGCTGTAATTAGAATTCAACCTTAGCCATATGGAAAATCAAATCCAATATGGTGGAAGGTGTAGCAGACCATTAAAGGAACTAAGCACTTACAATTAACTAACAATGAACAGTTGTGTTCGTTTTCTTCGCGGTAGGATATGGATTGTTGTAACATTTTCAATTATTACCAGTCAATATTAATAATGCCATTAGATATAATTAACATATAGTAAGCTTAAAAACTCGCTAAATCAATGGTCTTAGTTGTGTATAATACCTCTTAAGCTTTAGTAGCCCATCCGTCATAGACGACAAAGGACCTTATTTTGCTTATGATCCTTCGTCGATTATCCGTGCGACTGTAATCCCTCTACAGTTACGACTATTGCGTCGCCTTGTGCTTATACATCTACTGCACCCATACTCACCCTACTTGTATTAATGTAGTCAGGATGTCCACCCCCACTCACCCTATCATCAACCCACCCACTCAATCTCCAAATGTGCCATGAACAGCGTATCAAATTATCCTAATAATACGACTGAAGTTGCACCCCAAACTGTAAAACACAAAAGACGGTAGAAAAAATCCTTTAGGTCCATTCGCATTATAAATACAACTGCATTCAGTTCCTATTAAACTACCATACACATGAGTTCTGAAGTGGACAAAATATACACTCGCACTAGATCGTGGATATTTTTCCTCCCCTACCCCCTTACCCGGGCTTCTTGTGTTACTGTTGACTGGATATCCAATCACCCTACGCAATTATCTCATAGTAAGATGCATGTGTAAATGTTTGTTACACTTGGAACATTTTTGTAATCGTAAACTTGTTGTTTCGAAACAAACACAAACCAGCGTGACATTGTCTGTGGTAGTTAGTGGTAGGGGAAAATACAGGAAACAGTTGGGAGTTCCATTATTTAGGCAAGACAGGCCTACTAAAAACCAAGCAATCAATAAAAAAACTCATGAGATTTCTTTAAAAGGTGTATGTTGGCGTTGGTATGTTCTTGATTAATAATTCGTTGGAGATTTCCAAAGCTTCTACTGATTTAAGAAGACCACGTTTCGTCAGGAGTGAAACACCTGTCGTCTTCAGATGTTCATTACTTATCCTACATTTAAATTTAATCTAGATATCTGAAAATGAGTAAAATCATATCAATATCAACTGGAAGTGTTGGAAATCTCCATAAACTAATAATTATGAAAGGAATGCCAAATTGAAAGTTGAAACTCAACAATATCACAAGATAACGGCTTCAAGCAACATCGAGCGTGGCTGTTCCTTGGATAGGTGACCGTCTGATCGGGATAGGTTCCCGTCCTTGCACGCAGCCCGTTTGCTAGGTCACTTTTGGTAGTTCGAAAGTCACCCTTAAGTCGTTGGTACCCAGGATAAGTGTTAGGAAGAACTTCTTAGACCTAACTTCATCTGATAAAATAAGAAGTCTTTTACTTTTAACTTTCTAATAATTTAACACTATGCAAGCACAACTGTCCAGTCAATCAAAACTAAAAAAATAAATAATTTACTCCTTTCTATTCTTACTATCCTCATACAAACGTACTAAAATTTTATCACTTCCAAGATACAATAAACCAACGCCATCAAGATAATTCAAGTGTATTCGATTGACATATACAGTCAGAAACACTGTTGTGGTTACTGCCTGCATTAAACCTCTGTCATCTCGCCTACACTGCACACTGCACATATAACTTGTGTCAGCGTCAAGTACCAGTGGGAAGTACTGCAGGAGTGGAGTTTGCTCACATATTCATGAGTGGAAATGTCTTGGACTTCGTAGAACCTGTTGAATCCAATAAATTCTGCAATCGCAGCTGCAGTCTCCAGATGTTTCCTAGACGAGTATATTACGAGAAACTTGTGCTGGAAGTTACGTGTGAAAGTGTTCGTTATAAGTTTATAGTAAAAATATCATATGTTTTGATACATTTATGAAAAGATCTTCTAGGTAATATAGAATGAATTCCGATCTATATGTTGATGCAATTTTAATGTAGTTAATTTTTACGATTTTGTTCTGTTTTGATAATCATAATATTATTTAATAACATACGTGTGTACGTGTCAAATAACAATTTCTGACTAGTGCAATAACATGAAGTTTATACTAATGAACTAGCATTTATGTTTCTTACTGCCATCATCGACTTGACACACGATAGGAAAATATGTTGGAAAATCCATTTTGAAATGTTTTACTAACAATTTACAATAATCGATTTACTAACAAGTTTTACTTGTGTATTAGGCCCACTCTCAACCTTCTAGGTTTGATGACTCATCTGACCACCCTCCCACTATACTTAATGCCCCACCCTCCAGATACTAGGCTTGATAAACTAGAAACTAAACTTGATGACCCATCTTCTACACACTAGGCTTGATGACCCACACTTCCACCCTCTATACACTAGGCTTGATGACCCACCTTCTACACACTAGGCTTGATGACCCACACTTCCACCCTCTATACACTAGGCTTGATGACCCACCTTCTACACACTAGGCTTGATGACCCACACTTCCACCCTCTATACACTAGGCTTGATGACCCACCTTCTACACACTAGGCTTGATGACCCACCTTCTACACACTAGGCTTGATGACCCACCTTCTACACACTAGGTAGGCTTGATGACCCACACTTCCACCCTCTATACACTAGGCTTGATGACCCACCCTCTACACACTAGGCTTGATGACCCACCTTCTACACACTAGGCTTGATGACCCACACTTCCACCCTCTATACACTAGGCTTGATGACCCACTTTCTACACACTAGGCTTGATGACCCACCTTCTACACACTAGGCTTGATGACCCACCTTCTACACACTAGGCTTGATGACCCACCTTCTACACACTAGGCTTGATGACCCACACTTCCACCCTCTATACACTAGGCTTGATGACCCACCTTCTACACACTAGGCTTGATGACCCACCTTCTACACACTAGGCTTGATGACCCACACTTCCACCCTCTATACACTAGGCTTTATAACTTTTGGTGTAGTCGGTTAATCCAACCCTCTTTGACTTCTTGTAACACTCATATAACTCAAGTGAAGTTTGTGCTCATTGCAGACAAATTTAGCAGACATTCTGATTCTAAATTCTATTATGATTCTACACATGCGATAACTTTTATTATTGTTATTAATGTCTTTAATTATATTAATGGAGATGGTAGATATTATTAGAAAAATGACGCTAAAAATTTTAATTAATTATAGTAACATATGTGTTAGACGTTGCGTTATTCCTCCAATTTAGTTACTACTTTACAAAATGAACCAGTGCCGGTGGTGAAAAAGCACTCTTGTCAAGGTACAATCTTCAAATCTCCAAAGCAGTTCCGAACCCGACCCCCCGTCGAGTTTAAACATTTCTCCCCTTCAGGGTCCTGGTCTCGCTGCCACCAGGAACAAGACACTGTTACACCCGGTGTCTATTTCAACAGGTTCCACCAGAGTTGCCTGCTCGGACGTGCGCGTGCGAAAGCTGTTATGATGAAAGTGTTGCTAGTCGAGGTTTCCTACCTTGAGACGGTTTCCTTTTAAATGCCCGCAATGAAATTAAAAGCCTCTCTGAACTCGTCAGGCACTTGGTTTTACAAGGCACGAATACTAATTACAGGGTTTAATTGTAAGGGAAACAACCGTTCACGACTGTATAACCGCCATTTAACTCGCTAGTGTAGTTACCGGAATTTACGCTTTCATCAAGGAAGGTCTGTTTTAACTGAAGGATCTATTCAGTCTCAGTTTGGTAACTTTTTTAGTCCATTAAACAAAATTTCGAAACGCCTTATGTTAAGTTCACGTACATATTTTGTTACCTTTAAGTTTATAAGTATATGAATATTTTTAACTAAACATATAACCTCAAATTAGAGCGGAGTACTTACGCTCTAACCTCAAATTGTCCTTTACTACCTAAAATAGTATATTTTGATACTGTTTAAGATGAGAACGGATTTGTGCTTTTCCACGTTCATGTAATATATGAAAATGTTTAGTGTATTCCAACATATGAAATAGCGCAGTTTTTTTTAACGTTGAACGAATATGTATGTCAGTTCGTGAATAGTACAATTGACTATAGAAACAAATAGACTACCCAAGCCAATGCATTTGCTGTAGACGCACGTACGTGCTGCTATCTAACGGCGACTAGTTTTAAATAATGGCTCGGACGGCTATTTGGCGTACTATTAGCTCAGCTATTAGTCACTTCAGTGTGTGCTGGAGAGAGATGGAGAGAGGGAGACAGCTGGCGCTACATGTCAAAACCTAACGTAACTAATTTCGCTGAACAGAAAACCTGCCTTCACGGCACCCACATGAGTAGGCAGTCTTTTTGTTTCTTTTCGTATTTAACAAACCTTTTTTCCTATTATTTCTCAGAATCAATGAAAGTAATCGTGTTAAATTTACGTAATTCGATAGTTTTATGTAAGATAAAAGTAATTCTTAAATCGTATCTTAAAAAGTAAATCTTAAAATAGTAACGTTATTCATTTGGACATAATTGTTTTATTCGTATACGCTTTGTAGTACTTAGAGTTACATAGCAAGTCTCCAAAGTATTGACACTTTAACGTTATCTATAGGAATAGTGAAGTAAACACATATCAAAATATCAAATAAAGTACTTTTGGGTGAAATATTTAATGATAAAATATACATAATTATTAGAGTTCAATTAATTGTGCTTATGTTATGAAAAAAACGTACATTTATTCGTCGTTCTGTTGACAGGGGAAGTGGTTACAAGTCCCATGCATAATTACTACATAATGAGTGCTAAGTGAGCGGACACCGAGATAATTAATTTCCGGATAACATCTTCCAATCTGTTGAGTAATTGATTACATTCAGTAGCGCAATTTATAAATTTAGCGTGAAACAGATCGCCGGCGTCTGACAAGGCGATTATTTCAAATCCGTTTAAAAAAAGACGGAAGAATAATATGGGACGGTAATTAGACCGGTGTGTTAGACGGTAATTAGATATTCTGGTTCGAGAATAGGTACTTATTTTATTATTTTATTTTAGAAAAAATATTAATTTAAGTAAGAAATGTTGACATTACGATTAAATTTTATTTGACAACAAACATATTTTTCTAAATTGTTTAATAAGTTACTTTTATTTTGTTACTAAATTGCTCTTTATGATGTAAGTCTTTTTTAAACTCTATGTACTGTATATTATTTGATATTTGATGTATGTTAAAGTGTATTAAGAACGGCCAATCAATTAAAATGCCTAAATGATCTTCCTGGAGCAGATATCAATCGTTAAAAATAATGTTCTTCTGAGAAGAATAGTGAAGAAGATATATGGTAACAAAGATTCACGTTTCATTAAGTTACCCTTTACAAAAATATATATTGAACATGTAAACGTCAGACAACACAAGTTTATTGCAATATAAATAAAAAAATATACAAATATTATTACCCAGTGGCTTTGACCAGTAGCGGTTTCGACTTTATTGCAAGATCGTAAGCCCTAATTTCTGGCAACTTTTTATTATTGTGGTTATTTCGTTAAACCATATTTACCATCCTCAGACCTGGGGTATTCACTTAGGAAGTAAATTGGTGCACAAATAGGCTCCTTTTATACCCAGCACATGGTCAAGGAAATGGTTTTAATCGTCACAAAGACGATTGTTGAAATATTATAGGTCAATTACTAGCCCTACTACTACTTTTTGTCTTTGCTCTCCTTGTTTTCAAAAACTTATTACGAAAAATTATTTTACAATCAAAATTAGCCTGTTCATTTTTAAGTCTGTTCATAAATCTATGGTCTGTCCTTAAAAATAAATAATACTTCCAACGCATTTATCATCCTGACCTAAATAAATATGCACTTAATTATTTATATTCCTTTAACTGCAAAAAAACGAGCTTATATTTTTGGGGAAGATTCATTTGGATTGTGGAAAACTCGTTTTTTTAATGAGTATAATAGCAACATTTTTTTACTACCATGTTTAAAATGTTGTTTATTTAACATTTTTTACTAATGTAAAACAAATTTTGCAATTATATTATTTTTCCAAAACACCCTCTTTATTTACCTGACTATTTACCTACAACCTATTCTAATCATATATATATCCTCAATATATCCTGGTTTGCTTTTAAATAAGGAGTCTGGCTTCCGGGATAGTCCCACAGGAGTCCCTCTAACTGAAATATAAGCACTTTCATATTTTGTGGTAGCTTGAGTGCGTACGGCCATTATATGCCATTTACCAAGAAAGTATTTTTTCTGTATTATTTAAAAAAATAATGTTGTTGTTCGACCAATTTTTTTTCGTAGATCAAAATATTGTATTAATTTTTATAAAGCGTAAAAACGAAACAGGATTGGCTAAAAATTAGTTTATTTATCTATTTAATTAGAACAAAATATTTCCTTGGATTATAAACCTAGTTTGAAAAAATATATACCTCATTTTACTTTCTGGTGATATTATTAAAATATTCAGATTTTAGGAATGCCTTGAATAAAAATATAAACGGGTACTAGATATGTGAGAATATAATCATTTGAATGAATTAAATTTACACTGTACTTACGACGAAAAATATTTCAGGTTTTTGTTGAATTTCATAATATGGCCTATGTAAGGGATAAAACAATCGTTATTTATCTGTAGCGTAGTTGGTTAAAGCCCAGCTTCGTAATGTAAAGCTTTTTAGTTCGATCTCAATCAGAACCGTAATAAATTTTGAAAGGGATCAGCTGATAACCCCCGGCCTTTCATTTGGCATTGGGCTATTAATTAATGACACTCTAAGGAGAACTCGACCTTAGTTTGTAACAATGACTACATTTGCTCATATACACTCATGAAACTCATTTAAAATTCATATTCATCCATATCTTACCTATTGGTATCTTAAAAATAAATAAATCCAATATGAGGTTGGAATCACTTCAATACCTCATATAACAAACTATATAATAATTTCAGATAAATAAATAATTCAATTATATCTACCAATCAGAAAGCAGTATTATAATACAATATACAGAAAATACATTTACACAATTAGAATGTATCAAATTAAATATTGCATTGCCCAAACTGACCATTAACAATCTATCCAACAATTTATTTTAACATAAAAGAATAGATAAAAGCAAAATATATCATGGTGGATTAATCCAATTTGCAGTGGAAATTTAGATTTATGTAAATGTTATAAATATGGTCATCCACCAGCTGTCTACTTTATTTATAAATCTACCGAAACCAAATGTAACGTACAAAAATTCTTTAAAAATTGACCATAATAACTTATATATATATTGTTCTTCGATAATACTGTGACCAGTGTTTGTTTACTTGTGTAACAATGATTTATTGCTTTAGAAGATTGTTTACTATCACTCATAGTATACAACAAGTTTCTGAACCAACACTGAACCAGTTTCTTCACTAAATAATACAGCTATTGAGAAATTACTGTAGTGATTCTAGTAACATATAAATGGGAGTTGGCAAATATTAATGTGGTAAATAGATATAACATGTCCATTTCCTACGTACTTTATTTTACTTGGAAACCGGTTTGCCTTGTCCGGATCGCTTTTATCGGCCGTAAATTTATTCCCGCGTACTTTCTCACCCACACTAAGCGCTGTGCCGATACTTCAAGGTGACATTTTTAGCGACCGACAAGGTTCAAGAACATAAAAGCAGTTGTAACTCCCATGGACTGCGATTCCAATGTCCTAGCCCAATTGATGAAGACGTTCCAGCAATGTAAAAGGAACATAACGCGCTGCGCAGCGTCGCATGTCGGGACCGTGTGAGAGTATTCAAATTGCGGCGGGGACAACGGCCATAACTTAACAGCAACCAGTTCCATTGTGGTAGACTGGCCGGGCTGAAAACATCAACTGACTGTACTAGCTGTTGGAATATATTGGTCTGTGGGCCTCTATTCTGGAGACCCGGCTGCCTTCTTGCCTCAAGCAATCATGTTCGTTTCGTTTCCATCACCCCCCCCCCCACACCCTATCCTAGGCTGAAGAGGCTCTAGTTCCTCCGTAGTTCCTTGCTATGTCTGCACGATCCTGACTCCTGTGTTAGTGGTTACCACATCTGCTATAATGTGTTCACTAGTTATTACTTTATAAATGAATAACTAATGCCCTCTATCTTTCTTCTTGACAACTTATTCTTATATTTTTTTACGACAAATGTAAGCTTACTTTTTGCATCATATATGCATATTAAAGAGAGGATTTTCTTACATGTATTTTCCATTCTTAAAAAGTATAACATGAATCGTGATTAAACTGTATAAAACAAAAAAATCAGTGGAAAATCATACTTTTAATTCTTAATCAACCAATATTTTTTATATTTATAACAAAAAAATATAAAAATAGTATAACATTACATTTTAGGCTGGAATACTTGAAAATATTTGGATATTGTGACAGTTGCAAACATCGTCAAAGCAAAATGGGTTATAAAAATTACTGCAACAATTATCGACCAATCGTAGTAATGTCAGCGTTACCAAAACTTTTCGAAAAAGTCCAAATCAATTATTTTTAAACTGATATCGATGCAAATAAAATGATTCTTAGTTCTCGTAAATCTTTAGCTATTGATTTATATTCAGCCCGATTACATTAATTACGCTTGTAACATTTTAAAGAAATAGTAATTGTAACAACTGTCGTTAAAATGAAAGTCGATGTTTTCAAAAGTTGTGATTATAATAATTATAATTACTGATTGAAACGATTGTACTAAATCAAATTTTGTGTTATATAGAACGTTAGATATATGTTTCACTCTTGACCAAAAATACGCAATTCACTATTAGATTTTGTATTTTATACTCTTGATCTATTAATTCTTGTTATACAATCGTTTAATAAATATCATAACTGTATAGAATGTCGAGGTTTACTTTTTGCACACAAAAAGTTACTATGGATATCAACAAGAAATTGGATCAGTTATAAAATTAAAGCATTTTATTAATGCTTAATTATTAATAAAATGCTTTATTAATGTCTTTATTAATGTGCTTTATTAATGCTTTATTGATAAGCATTATATTAATGTCCTGACGAAGTTTTGCTACTTATTAAACTTGTAAAACAAGTTCTGAATCGCAATAATGAACCTGTTACCGATGGCATCATCGCACGTCAAACCTTAAACAATAAAATATAAAGGAAACGCGATGTTTTGATCACAGAAAACCCTTTAAAAAATGATACGCAGGGAGAATGAGTTATAGTAGTTAGCTTTAAAGTTTATTACATGTCTGGATTTAATGACATATTAATTTTTGATAAATTATGAAGAATAAATAAAATATTTGTATAGTAAACGCTCTTGTTTACTAAGCATGTATAATAGGTATAAATCGTATTGGTACACTAAAAAGAAGTTTCTTAGTTGTGGAAAAGAAAAACGTCTTGCTGATTTTTGGCCTTATGTTAGTTTCGAAACTTAAGTGATTAATAGATGCAACGCTACGTTTATAAGAGTGCTGAGTTGATCTTGGAAGCCAACTCGGCAAGCAGAAGTAAAAATTCCAGTTTTAAACGGAAACCATATCGGTACTTTCTGTAAAAATTTCTTTTCCAATTCAGAACCAATGTATGGACAGATGTGGAATCTAAACGAAATGTTTGGAAGGCCGTTAATTCAAAGCTTTAATAAAATTAAGGTGGTACTAACTTGGTGACCCAGAAGATTTAAATTGGCATAAAATCAAATTCTTTAAAATTTTAATATGGGCTAAAAACAACCACACTTTTGCCAATGGAATGGTTTGTGAGAAAATTGTATCTTTTCTCAATAAATATTAAACGATATTTATACAAAATAAATATTCAAAATTTGATTTTATAATTTTTTAATCTTAAATTTTGTTAAATTATCTTACTTTTCCTCGTTTCCAACAAGTATAGGACACTTACAAACGAGGTGTCCAAGGGGTAGCAGTTATTCACAAGTGGCGCAAAATGGTCTCAACACTCAGAGCTAATGTACAGTCTACACTGTTATTGAATTCTTCTGTAGCACAACGAAGGTCAATATAGTCTTGCTAATATGAAATAGGAGAAAGATTGATCTGCATTCCGAGTCTAAATAATGATCTGGAGAACGGGCTCTTGGAGTTGGGTAACTGACCTGGGTCGGCCTGGAGCTGAGTCGCAGATAACTGACCTGGGTCGGCCTGGAGCTGAGTCGCAGATAAGTGTTTTTTATGTTTATGACCACGGTCTTATAATGATATTTAATTTCGATTATTAATGATAAGTTTATAGTCCTAATACATTTTGATTTCTCAAATCAGTTAAGTACATAATTACTTGTGTTAAGTACTCAGAAGGGTGCTTCGAAATAAATAACTACAATCTGTAGTTTAGATATTGATTTCAAAAATATTAGTTGCTAAGAGCCAAAAAAACAATTTGTGTTCTAGCATTACAGTATTTATTAAACACAACCAGAATTATAGGTTATTGTCTTTAATAAAAAAATGAAAAATTTATTAAAAATTAAATTTGATATTTAAATAAATATAATAATGAAAACTGAGTTTTACTTAGTAAGTATGTAGTTACAAAAAAGTCTTTGAAATAACTTGAACTCCTTCAGTAGTTCTTAACTAATTAAAAAAATTGCAAACTGACAACAAAATCTAACAGAACAAGGAATATATAACAATTTAATTTTATTGCTTATCATGTATTAAAATTGACGGAATTCTCAGTCCAGTTATTTTTGTTTTTGTATTAAATATTTTCCTTATTTTTTTTTTAATGCATGATTAATTTATGAATTGAACTGTATAAGCTTAGTGGCAAATTCTACTATAGTTTAGAATTTTTATATTTAGGTGATAGTTTCTGCAATAGCTGCGATTGCTCTATTATCAACTAATTTTATTGTATTAAACAACTCAAACAAAATAAAGTATTAAACATAATTAATTTTCGGAGTTACTACAATATGCGCATTTAGCAATTAACATAACCATTAAATGTATACTACACTTAATATACCAATGGCAAGTGTATTATATTATATATTATACAATGAACCGAATAAGCAATTGAAAATTTGAAATTTACTTAAGATTTTAGCTTAATAAGTTTGTTTATTTTTTTATTACAGAATTTGACTCATAAAAGGGGGTAAGTAAAAACTAATTGAGTAACTAACAGAATCTTGAAGGGCAAGGGTTGAATAATATATTACAAATTCAAATGAATTTTATTAATACAATGGACAAACTATAGGGGACTTCTGAAACAGCACGCTATGAAAAGTTTCAAATGAGTCACTATCACCTCAGGAGTATATAGTAACAATATGACATAGATTGATATATAAAATTGTATGAAATGTAAAAACAATACCATAATATGAAATACAATAATATTATAAATCACTCATCAATGTTATAGGCCTATCATCAATTTCCTCAGTCTTGACAATTAATGATATTAATCTTAAGAGATAGTCATCGAAAAAAACATTCATAAACATCTTTATAAGATAAGAACATTTGTTGAATAGAGGCTTCAAAGTTTGGATGTGAGTGAAGGTACATAACATCTACAACCCGTGGTTAGGATTCCAATTTTAAATGTTATATTCTCGCCCTTGGTAGTTCTTGCTGTAAAAATATTTGTAAAATGCTTTTCCTTACAAATTTGAGGTTATGAATAACACTAGCTTTCTACCAATTGCACTTCTCGTCTTGGTTTGAAAATATTTTAACCTCATGATCAGCACAATGGGGTAGTAAGAATCAAATTGAAAAATAAGACTCACAAACGATTTTGACGGATCTTTGTTGATCTTTCCTAACGAAGCAAGCCAGACTGAGTGATCGCCCGCTTGTGACTCAGCCTTAATGCTTGGAGGTCCTGCTGTGAACCCAACTCGGCCTCCTCGATTTTATCTCCACCGCCGCAGGAGCCGGATTGATTCTTTTGTCATGCTCAAAGAGGAATTCGAAAACAAGCCGAGGGAGATGATGGACCTGGAGGATATAAGAAATGATCCTGCAAGTCTAAAAAAATGAGGGTTGTTCCTACGATTGTTTTCAGCATCGTTAGTTTTGAATACTTCCATTAATTTGTTGCGTTTATAAATCTGCTATTTACTGTCTTCAAATGTGGAATTTCATAATTTTCTTTTAGGTGATTCAGACTGACAGAAACAATGTTTTCAATATAAATCATTGAACTACTTCATAAACATTAACCATATGACCAGCTGTAAAATATGTTTGAGTCTTATTAAAGAATCAGAAAAAGGAATTTTATTATATGTGATTTTAGAGCAAAGTTGTTAAAATAATATTGAACTTCATTCATAATATAACTTCGAAACGTTGATAACATTATGATAATTAGTTAATATTTATTAAATTGCCATCGTTGACTAGAGGAACATTTCTCGCGAGTTTTTTACATACTTTAACTAACTTTACATGGTTATTCTTGTTTAGGGAAGATTAAAATTTAACAAGCCTTTTTGATAGACAGCTAGCATATACCTCAACACAAAATCTTCCATCTTGATCTGAAGTTGCATTGAACAGGAAGTTGGGACTTTGTTGAGATAAATGTCGTAACATATAAGTTCTTGTTAAATTCGGGAATTTAGTATGAGTGTGGTTTACATGTGTAGTCTTAGAAAGAGCGATTTATTAATAGCCCAAGAGTTAGGTTAACTAAAGGACCTACAGGGAATCCAAACCACGTAGTATTGGTCTGATTTTTAGCTAATGACTTGGGTTGGGTAATAAGCTTGATATTGGGTTTTCTTCTCAAAACAACATCCGGACCCTGACTCCTATCCAACATGACCACCCCAGACCTCTCTAGTAGACTCCGCGTCGATGGCGACCCTTAAGCGGACGTCATGTCGGTATTAAGGGTACCAGGTATAGAACTCATCGCCTAGAATCTCCACAACATTTTGTCTTAAAGTTGCTGGATTATAACACTGTGTCACAAGCGTTACAAAATCTGGGCTCATTTATTTCATATTATTCAGCAGAAAATTTTCAAACACATCCTTAAAACACGTCATTCAGTTTAACTACGCCCACTGGCCTTTGTAAGGATCTTCACACATGCTTGTTCAATCTGACGTCGAGATGACAGTTTTTGTCTGCGGTAATTACCAAACCCCTCCCCCCTCATCCCCCTCCCCTAGGACTGTCTCTCTACTAACAGCTTTCAAAAATATGATGGGAACCAGTCAGACAGATGAAAAAGTGTCGACGGCAAAAAAGTGGAGTCTATTCTTTCAGTTCCCAACAAAAAACTACGGATGCCAAATAATTGAATATTAATGTGTTCTTGTTTGGTACCCCTATTTATCGACACAATAACAAACCATTGCTTGTTTAGGGTGGAAATGTGGCTTAACAAGAGGAATAAAAAGTGAATGTGTCAATACAAATCGTCTATAATCACACATCTGATGTTATTCATAGATTCCAATTTCCAAGCTAAGCATACTAAACTGATAAAAAACTAAAAATTATGTTAAGGCAAGAAAATCAGAAACATTTCTAAATAAATTACTGAAAAACACCTACAAATATGCTTTCATAACCATTTTAATAAGTCATATGAATTTATGTAACCTTTCACAACTCTCGGGCTTTAATATTTTTAGAGTACGATGTTAATCGTAATTAATTTTAAGTCTAAAATCATGAAATCAGAGCCAAGTATTTTATTATTTTTTAGTTAGCGATTTTTTCAACATTCTGATATATATTTGTGTAATTGATATATTTTCAAACTTTCAAAGAACATCCCGTTTCCGAAAAAAGGGCGATACATATATGGCAAGAATAAACTGAAGAGTGTCTTGCAAATATTACAAATCACTAAAAATGTTAACATTGTCTTTAATGTACATTTATGATATACACACAAATTATACAAATTTGAGTACACATAAAATTATAACTGGTGTAATATACGTAATTACGACAGAAGGCAAAGACAGCATCACCGACAGGTGTCTCACAGATTAGAACATGCCTCCCTGCTTCCCCAAAACATTGGTAAACAATTATACAACCACCTACCTGTCCCTATAAAATTATAAACTACCAAGACAAAATTTAAAAGTTAACTAAATAAATTTCTATTCAGAAATGCTTGTTAATCAGTAAATGAGTTCTTAAATCTATAACTAATCTTAAAAGTGCGGATTTATTAAAAACACTAAATCATATTTTGATTACATTTTTCTATGTTTAGCTACAGTAGCATGGTATTTGATTTGACGTTTTTACTATACAATCTTTATGTTGTCAATGACAAATGAAACGTTTTGAATTTTGGTGGTGTCGTAACTCAGAATTTAACAAAATTGACTGTAACTAATCCATAATAATATACGATTTATGTATGTTTTACAAAGTTTTGTGGCATATTTAAAATTAATAGATAAACACAGGATTGATTTTTATAATATTGTAATATCCTTTTTGTGTTAAATTATTGTTGAGCACACAAATAGGTCCTAATTTTGTTATTTCTATTTTAAATTACTGATGTGGAAAAATTAAAAGTCCATAGTTCTCAGGTGAAGGTACTCGATCTACTTTTAATAAAAAAATAAGCTTATGTTTACATGTCACTACTTTATAACAGAACACTTTCATAGCAATAATATTGTATAAAAACAGCTGATCACAAAAATGCATTTCAGTAAACAGCTGTTTGATGAAGTGTGATTCCGATGGTTTATGGACAACAGTAATGGATTAAAGTACTGGAAATGGGTTTCCTAATTTGATAAATGAAAGGTTAGGGAAGATGGATTCGGTCCATAACTATGACGTAAGCAACACGTCATTAGTCATCAGGTAGCGTCTGCTGAACGTACCAGCTATTATACGTATATGTAAAATATGTATATTATCAATAACAAAATTATGTTGAATGGGATAAACTCTCCAATAGTTTTAAAGCACACTACACACAAAACTCTTATTTGCGTTATGAGAATATCGGCTAGTGATGAGGGGAAAGTTGTGTATCCTAAGGGGGGGACTAATGCAAACTAACTATTGATATCTCAAGAGTTGGATGGTGGAGGGGGTGTATGGTGGGGGTGGATGGTGGAGGGGTGGATGGTGAAGGAGTGGATGGTAGAGGGTTGGATGGTGGGGATAATGGTGGAGGGGTTAGATGGTGAAGGGGTTGGATGGTGGGGGGTGGATGGAGGAGGGGTTAGATGGTGAAGGGGTTGGATGGTGGGGGGGGTGGATGGTAGAGGGGTTGGATGGTGGAGGGGGTATACGTAAATCTTACGAGTAATATTAGATATAAGTCTCATAAGTTTTAATTCGCTGAAAATCAAACCTTACTGTATTTAGGTATTTTAAGTCACGTTCTTCGAATGTTTCAAATATTAAAATATTTCTTAAAAGCTGCTTACAAAATTGTCTCTTAATATGGTTTCTGCTATCCTAAAGTTGTTTTTGTTACGCTGCGAAGTGGTAAACAAATCTGAAAATAAAAAAGTAATTAGAGGTGTGGATTTTTATCTTCAACATTTTGACGAACACGCAAAAAATTGAATTTGATAGATATCTCGGTGCTTTTGATGACAGCATTTATTCTTACTTTTTTAATAATAAAAAATCAACAAACGTCCTAATAGTTAACATTTGCTTTACTAAAAGTGGATAATTAATGTATCTTTAACCTTATTGCTGTACTGTATTAGCCTTTTCCAATATCACCACCTAGTCTTTTACATATTCCATTGTTGTTTGTCGAATATGTCGATTCAGCTCTGTACAGTCACAATGTCTTTAAAGTATACTAACACTTACAGGTCAAATGGGAAGAGTTATAGTTACAGAGCTTTCAACCTAGTTTTCAAATCTGTGTTAACTATCTAAAAAAATACATTTCTTGTGAGCAAATCGTTGATACAATTTTGTAACCTTAAAATGTTTTTGACATTAAATATAAATCGAAGCCTGGTTTAAAATTGTGTAATTGTATTCTACCGGTTTATAAAGATGATAAATATTTTTCATCATAAGATATTTATTAAAAAAACTTAAGATTTCTGGTTCCATGATTAGTAATTACCCCCGTTCCAACCTTGGATGGCTACCCTCAACAGCTTATTTTATTAGGCCTTTGCCTAGTACTTATTAATTAATTACGATTCAAATTTTGTTTGAATAATTCAGAAATTCAGTTTGTTAAAGACCTCATAGCCCTAAGCAAAAATATCATTTTATATGTTGAAAATTGAAATTTCTTGTAATATATCCGGAATAATCTGATATTATCGGGCAAACTATAAAGCTCGCCAAGATTTACGACACTTAATTCCTAACATTCTGGAAGAACTTAAGTGCTGTAATGAGTTTTAGTACATTTTTGATAACAGGTTATTTTGGCGCCGGACTTACACTGGGTTGGTCTATAATTTGGCGCCGCTTTCCTCAGTCTGCGATGTAGTCAAAATTACGGACAACGAGTTGACTGAATAAACTTATAAATTGGGCTGAAAATTTTGCAAGGTCTTAGAGGTGTAATCCGTTTTTTGTGTTAGAAGGGTTGTCGTATGTTCTAAATAACATAGCAACAGTTCATGATTACTCATTATCCGTGATCAAGGCGCCTATCGTAGAGATATGGGCGAGTATGAGGGGCTAATGAGTGTGAGGAGTGTAGTCATTGTTACTAACTAAGGTCAACTGTCCCTCAGAAAGTGCCATTTATTAGTAGCTCAATAGCCAGAGCAACTAAGGGACATACAGCTTCACGAGGAACCCGAACCACGTAGTATTGATCTGATTTTCAGATAACTGACACGCCTGATACTCCTTTTCTGCACAACATTTGGACCCTGACTACCACCTAACATGGACAACCCAGACTCCTTTAGCAGTGTCTACCCCGACGGGCAACCATTGAGCGGACGCCGTGTCAGTATTAAGAGGACCGAGTATAGAACATTATCATCTACAATCTCCAGAAAACTTTCATCAATAACGTTCTTTTTTTTGTGTTAAACACCAAGTAAAATTACTTTGCTTACTTCAATTACTCGTTCACTAATTGCTATTACAAGTAATGTGTATTTGCTGATAGATGATAAGGTGGTACTTGCAAAATTATGACCATGACTTTGGTGTTCATTCATAGATGTTCTTTAAGCACGAAAATGAAAAAAAAAATAGAATATTATAATAATTCCAATGCTGTTTAAAAGGAATAAACGCTCCAGTAATATACATTTTTGTTTTGCGAGGCCTTTAATAATCGAAGTTTATATTATCAGACACCACAAGTAAAATTACTGTTCAACTTGGTCATTAATAACAAAATTGATAAAATAAACATATGAAATATTTTAAATGATAAAAATAAAAAGTATACTGTATACATTATACTGTTTCATTATAAAAATAATTTCTGTATTTTTAAAATTAAAAACTGTCATTAGTATCTACTTGTTGTTTATTTATAGCTTTTTAAAGCAGATTACATTTTGGAAAATGATGATGACTTACTTTTTTCATACAGGGTGTCTCGTAAGTACTGACCAAAATTTCACGAGGTTATACTATAGGTCAAAACAAACAATTTTCATTATATAATGTATAGTCCCATCTTGCTTAGTTTTCTGTCTGTATATGTTTTTTAGAAAATAATTTATATTTTCAAAATGGTTTGAGATATCAAGTTGAAACTTTGTACATGTACTTACCTCATTAGTCTACATCTAAAATAAAAGTTTCAAAATTATATCATTTACATAAACAAAATGGCGGCCATTTAAAATTTTCAAGGCCTAATAACTTTACAATGAGTGATGTTACAGAAAAATGACCAGACACATACAAAATAGGTCCTTTTAATACAAGAATTTTGGTACCAGTTTTATTTTTCTACAGTAAGTTGTTACAGAAATAAGTAAGATTTCTCAAGGAAAGGTCTGTGTTTTATTTGAAAACACATTGGAATTTTGAATAAAACACAGACCTTTACTTGAGAAATCTGACTTATTTCTGTAACAACTTATTGTAAAAAAATAAAACTGGTACCAAAATTCTTGTATTAAAAGGAGCTATTTTATATGTGTCTTGTCATTTTTCTATAACATCACTTGTTTTAAAGTTATTAGGCTTTGAAAATATTAAATGGCCGCCCTTTTGTTTATGTAAATGGTATAATTTTGAAACTTTTATCTTAAATGTACACTAATAAGGTAAGTAAATGTACAAAGTTTCAACTTGATAGCTCAAACCATTTTGAAAATATAAATTATTTTCTAAAAAACATATACAGACAGATAGACAGAAAACTAAGCAAGATGGGACTATACATTATATAATGAAAATGTTTTGTTTTGACCTATAGTATAACCTCGTGAAATTTTGGTCAGTACTTACGGGACACCCTGTATATTAATTAAATCGGATTTTGTAATCTTTCTTTCTTATTAATAATTTTCTTTTGATTTGGCCAATACATTTTTCATTAAAATCATCACATTAAATTTCATATATTCCTGATTTGTATTAATATTAATTTTTATTTCCAAAAAAAATTAATATTGATGAACAATTAATTAGGTAAACTTATATAAGTTTGGTTTTCTAAACTATTTAAATAACTTTTGACAACGATCCTTACGTAGCACTTTTTCAAACAGATTTTCTTTTCCTTCTTTAGATAATAATGTTGTTCAATGTTTTTTCTTCAAATTTCTGTCTAAGTAATAGTCTAAATATTTATTTTTACAACTTATTTACTTTTTAGTTACGAATATACAAATCGTCGACAGTAGAAAAACAAAACACAAAATGTAATTACGTGCAGTTGTAATGAAACTCGACCTCTCCCAGTCGTAAAACAAGACTGGAGACGTAGCTATTGACGTAGATTTACGACAGTTACCTGAACCAAGCAAGTTTGATAAATGGACTCGAAAACTCAATTAACGATTGTCTCTTGCAAAAATCAAAACACAATTAGCTACAAACTAAGGATTATTTTTACAAGTATGGTTGCCTATATGGTCCCCCAATTGGGGATGATCCTAGTTGGTTGAAGGACTCGACAAGTCCTTGTCAATTGATGACTCCTGTTGGTAGTAGACGAACCCGACCTTAAATCATTAACTTTTATTACTATGTTAGTTCAATAAACGATTAATTATAAAATGTATAGCGGAACAACATAACAGATCTAAGGATACACACCAACAAGATATTGACCAAAAACTACTTCCTATATTCCTGACTTTGATAGGAAGTAATAAAACTAGCCGCCAGCACAGTGTTAAATAAAACTGAACCCTTTCAAAAGTTGTTCAAGTTTGTTTGAATTAAACTCAATATGGGGAAGACAAAGGTTGTTGGACATTGCCATCATTACGTGAAAATTACCAATCACGACGTTTCGATTTGGTAGAACCCAAACCTTTTTCAAGTGCTAAAAACTAAATTACATCTACAAAAACATGTTATAAACCTACGTTCTTAGACTTTGTCTTTCCCATCTGATTCTCCATCATTAACAAATTTCAAAAACAAAGTAAACTCAATGTATTTAGAATATGAAGCTACACTTGACTAATACATCCAGCCAACAAAATATTCATTTTCAATTTGTTTAAATCAATTAAAGGAATTTTAATTTTATTTTGTGCAGCACTCATGGATTGCTCACTCTATGTTTTTGTTCCTTATATTTTTGTAAAATTAACAAGTTTATTTCATTTTATACGTAAGGGAGTTTCTATTATTTACATATAATAATTGTTATTTTTGTGAAAACTGACTCTAATTAACAGTGTTAACTCTTCTTTAAATATGATTCGCCTTAGAGATACAAATTTCAAAAAAACACATACAGAGCTGCAATATAATTCTATGCTAAATTTACAATCATTTAATTATTTAGCCACACATTTTTTCCTTTACATTTATCTATTTTTGTTCGTTGCACAAATTGTCGAGTAGCAGTTAATGGTCAGTCTGAGCAATATAGTATTTCATTTTTGTTACAATCTGCACATTCTGTTTACGTGAATATATTTACTGTATCTTGTATTATAATACTCCTTTACATTACATTTATGATCCACGATTGTAATTTGTTGTTACTTGTTACCTTTTTTCTTCAAAATATTTTCTTAATTGTCATAACCTTAAATAAATAAATAAATTTGTATTGATAAAATTACTTACTTTGTATTATTGTTTGTTTGTTTTTTGAAAATAAATTATTATTATTACTTAAACTAACAGCACTCCGAACAATTCTCAACCTTACGAATCTCTCACGATCGACAGCACTTTGAAAGAGAATCTACATCATTGCGATTCTATAGCTTTGAGTTTAATCGTTTAGAAAACTAAATGACAGACGCACAGTGTTGTTTTGACATGGCACGTGATTGCCTGCTTATAAACTATTAGGCAATTCCCTTGCCTTTAGCGAGAAATGATCGGTGAAAGTTGGCTGGTGGTTTTCAATCAGTAAACGATACGATCCTATGATTTGTGCTGCTAATGCCATCTATTAAGGAGAAAACTGATTGACTCAACGATTGAACGGCGTTTCACGGTTAACCCAACCTTTACCTTGTTAGAAGAAAGCTAACTGGGTAGTAAAGTAAATTGGCTTTCAGTGAATTGGTGAGAGCATCAAGAAACTAAATTGACATGCGATTTCTTTAAAAAAAATCTAATTAAATATAGTACATAAAATTAGTATGGTTCGTTATTTATTTTTATATCAATTGGCAATGTACTTTATTTTATTTGTTGAAAAATTAACTTCAGAAGAGTGGGGGTTAAAGGGGATGTCCCTGAACTACCTTCCCAAACTTTAAGATAAGATTCCTTAGACAGAAGATTAACAAAACTTTTTTTTAACAAGGCCCTAAAATGCTTTATTTCCTATACGCTTGTATGTGTTACTTAAAGAAAGTTTTTTAACATGGGAGATCGTTTGAGTCAACATCCCTGTACGCGTATGGGAAGGTGGAAGGGCCATTAACACTACTCATTGGAGTAGGTGCATGGATCACCACCACTGAATAAGTATGGGCGGGTTGGTGGGTCAGTACAATCCTTGTTTCAGTACGTGGGAGGTTTCTATGTTTAGGTATCTATGGGTAGGTGGGTTGATACCAAATGTGTTTAAGAGGGTTAGAGGATCAATGCAATCCTTATATGGATACGTGGAAGGGTCACCACCACCACTGTATATCTATGGGTGGGTGGGAGGATCAATACAATCCATGTTCAGGTACGTGGTAGGGTCAGTCCCCCAAGTACGTCTCTAACAAAGAGTCTACGCAATTAATCAGTACTCAGACAGTAAATAACGGTAAAGCGGTCATTTAATCGACGAAACTGCGAGACTGCAAGCTCACCCTTGGACGCTAATTATTCGACCATGATACACACTTGCCGGCACCTTTGAGGAGGCTACGGCCGCTATAACTCACGTCAAATGAATCACCAATCACTCAAGAGCCTGCGAGAGGCTAGTTAATGTGCGCATGCTCGGAGATGTGAAACTACCGCGCATGCGCCCCGCTGTGCTATTACTAGTTGTACTGTACCAAACTGTTCTACCTGACGGCTCAACAACTATCTGAACTAGTTATGGAGATGGGTATGTGGAGACTAGTTGCTTTTCATGGACTTGTTCGTGGAAGAAGAAGTGGTTTCTAATGACTCTTAATTACTACAACAGCTTAGACATTACAATGTATAAATACCTGCCTTCATCTTTGTCATTACACCCGAGAATGATGATTATTTACTCAACTGCGTTTACATTATTATTTTGTTATTATTTTTAAATTCACCAAAAATTTCCGAGATTTTAGTACAAGTTCTCAGGAGCTTCTCAAACTTCTTAATTTTGTATTTTATTTTAATTTCTCCTTCATTCAATGTTCTCTATGATTTTGGAAAGCTCTGATAATATTAGTTCGATACAAAACGTTAAACTTTAAAAAAAATCTTAAGAAATTCGTAATTTTTCATTTTTCTTTATTATACGTTCCGAAGTGTCGTTCTTCTTTTAGTGAAACTGCGTTTAGTTTTAGCTAACGAGGAAAGATGCTCGTATTATTTCTCAAACGTACCTTTGTCTCTATGTATAAAACATCAAACAAATTGGTGGAAAAGTTAGCCACTTTTACTTCTTTTTTTTATGATAATGAATTCGTGAAAGCTTAAGGTAGGGTTTTTTAATGATAATTTATAAGGGATTTTGTTGTTTAATACAGACTTATGTTTTTCAATGTAGTAGCGTGTACTTTTCATTTCTATACTATCACTAACGACAAAAAGTTTATTACATTTATTACATATTATTTAATACAATTTTGTTTTTATGTATTTATATTTTATAATTGACAACTACAGACAACAAAAAAACAGTGACAGTAAGAAATAGTGACACCTATAAGAAGTTAAAACTACAAATAGAGAAAAACAAAGCCTGTAACGCAATCAAAATAGTGACAACTTCCATTAAGTCACAGCCACTACGAGTGAAAACGAAAAGAATAATAATCATAAATAGGCTAACGTAAAAATTGTGGTAAATTCAATAAACAAAAAATAAATATAATAGAAACCCTACAAAAAGTTAAGTAATCACAAGCGTGGCTGTAGCTTTTTAGATGTGCTGCATTCTAGTGGCATGTTGTTGAACTGAAATATATTTGAAGTATTTGCGTTTTCAAAAGTTTCGCCAGTTACCACTTTAATTCAAATATAATTCTCCGTTTTCCACTCTGTGTGGGGAGAATGTTTACAAAACTGAACGATTAGACGTAATAACTTTTAAAGTACTGTTAATGTATATCAAAATTAAAAATAAAAGTCTTTGATCCATGAATACTATAGAATGTCTATACCTTCCTGTACGTAAGTGCTACTGACGACAAATACCCTAGTTACGTTAAGTAATTCTAATGTATGCTTATGAAAACAATTAAATTAAATAAGAAAGATGTCGTGGAAAGTAGCAACTTAATGGTGAAATTTAAAGATTTATATCCTATGTATCAAGCAGACAAAAAATTAACCTATTAATGGAGTCATTTCCCAAATTTCTAAAGTCAACAACCTTACAGTAGATATACAATCCCAAACAAGCTGTTTTATTTCAGTTATGCGTTCCGTGTTTATTATTATAAAGTCTATACTGAACAATGTGTGATTATTTAATGTCCAATATAGAGGCCACAAGTTCATATTACGAGTATTGGGTATCAGAAATCGTCAAGAATTGCAGTTAAAGATCCACATGTTTAACTATAAACAAATTATCAAAATAAATAAATCTGTACAACCATCTTTCAAGATTCGTTACGATCATTACTGAACGAATCCTGAAATAGAAAGGAATGTTTGACGTCTTTTCGTCCAGCGAAACGGCCCCCTTAAGATAAAAACATATGGTTAAAAGATACGCATTCCCAGACTTCATCCTGCAAAAGGGACTTGAAGTTTATCAAAACTACCATTACGGCCGAGGGAACCGTGCACTTAACGAGTGTGTCGAGTAATTACGGGCCAACGAGGTAATAAAACCCCAAAACACACGATCGTACTAAATAATACATTCTAACAATAAAAGTCGAACAAGAAAACGAACTCGTCCAATTCGGACACCAGTTGGTATAAAATATCACCCCACAAAACGTCTGGATTACGACAGAAAACCGGTCGAGAGCTTAGATTGAGAGACATCTCCTGGCATTCCGGGTATCAGAAACATTCCCATGAGTGACGGAGACCGGTCGGGGTGTGAGCCTGTGGGACCTATGACCTCCGACCTCGGTTGGTGACCTCGGCGAACGATCTATGGATGAGCTACCGTGATTATAACCAACACTTAAGACGAGAATGGACGTTAGCTGAGTATATCTTCTTTGCACCTCCTGGTAGAAAGGAATGCTTAGATAAATAGAGGTATTTAACGGCTTTAAGGAGGATTCAAGGATATTTGTTTTGTTGACTATCTGAGGAAATCATCAGTCTTCATGAAAGTGTATTACCAACACTTAAGACAAGGATGGACGGTGGTTGAGTACATCTTCTTTGCACCTCCTGGTAGAAAGGAATGCTTAGATATATAGAGGTCTTTAACGCCTTTAAGGAGGCGTCAATGATATTTGTTTTTTTACCTTCCAAACCATCAGTGGAAATCTTCAGTCTTCATAAAAATGTATTGCCAGCACTTAAATCGAGGATGGACGATGGTTGAGTATATCTATTTGGCACTTCCTGGTAGAAAGGAATGCTGAGATAAACAGAGGTCTTTGACGGCTTTAAGGAGGCGTCAAGGATATTTGTTTTGTTGTCCTTCTAAGCCATCTGAGGACATTTTCTTTGCTTGGATACATGACCTCTTGTCGGAGGTCAGATTCTTAGTGCCCAACAGTCTATATAATTAGAGAGGAAGAAGATGTCATTAGCAAATTTGTACTTGCAGAGTAGGTTGGAGAATCCATGTCAGAACATAACTCGATGGGCCTTACATCTAAAATCATTTGATGACATGTCAAAATATATGAACTGGAAATTTAAACGGCGTGATTCAAAGGTAGAAGTTGGGATAGATAAGCGGGCCACTGGTATACACTTGTGTGTGGAGATATAGAGAGATGCTGGAAATGTTTCATCTTGTCACTTATAATAGATGTATTAATTTGAATCAAAAACAAAATAATAATAAAGTATTAGAAACAATATAATAAATTATTTAAAGTTATACAATAACAACTGACTTGTTCTCCGATCTATTATTTTTAACTGTTTTGACTTTAAGTGATGGCCAAGTTCTGAAGAGATGGTTACAAACTGTCGTTTTAAATGTAAAAGGTGACTTTGAGAAAAAGTTCTCAGGAAAAGTCATTCTTGAACCCTCACTTTGAGGAAATGTTCACAAGGAAAGTCATTTTGCCCTCACTCTCAGAAGTCTGGTGCTGACATTGAAGTAGTTATTATACAAACCTTCTCTGAAAAAGTTATTGATCTAATAACATAAGAAATTATAATCATGCTCTATCGATCGAATGTATCTATTTATCAATTATTTTAGAAAGGCGATTACAACTAACATAACTTGTGACTATTAAATATATTTCAAGGTCTATTAAAGACACGTCCTGATGCGCATTCACAAGTGTATCAACGACAATAATCCTTAAAATCGCTAAAACTGCTTTACATAATTCACAAGAAATCAAAAGAGACTTCTAGTCAAACTGAATCCAATTTCCATAAAGCAGTAACAACTGCAAATCAAAATTATAGTTATCAGTTCATCTTTTGCTTTGACATCATCTACAAAAATATTAAATATTATATAAGTAGAAAAGGTATTGACGAAAATACTGAAAAGAAGAGTAGCTAAATGTGAACCCTGTGGAACACCTGATTTAGTATAAAATAGGAATAGAGCTGTATTGCGTTTACCAACTCTTTGAATGTTTGTATGTTAGAAATGGTATTATTTTTTAAAGAGTGATACATTTTGTATTCTTGAGGTCAGCAAGTTATTCGCACCTATTAAAATGATTACCACAATAAATGAAACTCGACTTTTTCCGGTCATAAAAACCCCCCTTATATAAGAAAACGTAGTCAACCCTATCTGTCATGTGTTATAGCGCAAATAAACTGCTGGCGTTGCTAATGGTGTTGGGCGTAAAGATCTCAGACACACCTTTCGAACAGTTACGACTTCCTGTGTTTAATTGTCCAGTCATTAATGGCTAATGACGTCTGGGGGCGGATTGCACTCATTGAGGCCAGCAGAGGCATCAGTCAGAGGGAGAAAGGAGGATGGAGGAATTGTGATGAAGAGAGATGTGGTTGATTGTACCACGTCAAATGGTGATTTAAAACGTCAATGACTATCATAAAATAGACCATGAGTAGAAATATTCCTGCGCTTGCTTTGGATATGTTAAAAATCCAACGAATGAAGATGGTTGGTCGAGACAATAAAAGTCGACATTCTGAATAATTAATCTGTACAGAAATCATTATCTGAACAATGATGATTTGAAAAATATAGGCTATCTCAATAAGATCTGAAAAATATTTATTTGATAAAAAAATGTTAAATATTAATACAAAGGACATATACTGATTCACAAACCTTTTAAAAATGTATCAGCTAATGGTATCATACATCGTTATTACTGTAATTATAATTCAGCTGATGAATAATAGTGTAATAAGCAACATCCATATTCAAGTATGTCCATAGAACATTACCAAAGTTAATATAAATCAAATGTACTTTTAGCCTGTGCAGAATTCCGATATTTAAAAGTTGATACATCAAATAGCTGTGCATAAGCCATATACAGAGCATACATAAAATATATAGCTATACAGAGAACAAAAGGTCACTTATTTTCAAGTTCAAAAATGTACATCTTAGTATTGTAATATAAGGCTCAAACAGCTTCCCTGGGGACGTCTGTACTTTTCTTTCCTTTTTTTACTGTAGTAGATTTTCTTCAAATTAATCATTCGTGTAAGTGAACGGGAAATTCGTCAAATATGAAACACTACATATATGCACTAACGAATTACGGAGAACTCTGTTTCTTGTACTGTACCACTTTAATTGAGTGTGATAAAAGAAGTAGCACTAAAGTACATTCTAAAATCTATTTATTTGATGGAGGTTCAGTTTCAGACCAAATAAATGGTACCAGATGAGCTGTTAGAGTTTTATTCAATTTTTTTTGAACCCAAGTAGAATAGGTAATGGTTTAAAATAGGAAACTAAAAGTATTTGAAGCAAGAAAAGTGAACTAGGTATGTGGAGAACTTGCGACTTATACTAACTGCATCGACATTCCATCAATTCCAAATTTGTTTACCATATTCAGTAATTTTTTCTCATCATTAACAGTGAGTTTTAATATATTTTTGACATTATTCCAAAAAGTGTAATACAATATATATTTTATTATATCTCACTGACACTCCCTACGCTAGTGAAATACTTCTTCATTTCAGTTTGTAAAACAATTTTATCTAAGTTATGCGATCATCTTTTGCCGAGGGATAATTCCAGATACAAAAACATTCATAAATTCATACACAGCTTTAATTTGAGACATATCTTGACGAATTAACGGCTGCCCGTATCAAGGAACTCGTTTTCCACATACTTGTTTCAACTATATGGAACGAGTTCCACTGCCGATTCTCTTATTGGAGGTTGTTGGATCAGATACAAGTTTAGACTCTATCTCCAGAACAGTTAAAATAACTTAAGTTTTAAGGTTATTCTTGGAGCTTTAAGTTATGTTTCTATCTTCCAAACAGATATGGCACCGGTCCAACAACCGACGCGACGACGTTTCGAAATGAGATGCCCACCTTTGTCAGGCCATATGGCGCCATTGTTTGGCCAGCTGCTGTCACGCTTTCCTTGTTTCTGTGGCTGACTACATCAAACATTTCACCTCCAACTAACGGTTTTTGACCAAGTGTTGGACTTTTTACCAAGGGTTCGTGACCGACTGATTATACAATTGTTACAAACATGAATGGATGTGCTTCACTCAGGGGGCATAGAAAATTTGTCTCTATCAACAAATGTCAATTTCAAAGTTGTACGTTCATAAATGAAGCTGACATTTTAATTTAAAATTTGACTTATGAAGAATCAAATCCACTATGGTAGCAGGTTTAGAAGTCTGATAACAACTTTTACATCTCAAGCAAAATTACAATTAATATTGAACGTGTTGATACTTAAAAAATGAAGTAACTTAATATTTTATCTTCCTTTAAAAAAATTATTCTATGATGTAAGATCGAATCACATCAAAAAGTTCAAAAGCTTATGGAAAGAACAAGATGTAAAAAAATCATTACAAGAGAACACGAGTTGTAAAAGTAGAGAAAAGTGATGCAATTTATGTTTCGATAAGACTTGTTCCCATGAACTTCAAAGATCCGAAGTTACCTCTAACTCCGTCCTCTTCGGGTATACAAACCAGTTCCCATTGCTGATTAATGCGGCAGTCGAAAATAGCGAGTCACAAAATGAGCGCCACTGGCGAAGAGCTTTTAAAGGGACAGAACTAGTGGGCAATTACACTGATGGGCTCTAATGTTGTGGTCCACGTGGTTGGTTTGCATGAAGAATCTCGTTCCAACCTAAACCACTCCTGATCCACGAGGTTGGTTTGCATGAGGAATTTCGTTCCAACCTCAACCACTCCTGATCCACGTGGTTGGTTTGCATGAGGAATTTCATTTCAACATCAACCACCCCTGATCCACGAGGTTGGTTTGAATGAAGAATCTCGTTCCAACCTCAACCACTCCTGATCCACGTGGTTGGTTTGCATGAGGAATTTCGTTCCAACCTCAACCACCCCTGATCCACGAGGTTGGTTTGAATGAAGAATCTCGTTCCAACCTCAACCACTCCTGATCCACGTGGTTGGTTTGCATGAGGAATTTCGTTCCAACCTCAACCACTCCTGATCCACGAGGTTGGTTTGAATGAAGAATCTCGTTCCAACCTCAACCACTCCTGATCCACGTGGTTGGTTTGCATGAGGAATTTCGTTCCAACCTCAACCACTCCTGATCCACGAGGTTGGTTTGAATGAAGAATCTCGTTCCAACCTCAACCACTCCTGATTCACGTGGTTGGTTTGCATGAGGAATTTCGTTCCAACCTCAACCACTCCTGATCCACGAGGTTGGTTTGAATGAAGAATCTCGTTCCAACCTCAACCACTCCTGATTCACGTGGTTGGTTTGCATGAGGAATTTCGTTCCAACCTCAACCACTCCTGATCCACGTGGTTGGTTTGCATGAGGAATCTCGTTCCAACCTCAACCACTCCTGATTCACGTGGTTGGTTTGCATGAGGAATTTCGTTCCAACCTCAACACTCCTGATCCACGTGGTTGGTTTGCATGAGGAATTTCGTTCCAACCTTAACCACTCCTGATCCACGAGGTTGGTTTGAATGAAGAATCTCGTTCCAACCTCAACCACTCCTGATTCACGTGGTTGGTTTGCATGAGGAATTTCGTTCCAACCTCAACCACTCCTGATCCACGAGGTTGGTTTGAATGAGGAATTTCGTTCCAACCTCAACCACTCCTGATTCACGTGGTTGGTTTTCATGAAGAATCTCGTTCCAACCTCAACCACTCCTGAGTAACGTGGATGCTTTTCATGAAGAATCTCGTCCAACATAAACCTGTCCCAATCCTAAAAATAAACAAAAACATTTTCAGTTGTATAAATTTTATTTTTTAGTATTATTTTTTTCCTAAAATTAAACACACTTGAAGGCAATTTAGAAAATAAGTATCCAATGTGGTAGCAAGTTTTATAAACTGGAAAATATTTATTTTTCTTAAAACCCGACATACATTTCCACAAACAATATCTGCCTTTACTAACTAATCAACATGCCAACGATTCGGAATCCTCTGCGGAGCCTTATTGTTCTATTTAAATATTGACTGCTAAAAGTCAATCATACTTCTCGGAGATTACACCTGGGTTAAATGGAGACATCTATTCATTATTTACATAAAAAGTTAAAGGATATCTTATTTTACCAGGCGAAGTTAGGGCTAGGAAGCTCTCTTTAACACTTATCCTGTGGACCAACGGCTTAAGGGTGACTTCCGAACCACCACCAGTGACCGGGCAGGCGGGCTACGTGCAAGGACGGGATCACTGACAGTCACCCATCCAAGGAACAGCCACTCTCGATGTTGCTTGACTCCGTTAGCTTGCGATAACGTCCCCTCCGGTCAAGGCCACTGGCATTGACATATATTGTCATTAGGAAAGATAATAGTTTATTTGACATTCATCTTATTATATTAAATTTATATGATTATTTATAATACTGTATATTGTTACGTAATTATTAAAATGAATTAAACATATTTTACAGTTTTGGTAATATTTTGAAATTTACTTTCTCAGAGTAACCTAAAGTTCTGCTGAGCCAAACATTGACTTGATATGAAAATATCGTTGCCATCTACGCCACCACACGCTAGTGTTAGAGATCTAGGTACCCCCCCCCTCCAGTAAAGGAATACTTTTTGACGAGCATACGGCACCAGTTAACACCTCCATATACGACCTTAGACGGACAGACAGACGAGCTCACACCTCTTCAACTAACAAGAGGACGATTGTATCACCTCTAACTAGTCACGAACGGCGTTCAGCTTGCTCTCTTTGTGGCTCGCCTCACGAAGGTTTAGGCCCCTAACCTCGCCTTGTTATGCCCTTGTTCGATCCGTCCACGTGTTAGATCTTATCTCTGATACTTCAAATTCTGTCGCTACAAAAAGGTTCCATTATGTTAAGGAGTGCGTTGCACTCTGGTCCTCGGTAGAATCCAATAGGTCACAGCTTGCGATTTTGAAACGTTCTTTTCCTTCCTAATCAAAAGTTTTATTTTAACCATTTTAAAAAGTTTGTTTTGAATTTTCCTTTTCTTAAAAACTCATACACATCATACGAGTGGCCCAGAACTCTATGGTTACATTTTGGATATTAGTAGATAGGAGATTATAGTATTTAAAATGTCCAAAAACCATGGTCATCCTTACAACAGATAGACTCTTAATTATTGTATTTAATGTTGGTAGAAACATAAAACAATTTAACGTAACACAACACAAATATAGGCCAAAACAATATAAGTATATCAAGGTGTGTATACAAATTAATATTGAGATTGATTTCTAATCCATAATATTTAGTACAGAGTAGTACGGTCATTCCTTTGTGAATCCCTTTGGTCTGAGGATGGTAAACATGGTTTACCAAAATCGATCACCATAATATTTAATACATTTTACTTCAACACACGTACAGTGGTATTGACCAACCTTTCGTCCATGCACGTACAGATGTAATTATCATAATAAATTTTTGAGACGTTCACTTGTATTGCCTTAAGCAAATATTCTTTTTGAGCTGACATTTTGCATATTTTATAGCGTGTATGATATATTATTTATCGTCAGTAAACATTTAGAATAGCATTTGCTTCAATTATTTGACCTTAAGTAACCTTAAAAACACTAAACTAATAAGAAATACAAAGATTACATTTTATTTCTTTCTTTAAAAAGAAACTTTAATTAATATAAGGTTTTAATATATCAATTAAATTATAATAAAGAAAGTCTACTTAAAGTATGGTGTGTATCGTAATTTGATCAAAACTCTAAATAACTAATAATAGTAAAATTATGTATGACTTGTTCATATAGTGAGAGATATTTATCGTTCAACATGGACTTGTGGAAAATTCATGACCAGTAATTGTTGGCTAAACTGTATCCGAACAAAACTATTATTTTGATTATTTACTGAATAAAATAGCTTTCACACCTTTTATCTTATCTAGCACGTTTTTAATTTTTCTCCAAAACTTATTTTTTAAATCTTATCAACGCTTATTTTATTTTAGATCATCTTTACGAATCAAATGATATTGCACCAATCAGATGACTCACAATTACATTCTTGCTGATGAATTAGCTATCATTCGTATTTTCAAACCTGTGAAATTGTTCGTTTATTAAACGCGTTTTCAACAATTTTCTTTATTTCTTAGTAACAACAGACTTGTTGATCAGGTAATAGGACATTGGTGACATGTCGTTTAAGAGCAATACGATTCTTAAAATCTTTCAATTGCACGTTTTAAAGTATATTTACGTTAAAGATTTTCATTATGATTTCGATATCTGAATATTGATGGTATATTGATTTCCAAGCGGAAGCCTATGACTTCTAATGTTACAGGCTGATCGTTCTGACCCTCAAAAACTGCTTGGAAACCATTGTAGTGTGGTAGGGTCTAAAGCCCCCCCCCCCCCAGGGCTTAATCTCTTTACATGTCCTGGCAAATAACATGGCGTAACCTCTCGAGTAAAACAAGTGGAGCTAAGCAACTCAACAGAAACCGTAATGTCCCATTTTCTTTAACAATAAATATGTGAGATAGTTTTAAACCTTGTCCATATTTCACGAAATTTAAATTACAAAATCATGGTCCAAAGCCTTGGTCCCACCGTACTCCAAAAATCTCGAATGATCAGAACTCCGAAAAGTGGTTGATTTTATAACTGGACACTGGACATTTAGGGTACACATGAACAAGATGGGGTTTCCAACCCCCATTCTCTGTGTAGGAAATGTGGGCATGAGGAAGAGTCTGGACGGCTCATCCTCTTCCACTGCCCGGCTCTAGCTATCAGAACGTGGCCAAGGTGTGGCACAGGAAAACCTCATGAAGGCAATCTCAAGGTTCTCTAAGATGAGGTTTGAAGTCCTGTAAATGAGGCCGCACAGTAAGCCTTTTGGTGAGGGCCATTACCAGGTATTAAATCCTTGCCCTCCCAATTGTAAGAAAATGAAAAAGTCCAAAGTCTTATAGTTTCGGAGAAAATGTGATAAGTGATTCAGTGGTATTTGGTTTTATATATATAGTATAACTTTAACTCCTCTGGTGACTTAGCAATTATCATCACTGGGCAGTAGTAACAAGACTACGCCCATTTCAAACCCTTGCTGTACTTCATCATAATTTATTTGATATATAGACTAGAATCGCTAGTTATTTAGTAAGTAATTTATTTTCACAGAAAAAAGTGAAAAGTGAAAATGCCAAAAAGAGAAAGCCAGTTCACTAAACGAATTGCATAGATGACAAAGTAGCCGTAACCTAAATTCCATAATATCCCGTCTCCTCCCACGGGAGGTTGTAAGGTCTCCGGTCGACCACACGGGTCACTTTACACTCTGGAGTCAACGTCTTCCTTAGTGCAGACAGAGAGCTGATGGAGGTCTCAAGTTTCAGACTGAAACTGACCCACAAGTGTCAGTTTATACACTGCAGGATACACTCGACAGAGGATCCATGACAAAGCGCGTACTTTTTGTAGTATATTTAATATGGTATATCATAAAATGTCAAGGTAATGTGTTTGTGTACGAATTAAATATGTAACTGACAGCCCAGAAGTGACATATTTTTGGTTATACAATTACGTACCGATCTATGATTATACTATATAATTTATTAGTAAACGTATCGAAAAATTAGAGTGTACAACTGTCCACTCGATTGTTGCTATAGGCGTGGACAATAACTGAGGAGCTGTTAAGATGTCTTAGTGGCTCTAGCTATTGATAAATAGCTCTTTCTGAGCAAAAGTCAACTTAATTAGTAACCAAACTACACAGGTCACATTCTACTCATCCTACACTCAAATTCATATTCGTCTCAAAATACACAAAACGTTCTGTTTGCATCTCATACAGCGGAGAATTTGGAAACGCTACTCTCAAACAATGTGGATTTTGTGATAAATTCACTCATTTAGACACAAAAAACTATTCAACGTGTATTTATGATGGGCTCATAAATATTTCACTAAAACTTTGCATACCCTACATGATTGCTTACGTTCCTTAAATATCTGTATTAGAATTTGTCAGGTAAATTTGGAGCTTTTAATTACAAGAAAAAAATGTTAAAATATACAGAAAGTTGAAAATTGTAGAGATTTAAGATACAAGCTTTTCTAGCTTTTATTCACTACTTATCGTTATTTACGTATGGTCTCAATCAGACTACGTGAAATAGTCAAAGCTTTTATGATTAATTCACTTTTCTTTAAGCACAAACAATTTTTTATTCTCTCATAATGAGCTCTCTTTCTTTCACTAGACCAGGTCGTTCTAGAGTGTTACTGCCACCCTCTGACCAACTCGTTAGTAAAAAATCTTTTACCTGAATGTGTTGGCTTGTACGTGCTTCATCTAGCTCAAAATCAACGTTCAACATAAATTAATAACACATTTCTCACGTTCAGATTTACATCAAAACTCATATGACAACATACCATTAATGTGTGAAGATAAGTCTTGTTTTAAAGTAAAACATACTTCTCTGCTTGACAATGAGTCTGTCAGAGAATGGCCATACACGTCTTACGTACAGGAACATTGACATAAATAATGTCAGCAAGCATAAAACAGTCTGTAAATCATCCATTAACTGTCACAAGACGTTGGGCCGCCAAGTAGAGTTTCCAGGAAGACCCTCATTGTGAACGCCAGTCACACGTTATTGTTCCTGGGAATATTAATGTCTGATCAATCACCGTCTCTCGTCACGACCAGATGTTTTCCGATAGACGAGTATTTTCTCACAGCTAAACTGGCAATATTCAAGGATTTTAGATAAATATAAAGTAAATGAATAGTAAACATGTTGTTGGAAATTTATTTGTTAGCATCGGTGTTTATTTGTCGGAGATTTCCAAAAGCTTCAGCGCTTCGGGCGTTTAAGAACAAACCACAAATGTGTCCATCTTAGTGGTACTACTACGTCAGTCTATTTTTCAATAAAAACTTGATATCTAAGAGTGATGGGGAAGTCACTGACCGAGCGGTCTAAGCCCTCATAAACATGGTCGTTGTTCGACACTAATATGTGCCAGTGGCCTTAACTGGAAGGTTTCGATGTTCTTACAAGACAATGGAGTCAAGCAACATGGAGCGTGGTTGTTTCTTGGATGGGGGACCTTGCATACTACCCAACATTCATTAGTGGTAGTTCTGAAGTCACCGTTTGTCCCAAGGTTAAGTGTTAGAGATGGTTCCTTAGCACTACCTTCGACTGTTCATCATTCAGACGCCGATCATAGAGATATGGATGAATGTTAGGGGTGAGAAGAGGCATAGATGAACGAGTCTAGTCATTGATCCTTAGAAAGAGCTATTCATTAATAGATCAATTGCCAGGGCAAGTAAGAGACCTACAGTTTAACGTGGAATCCGAACCACGTAGTATTGGTCTGATTTTCAGCTAAGTGATAAGCCAGATATTCAGTGCTATTCCCTACACAACATCTTGACCCTGAGTACCACCCATCATGGACACCCCTAAGCTTCTCTAGTAGTATCCATACTAATAGCAACCAGTGAGTGGACACCATTTCTGTATATTGAGTACTAGAAAAATAAGTCATCTTTTAACTTCTTTGTTAATCTTTTACATGGTTTGGCAATTAGTTTTTCATAAATGTATGCTCCTGGAGACGACTGGAGTTTTATACATGCTGAAACGTTGTGTTGTTTTTTAACCCATGGAAGAATTGGAAATTCAAATAAAATAAAAATCGTATTAATACATTTTTTACTGTTAAGTTATTTCAAAGCACCAAAAAATTGGATTTGTTTTAAACAATTTATTCTTTTTCTGAAAAATTACAAAATTGAGCTAAACTGGAATGAACAATCTTGTGTCAGCAAAAATATTTGCAAACTCTTATTTATTGTATTATAAAAATACATATAACTGATAAAATAGGGAGTGTAAAATTCAATACCATAAAGTTTTAGTGGCGCATTAAATATATAACTGTAAAATAGGATTGGAGAGAAAAGCTTTTAACAGTTTCACCACATAATAGTGCCACAATCATGCGGCAATATGGTTTGGTAACAAATATATATTCGTATATTCTAATGCGCAGATATGACATAAACCAAAGGTTTAATGTGTCGACTGACACAAATGTTACAGAGAGAACTGCGACCCCAACAGCTGTGGTCGTTGAACGACCTGTCATCACAGCTCAGCTGTAACTCTGAAAAATAAAAACACCATCTGTGTTATAAACACTGGCACGTGTTTTTTATTGTTTGATAAAAAACAAAACTTTATTCATATTCGGCCATTACTACCTGTCTTTATCAAACCAAATGCAAAATTGTGACAGTAAATAAACTGCTATTTTTCCCTGCAGAATGTTAATTTTTGAAGAGTTCTTTATTCATTCAACTAATATAGTCTTATCATAAAAGTTGTGTCGATGTATTACATGTAAGAATATATTTTTTAGATTAATATATTAAAAGGATCAATAATGGTTTGTGTCATATAGAAAATGGCACAGTAAAGTAAATTCATTTAAAGTAAATATTTCTTATCATCACAATTCAAGTACATATTTTAATTTATGTATTTAATAAAATGCTTTCTTTAAAGTAAATCCTTTACAAACAGATAAAAACTACATTTAAGATGGCATAATCATTTAGTACATAGTTGAATTTCACCCTTGATTATATACACGTACAACAGATAAACCATCTAATAGGAATATTTGTGGCAGTCATGCTGTTAGTTAGTGAGGCCCGCAACCACAGCTGGTTTAAATTGCATTACATTTACATGGGACTACACTAGCGCTCCACAATGGACCACAAAAACAGCTGATATTTTAAGACTCAAAATTTAACGTTGAATAGGAAATCTATTTGTATTTAAAATCAATGATTTCACTTAACAGAATTACATAATAACAACCTTCTCGTTTTGTAAGTATTCAAAAAGTCTTTTAAAAATTAAATGAAAATTATAATCAATATTAAATATTGACGTCTAATAAAAACAGTTAGTAACTTTCTGGTAATACATAATCTCTTTTACTTCCAACGAGTCAGAATTACAACGAGTAATTGTTGATACAAACCAATTTATTTCAGAAATATTTGAAATATTTCTATTTCAGTATATCTTTAATACGATTCATAAATTTGTATCTTTTAATCTTTGACATAACTCCAATTTATTTGTTTAATTTCCTAATATTACATTACATTTTTGTTAATACAATATTTTAATAAATAACGTATAGGTATTTATTGCTATTATGTACAAATATTTTCCTTACCTTCCTAATTGGGAATACATAAAATAAAGGCCAAATACTGTTACGTGCTAACAAATACTTAGATAAAAATATAGTAAATTATACAAAAAAATAACAGTAATATGAGAAAAATAGTTTAAAACGAAATTGTATATGTGTAACCTGGCACTGAAAACAAGGTAAACGTTTTTGGCAATTACGTAAAACATAATATTAGTATGATGTTAATATAGAAAGCATTTTATGGTTCCTTTTTGCCAAACGTATGACGTTACTTTCACCCAAGGTTGTGTTCAATAGAATGATGATCCAAGCCAGCTGGCTACTGTTCCCTGGGCATATCGAATATCATGAGGGGCTTGCCATGAGGGTACTTCCGGTCTCTGCATACGTTAATCCAGAGAGAAGGTTTATAAATATCAATTGTTTTGTAACCAGAAACACCAGACCAGTAAACAAACCAATGCCTGCGACATTTCTAGTATCGACATACTGGTTGTTGGCAGGCGCAGTGCCAAGGAGCTCAGACCTTGACAGTCCATGTGTCAACTAACGACTAACGTCTGTGTCAGGTAGATTGCAAATATTTTCAACGTATCGATAAATCGAATTATCTATATATCGAGAACCTAATATCGATGTAACGAAAATACCGAAAGAAAAATATCGATACATCGGGTAACCGATATATCGAATTGTAAATGAATTATCAGTTTAAAATGATGCACTAACTCTCGTAAAAATTAAATAAATTTATTAACATGAAACAAGTTGTGGCCTGTGGGGATGAGTGAAAAAAATCAAAATAATTATACCTTTAATTATTATGGTAATTATAAAAGAATAATGTAATAGCATTGTTATTTTTGTTTTTCACATCTAAAAATGCCACTAGCCTTCTTAAAAACACTAAAAATTAAACAAATTAATTCACTAAGCTAGATTTCAGTACGATAAACTCAAATAAAAATACTAAATAAAGTTAGTTTATTATTTCAATACATGTTTTGTACACGTAAGAGGCAATTATTTTTTAATGTGATGATTTTGAGGAGAGAGAATGACGAAAATATTTAGTGTATCGGACCAATATATCGATATTGCCGATACTATCGAAATAAAATATCGATACTAATATATCGAAATTTATGAATCTATATTTCCGATATATCGATATATTGTTGCCATTTCTAGTGTCAGAGCAGACTGTAGTAAGGAAAGGACATGAGGAATGCTCTCACTTTGCACACAAATGGATCTAGCGCCTTGCTAGAAGCAGGAATGGCGGAACAAGATGTCTGAACCATAGTGCGAAAAAATATATAATTGCCCAACTAGTCTTTGTGTTCAAGTGGAAATGACTGTTTTATCTGTTTATTTTAGTGTATATCATTCAAAACCGATTTACTCACTTATCATAAAATCTGAGAGACCACTGAACAAATTTTTTAACGTAGAAACTCACTAAGAAAGTAATTTTTGTAATTCCATTCTTAAGTGTAGTAGAAACAGTTCCTAAGCCTTTCCATTTTTCCAACAAAGGAACTTTGGCTTTATTTTAATTTAATAATTCATGTCAAAAACCTTTTTAAAAAACATAAACATAACACAACAGATTGGCTGATTTGGTTTCCGTTGTGAAATTTCGAAAGCATCCCCTTAAAGTGGTCTCATAGGGTTTAGGCCTACTAGACTATGAACATTTGTTACGTAGTAGAACGGTAGCAGGCTGAGCTTTTATATTGATAAAGATCTACGAAGGGGAGGGTAAGTAAGCGTAGAAAACCACCCCGTAGCGAAGCCCATATAAAAATATGGTATACCATATAAAGTTCATATATATGCAATGATATCGCACAGGTATATGTGAGTATAACACAAATAACTATAGTATATATCGATGGTATAACACGGCTAATAAAGGACTGAGGAATATTTAAAGTTGCGGAAACAAATAGAGAAACTGTATAAGGAACTTTCACGATTGGTCGATTAGTCCCTTTGAGGAAAGTAGGGCTAAGGTCCGAACTAATTTATGGTAGTTAAATAGGGAATTCTGATCTCTAAAAAGGGTTTAAACACCATATACTACTGTACGTTCTTTGAAAAAAGGCCAAGCTGTAAAAAAACAAAAATAATATTTCAGGACCAGTGTACGGAACGTGGTGGTTTTTTCAAAATTGTTTATCAATCCTGGTACAATCTGGGATGAAGGCCTTAAAGTTACTGAGTGGTAATTTAGGCATGTACGTCAAATAAATAACAAATATATTTATTTATTTCATTAACGTTTTACAATGTGTTGTACAGTTTAATTTCTCACGCGCTATGGTTACCGATTTTATTAGTTTTGTGTTTAAAAGAAATAAATAAAAAATAACTTAAAAAACAAGAGTTCAGTTACAATTATAAACAATAATAATGTCAACAAAGCGACTCTTCAAATGGCGTCCAAAGTGTTCTGGGAGAGAAACGATACAGTAACCTTCCCGAAGAACAATATATATTTTCGAATTTAATATATGTGTAGAGGAGCAAATTAAACTAATTTTTATAAAAAATTTTAAAACATAAATAAAATGGTTTATTTCAGCTTATACTATTATTTTTATTTTAACACTTAACTAATAAAGAACAGTATTAATAAATTAAAATGTATAAGTATGATCTTATAATTCACGCAAAATTAACTTTATATGATATTAATAAAATTATTCTGAAGTAAAAAAGTATTCTTTCATTGAAACTTTAGTGTGTTTGTTCATTTAAATTCTGCTAACGTTTATCACAAAAATATACAAAATATTAAATCTCTGGATGTATGAAACTCTGGATGTACGAGTTTCACCAGTGTATGTGTATGGGTGGGTGGGAGAGTCATCACGTATGTTTTGTATACATCCTTTGAGTAGTAAAAATATTCAATACAACTTAATCATTTTCCTTGGTTCAGGTAATTAAATATTAAAATATAAAATCTGTTTTAGTATTTCAAAAATAACTTATACCCTGTTTCAAATACGCTTCGAAGTTACCTCACACTGAAACCATTGTTTAAGGACTGTACAGGACTGGATTGTCCTGCAATGAGTAGAACATCTAAAGAAAATAAGGATTTATATTTGTTTGAAATCGTTGAGACTGATAGGTTCTCTCTAAATATTTTAAGAAAAGATATTGGTAATAACAGAATTATTAGTACTCTTTTAGTGTTCTTATATTGTGAATCGGGCACCCACAAACATTTTCACTAACTTTAAACATACATTTTTGTATGGTAAATTTAAACTTCTGAAATACTGTTCATAATAATGTCTCTATGATATGTTATTTAATAAACTAACAGAAATAAGTTGAGATTACTTTAATTTAGACAGTGTTAAACTTGTCCATGTCTATAGCTGACCAGGTGACGGTGTACCGCAGGGAAGCACTCTGGGTCGAACAGTTTTCCCAAACAGCTTATTTCCGTGCACAGCTGGCGCTGACATTGGTCAGCCAGACATTTACCTCTGTAATTGCCAATTTATAGACTTGGACTCTTACGTTAACCTCCTATAAACAATTTCCGTTAGTAGTAGCTGTCACCTGTAGATCATTTTATTGCCTTTTATATATCTTTATAATGAAAGAGGTTTGTTCTATTTAAAACGAAAAATTTGTGTAGCCAATTTTATTTATAATACAAGATAATTATATTATAATCTATCAACTTCATTTTAAAGTTTCTTTGTATACATTATTCAATATTATTTGTTATGAAAATAATAATACTAACTCGTAAAAGTGTTGATTTTAATAATTTGAATTTATGTTCAACAGAATAGAATTTATAAAAGTTAAAGACTGTGCAGTGTAAAAATGTTACAATAACTTGTTCATTTAAGTTAGAGCATTGTATAGAACTAAACACCATAAATAATCAAATAAAAATATTCTCAGTGCATACTTCTTATATGAAGGCCCCAAATTTGTATTCCAAATAATCATGTCTTGAAAATGTACTGTCTTTAAAGTCAAGTAAAGAAGAATCAAAAATTACTTTTAAATTTCTGTTGAAAGAAACTTGACATACGACATTAGCCAGGGGTTTTGCTATTAACATTTTATCTCTTAATTTTTATATGACCTATAAATATCTTGCATGACATTTTGTATAGTGAAAACCTTTATTTTATAATAAAAAGAAGTGGTCCAAATGAATATGACTATAGTATAAAGAACTTTCAAACATATTTTTGATTTTAATATTTTCCTTCTTAAATTACCTAGTTTGCAGTAGCGGAAATTTGATATTATCACGTTCCTATTTAAATAAATTAGGCTATAATATATTTTTAACTTATAATGGTAGTTATGATTAATAAATAAGTTATAAGTCATTAATAACATAATATTCTAACAAAAATTGTTAGATTATATTTACTAAATCATACAATCCAGAAAGGTAAATAATAAATAGCACAAACTATGACACTGTCTGTTGTTGTTTCGTTGAAAAAAATGTAAACTCGATTATTGGTTGCCCAAATTTATATTTGAAGTAAAAATAATTAAATGTCTCCATGAATATGAAATATTAGTATTGAATTACATCTTATTAATCTCAATCATTCAGGTCAGCCAACAGCTTTTCAGTTTACAGCCTTCTTAACATTATTATTTAGTTATTTTTACAACTAGGTATGGAACATTTCAAGTTCAACACACAAGATCCTTCTCTTAAAAAAGAAAAAAAAACTAGTTCTAGTAATCTACGGCATTAGTCAATGAAATATCGCTCCTGCCAGATTGAAGGCGTGGATCCCAGTCGTGATTAGTGTCAGCAGTTCCTGTTAATAAATGGGCCGACTCAATCTTACGTTTTGCATATTAGAGACGTCTGTACTTAGAGTATCTGCGATCTAACAGCGGCAGTTTCCACCTGTAAGTAAACCAGTCTTCTTCACTTACTCCGGACTGCCAATTGTGGAGAGATAAAGACATTAGGGCCATTTAACCACCGAGTTGTTCGGATAAACGGAATGCGCTCCAGGTATTAGATGAGTTCAAGTCCTTCGTTGGAAACACATAATTACGAGTATGGAGAACGTCATTAATTCTAGTATGCAATTTTTATTTATTTTTTTTATTCAATTTGAATCTTATTTACATATGTAGTTTATCATTCAAACAAATTTCATCCTATCACCAATCTTCTCGCACCTCATAACCATTTACTCCTCACTGCTCATAACAGATTCAATCTTATGGTTCAGCGGTCCTCGTACAAAGTTTAGGGTCATCCCACCCCCCACACCAGTGCGACATTGAGTGTCCACTCACCCCCGCACAAACATAAAACTTTGATAGCCCTCCCACCCACCCAGATAAGTAGGACGTTGAGTGTCTTCCAAACCGAGTGTCTTCCAAACACACAACTTTGATAGTCTTCCCACCCAACCACACAAGTACGACATTGAGTGTCCTCCCATCTATTCACAAACATACAACTCTGATAGTCCTCCCACCCACCCACACAAGTACGACGTTGAGCCTCGCATAAACATAAAAAGTTGAGTGTCCTCCCACCCAACCACTTAAGTACGACGTTGATTGTACTCACACCCACTAACAAACATACAAAGTTGAGGGTCATCCCACCCACACAAGTACGACGTTAAGTGTCTTCCCACCCACCCACACACATCTGATTAAAGTTGACATTATCTAGTTTTTATTATTTCGTGGCAAATCACTTTAAAACACTGTAATTCATGCGTATCGCAGTTAATTGAAGAAGAGTAGTGGTATATTATAATTACTACAAATATGTTTGTACTATTTTATTTTCTGACTGATTATGACAACAGCTTTTCAAAATTAAACAACAATTTTTAAGACCAAGGTACAAATCTTCCATCAGTTCACTATCACTCAAAACGCAATTAGTAAAGTGCAACTCCTCTCTTAATTTAAAACTAAAAGAATTCAAGATGAATTCTTATGTCAAATAAAGGAAGTTAATAAATTAAAGTTAATCTGGAAGTGAATTAAAAGGAAATGAATGTGACAACGTATTGCGGGCGGAAGCCATTTCAACCCGGAAGTGCCCTAGGGGTAGTGTGCCGGCGTAGGGTGTGTCAGGACAGCTCATTACGACAAATATCATCGGGGTTATACCGAAATATCCTTCACATGCAACAAATATCAAATTTCTACTATTTATTTATTCTCGACTTTGAAAGTTGATACAATTACACAACAAACGACTTATTTTGTTAAGTAATACATATTTATTTAATTCACTGAAATATAAGTGTTTTTGGGTTAATAAGTAAACGTGCGTCAATCACGTAGGATCTTGTAGTAAAAAAGTTGTACTATTTACTTTAGTTAACATGATTTTTATTCATTTAGCATTTTTTACTATTGATGAAAAACTCTTTAATGTTTTTTTGCATGACAACATGACATAACAAAACAAAATGATTGAGAGAAAACAATACTTCAATATTGAATTAAAGGTAAAATATTAATATTTTAGATTAGTTTTAGTTAACTTTAAAATTATTGAATTTAAATGTTTCAAATTTAAATAATAGCCTATAAAATAATCATATACAATGCGTATTACGTTATTTGCTATTTATTATGTGCGAGTGCCCTAATTGAGAAGAAATATCAAACAAAAGATAATCAAACTCCAACAACCCCGACCAGAGAGATACGGAACGTCAATTTGGCTCCGGGAGTTAAAATACTTCCGACAACCCTTGTGTTATGGCTTGCCATCACGCCAGCCCACGTGCTTCCACTTCCACGGCTCTGGATGGATTCTAACAACTCACCCTCTCTTGGACTGTTTACTAGCGTACTTTGACGCCCTCTTAACTGACGAAGAACAAATTTTGAACTGGGGCAAAAAAATCAACGTATGTGAAGTAAACAATGATTAACGGTTCTATAGAATATTAGCTAAATCCGGCTGTGACTTTGTCTGATCTTAAATATTAGTCGTTATTTAATTAATGATTAAAACGCAAAATCATTAATGATCCTTAAAACATCGATGTAAATTACCTTTCAATACAAGATTATATGAACTAAAAATGCATCCCTGGTTTAGGAATAATATTATTCAATAAGCGTATGGTTAATAACACTCAATATTTATTGGGGGAGGGGGGGAGGACGACGTGACTTAAGGAAAACTGGCGTTAAGAATAATTTAAATTTAAAACTTACCTTAGTTCAAACTGCACAACTAATGATAAACTTTTTTTAACGCTTGATTTTAAATTAACTTTACAATATCAATAATTTAAGGTGACGCAATAAAACTTAAAATAAATTAATGACTTATTTTAGGTAAAAAAAGACTAGTCCATGATGAATTAAAACTTGTTCTTAAAATCAACCCGCCTGAAAAATAAAATAATTAAATATTATTATTCCTTCATATAGAGCTGTTCTAATCCGAATTAAGTATTAATTTTCAAAAACTTATCGATCATATGTGTACTTTCACTCATTCCAATAATAGACTTTAATACAAATCGACATGGTTTACGCTAATAATGGTGTGAAGCCACTTACCCTCGTTAGAGATATATTTACATTCGATTAGGGATGGACCCGTCAAGGCCTTATTGTAACTCAATTTACAGAATGTGTAGCTGTGACTTGATGGTTAAGATACGTCACTTTTTACATAACAGTTTAAAATGTCTTGCACCTACTACACAATATAATATAGGTGGAGTGGTGTAATGAACATTAAAATTGATTATATAAAATGTGAATGTATAATTAATTATTGTTTTGAGAAGGGCATCTTGCGATAAAAAATGCATAGACAATGATGGACCACTAAAAACATTAGCTTGAGGCAAGTTACCATCAAGATGGTCCGACCTCGATGTTTTTGTCTTGTATAATACCCTTCATTATGTTAATACGGACTGTCAGCCCCCAGGACACGATCCATCCAAGTGTTAATGGAAAATTACACAAACGTGTTGGGGATTGTTATATAACTAATGAAGATTTGGTTGATTGAATAATTCAGAAGCATCAAAGACAAGGGATTGCTAAAGTACTGAGAAATAATCTAATAAGCTTCGATGCTAATGAAGATATTACTCTATGGAGTTAAAAATAAAATAAAACACTTGAATGTTTCCTAAACTGGATGAAGAGTGGCCCGGTGCACCTCTCTCTTGGTGATCATATGTTATTAGAAATGTCAAAGTACACGCCATCCGTAGGCTGCTCTGCCGTGCAGATTCGTATCAAGGAGTTTGCAACTCGAATTTCAGGTGCTATACAGCGTTACAACATACTTATTGAGTTTAAGCACGTCTTTAGTAAACACACAAAAAACACCATTACAACTTTTAACACCAAAACAACTCTTAAAAAACTGGGCCATCAAGTGGTGATACAGCGGTCAAACAATTATTTACTGTTAAAGTTTATCTAGAGGATTAAATTTTCTTTTTTAAATAATAATTCATCGGCGAGTCTGTTTGGTCTAAGGGAGAGTTCACAGTGTGGAAATGTTTGTGTCAGATAAAGAAGTGTAATCTAGATCTATAGTGCAGCTAAGCAGCCATTCAAAACCTACTAAATCGTTAGATTTAAATGGAGAATGGAGCTATTAAATTAACCAAAAGGCTTACATCGGGAATTGATGGTAGTGAGGGATTTTGTACTATTCATTCTGCAACAGGCTTAGTTATATTAAAAACATTGTTCAATTTAAAAAAAACAACATTTTTATATCACCTTCAGCGTCAATATCAAAATCAAAAACTATGTATCACTCATCACGAAATCTCCGGATCACTGAACAGGATTTTAAGAAATTTAGAGAGAATTTAGCTTTAGTACTATTAAAGAGACCTACTGAGAATGTATTCTCTATATTACATCCCCAAGGCGTATAAACAGCTCCGCAACATTAACTTTTTCTATAAGGATATTGGCATTAATTTAATAACATATTTGAAACAGCTGATAAAAAAGCAAAAACATGACACAAAAAAGCTATACTAATTCGGTTTTCGTGGCGAAATATTTAAGGTAATTTCTACTAAGTCTGACATTTTTTCACTATTTTGCATCACATTAAAAAGGACTTATAGGGTTTTCTAGACTTAAAAACTTGGATGTCTTTGAAGAACTGCAGCGGGCTGAACTTTTATATTGACATGATGTTTTAAAGAGAACCATGGAGGGAAGAGTAAGCAAGCTTAGAGAATTTAACTATACAAATTAGAACGTTTAATTATTGCAATTAAACAAAATTGTACAGTTAAGGAGTTCTTTACAATAGTTACAATACCACTGTACGTGTAAAGGCTGAGTGGGTCGTAAAAAGAGTTTATGAACTATGCGTCGAGGTCGTGAAATTATGATATATAACTGGCTGTCTTAAAAATATATATTTAAAAAGATCTAATAAAAAAGTTATAATAATATACTTCTGATCACATATTCACTAAAACACATCAGTATGACTGTACATGTATGGGTGGATTGGTGGCTCAATAACGTTGTACATATAAAGGTGGGTGGGCGGGTCAGTACCACTGTACATATAAAGGTGGGTGGGTGGGTCAGAATCAATAGTTGTACTGTGGATTTCCAAAGATTATCCAATCATGGCCGAATTACGTGCATAGTAGTTTTTGGTAAGTCTGGACCTTCTTACAGTCCGAGTGTCTCTAAAATTGTTCTCCTGCTTCTTTACATAAATATGGGCTCAGTTTATGACACTCCTTAAAGCCGCGGTTGTTGGTAGAAACAACCGTAAACAACGTTATGGCATATATCCCAACCTTGTCACGTACGTCGTCTTATTGGACGGGCTCTATTGTTTACTTTTCGAAGAAAACACCTTTTAAATACATTTTCATTCATGTCTAGTTCAAAAGCTTGAGATATTTTAATGGGAAAGATTATTTGTTTAGCGTTATGATTTACGCTTATTATCTCATTAAGTCGACAATCAATTGTCAATTAAACTATTAACACGAATAATTGAACACTAAATAGGAGTTTGTTTATGAAAATCTATCAGCTAACAGCCATAAGTCTACTTGTGTAGCTCAATACTTTAAATAACCTTAGATTGACTGAGATTAGCTCATCAAGAAAATGAGCTCTAGATCTAGATCACTAATTCACTTTTCAGTTTACGCTTGTAACATTGCAATTTCTTATTCAGTATATTGTCAGTACAGCAAACCAAGCTTATTGAAGAAAAGGAATGGAAGAAATCTTGCACTCAACACTAAAAAATATATATTCTATATTCTAAAAATATATATATTGTACAATCTATAGTATGAAAATGTTGCCATTTAGCCTACCTCATTCAACTAGATTATGACGTGTTTAAACATACCTACTGTAATAATTGAAAAATGGCTACAACGATTTATTAATGGAATTAATAAAATATATAAAATGTTAAATATCTACGCTAATTTCTTTTTAGAAGAGGCTAAAGGAGGTTCTTGTTGTTTTTGTGCTATTATTTTATTTTTGCAAGTGCCTATTGAAGCAGAAAGTGCAACCGACAGAATCCAGAAAACTTTTTAATAATTCGCTTTTTAATTTATTGTCATAATTATTTTTTGAATAAGAAACTACACAAGATTGCTGTAATTCCAGTTAACAATGATTGTGTCAGCGAGTATCATGAAAAAACTCTTCAAGAAATTTTTTTTCAATTTTTTGTAGAGATACTTCTATCACTTAGTTGTGGGAAATTTTGAATGCAAAGAACCAAGAAATACATTATTTGCACTAAATAAAAAAATTACGCAACGTCTTGCGATATATTTAATTAACTCAATTATTTTTAAATCACTGTTATAAGAAATGTGTAGAGTAAGGTTAAAAAGGAGATCCGTCTATCATAAAAAAAAGAATCGTTGGGTTTATGTATAATGAAAAGTTATAAGATTACTTTCAGTTAGACATATTTTCATTGGTCACCAATAGTCTATCTTAAAACCAGTGTCTGTGTATTTTCATCCTGAAAGTATTCTACCAGGAATGTTTCCTCGTCGTTACGCACTGATGGAGTTGGTGAATGAAGGTTGATTCTTTTGTGAGCTTGTCATTCGTAATGAGATTTAAATGAAATCTTAGATTTTTTTTATAACTTCGGGCCAACTGAGCTGAATTAAATTATCCAGAACCTGTTGCAAATTCAGGGTGGTCTGGTTGGTTTTGATAATGAATCTTCTTCTAAACTGTCTCAGATTTAAAACCTAACAAACTCGTTGATTTGGACAAGACGGGGAGGGTGATGAAGGCTACAGTAATAAACTTCCCTCAAGGAGCCGAAATTTGTAATGATGGTCAGCGCAGCTTCAAAGAAGCATTACCATACAAATTAATTTGGGTTTGATGAGCCCTGATCCTCCCACGGAGACGGCAAGATGTAATCTGCGCCACGTCAAACCAACTTCTTACGTACCCGCCCAATTTTGGGACACCCATTCGTACATTCCGACACGTTGTAATGAGGAAGATTGAATGAGTATCGTTAAATGAAGTCATTGTGATTACAGAAACTAATCAAAATGTTTTTGGAGCACGCGAAACGTTGGTGATTGGTTTGCAAAATTGGTGTTCAAAAGAAGCGATAAAATATAGCCTATTACACGTTGTTAAATGAGATTGAATATAATTATAGTTGTTATAATTTTACAAACTCTACATACTTTGTGTTGTAGCCTTTGTGCTAGTGAACTGCAGGTGTACTCTGATCTTCCTTTATTTTAATAAAAGTCACAGTTACACAAATAAAAATAATATTTTATCTGCTTTAAATATTGTAAGTCGAAACATTTTTTTAATATTCTTGTCACTACGATAAAAATTCGACCCACTTAATGTACACACAGACATAACTAATGAACCAAGAAAAGATGTCTTACCTACTTTTCTCGAAAAAATGTATACTACTTCAGTTTTTAACGTATCTTAAACATGATATGGCAGCTATGTATTCTTTCACCCCCTGTACATTATTCTAAATTACACCACACCCTCTATACACTCTATAATACTATAATGCATTATATTACTGTAAAATGACGGCTCCTTCAATCTCTACATTCCCAATAAAATTCAACCACCCCTTAAAAGTACAGATGTAATTTTAAATTAATATGTACCACTGTAGTGTAAGGTTGGGTGTTTCTTTAAGCATATACTCTTAGTGATTCTAAAAGAGAAATTGGTAATAATAGAACTTTTCGTGAACGTTAGCTCCACAAAAGAGCTAAATACAGAGTTCACAGGCGAGGCCGCAGCCCGAACTTACCTCGCGAAGAGTGCAGGAGTATTCTAATCGAATGTCAATAAAATCATGCTTAAAACCTTCCCTTATTTAACATTATGAAATATCTAACCTTTTCAATATTACAAACACCATTGTTTACATTCCAACAGCTGTAAAAACTGTTTGGAAATCAATATTTATATTTGAACAGCTGTTACTTTTCGATTCATTTAAATCTCTCTTCATGCCATTCTTATGACCGAAAAACGAATTTTAAGGTCTTCCCTATATCATACAATATCATGATAGGTCTCTCAAGAGTAAACTCTAGATAACTGAATACAGATTGCTCGTCTCTATGATAAGGCAATTGTCTGTAGTTTGTGGACTGTCCGCTTGGTAGCGCGTCAAGTGTTTTTAATAGAACGACTTTGTCGATGTCAGGCAAAAGCAACAAACACACATTTTCCATATACCACCTGTTCACTTATTAGTTACTACAGCGAAAGTATATTAATATATTTTTTTAATGGCAAATGGCATAATTAATATATACGTACAGAAATTACCTCTTGAAGTTATTTGTGCTTCATAGTTCATTCCGTCGCATAAAAAGTTCTTAAAATTATTTATTTTTTATAAAAAATAGCTAAACCCCGCTACGCTTCGTTGTGAATTGCGGGCCTCACTAACTAACAAAATTACAGGCACAAATATTCCTATTAGATGGGATATCTATTGTAGGTGTACAATCAAGGCTATTAGTGACTTGGGTTGTTTTAAAAATAAATAATGACTATATACGTGATTTTATATGAAATAAAGTAACTTAAGTTTGTTTTAATAAATAAACAATCATCTGGTGACAATAATAAACTTACAAGATAAGAGTTGGATGTAATAAACACAGGAGATCACAGTGGCACTTTTTCAGCACCGACGTGTAAGTACGTAAACCGTTTGTTAAACGTAGGAAAACGCTTGACAAACCCTTTTCCCATTTACAACTAATTTTAGGAACTAAATATACAAAAACAATCTTGTCTATAAATGAAATGTCGTGTAGAAATTTCAAGTGAATCGCATCGCTACTTTTCGAGTTATATGTAAACAAACATACGGTAGTGGGTTTTATCTGTATGTTTATTGCTAATATATTGCTGTGGACTTGGACAAGTTAGAACAGTTTGAACGATCCTTTCTTATAAAATTATAATAATTAAAATATTAAAAAGTCCAAGTTTAAAGACGGTTGAAGATCTGTGACAAAACGTTCTAACAAAGCGCTTTAATTTCGACGTCAAATAAATGATGTCATTTGACGATATGTTTCCCGTCAATTGGGTTGCACTCAAATGGAAATATATCGAATCTCCTCGGTCCAATGGAAGAGATATAGTGAGTGACCGCTGATGTAGTGTGGGCAAGATTTATAGTGCCACAATGTTGAAGGTTGACACAGTTATATAATAGCTATTGACGAATGATTACCCCTATAAATAGGAATAGCGAATACTGTCAAAATATCAATATATCGAGTTATTAATATATCGAAAACCAAATATCGATCTAACGAAGAATATCGATATATCGGATTATACAATATTTATAAAATTATGCATTAACTGTCATGTCATGACCAAAACTACATTCATATTTTGCTTTCACTATTTATAATAGCCTTCTGAATGTAAAAATTAAAAATACATTTATATTCACGTAACAAGTTGTGGTCTGTGGGGTTGGCTGAAAAAAAATTCAAAATAAGAACAATTATACCTTTAATTATCACGTTAATTAAAAAATAATAATGTAATAACGTTGTAATTTTTGTTTTTCACATTTAAAAATGCCATCAGGCTTCTTATAAACACTTCAAATTAAACAAATGAATTCACTAAACCTACTTTCAATACTTGTCAGGTAAACCAATTAAAAATAAAAATTTGGAAATATATTTACCTCTTAACCACACGTAAAAATTAAGTAGAGTTCCTTTATTATTTAAATGTGTTTTTTTACGAATCGTGATGATTTTGAGGAGAGAGAATAACGTCGAAATTTTTTGATACGATATATCGATACAATATATCGATATTACCCGATATATAATCGAAAGAAAATATCGATACTAATATATCGATATATCCAAAACAGATTTATCGATATTTCCTATATATCGTTGCCATCCCTACCTATAAATACTGACTCTGAAGCAATAAAGAAGTCATAACATTCATAATTAGCCTTAGAACTGAAATAATAACAAATGCACGTTGAACACCCAATGGAAGTAACATTAATCGTGCACTTTACAGCATTAGAATTGAACACACTTATTGGAGACACCACTATTTAATATTTTGTTACGTAATACAATTATGAATGTACTAAACATTTTTAGAAAAGTTGTAAATTTTATACAGTATGCTACCGTAAAAACTACACCCACTTTTGTTCTGAAATGTCCACCTTCCCACGCCTGTCTTTTGATTTATGTTTATGCGTATTTTCCTTTTTAAACGCCCCAAAAACAACGATCCTTGGGCGGAGCACACACCAACTCGCCGCTCCGCCCAGGACATGAATAATACAGCGGTTACTTAGTAAAAGTTTTGTTCACTTCAAGTTGTCTGCCTGGTGTTGAGTATCATTGAAAATAATGTGATTGACATTTACTAGCCGGAGAACGAATTTAGTAAATAAATATAAAATATGATGGGTGAATTTGTATTGTTATTGAAACTGGATAGTTTTAAAAACAACAAGAACGCAAAAATAAACTCAATGGTGATTTTTATTTTTCAAAAAATATTCAAATATGAATTTCAAAACCCCTTTTTTAAACACTATACGATATTTTGAGCAAATTAAAACCCAATCTCCTTATTTTAATGAAGAACGAAAGACACTGACAAAAGTTGAGGAGGCAACGTAACCCTGCAAACACCTTTTAAGGTCTAAATATTTTTATTCAGAATGCACTCTATGTTTTCTGATGCCACTGAACAATAAATTTGAAAATGTACAATCAAATGTATTGGGTTTAACAAGGAGTACTGACGGATGGATCTTCAGCGAGCGGAGTCTGTTTTTGCTGATAGTGGACCAATGACCTAAATTATAATCAGCGTATCTACGCTGATGCTTCATTATTCATATCCCACCATCCAAACACTTCAATTCATACAACTGGACTGGTCGTGGTTACGACACGCTGATAAGCTTCGTGTCCTTGGGTGATTGTGTGGGTGAAATGTTGCACCTCAGAAACCACAGACTGGTCCAAGGATGAAGGTGCTTGTGGTTTCGTACTGTAACGTCTGTAATATCTGTGGATTGATTACTGACATTTTACATAGTATGAATATAGCGTCCAATTAACTGCTTTAGACACCCAGGAAATCGCACGATTATGTTTTATAGATTCACATTCAAATCAACAGATAGAGCAAACCAGTTTTTTGTATGCAAAGTTAGGGCTTTTAGAATATACCCCCAGAATACGTTCTAGAGCAATAAAGTGTGTTCACTTGATTTTTTTTAGTCTATTCTAAAAATAGTGCTCCTTTTTGTTTGTTTGTTGTTTGTTTGTTATCCTCTTTTATAAATATAGATTACCCATAGTAATAATAACATATATATATATATGTTTGAAGTTTATGCGCTGCCAAATCATCCAACCGATCGCCATGAAACTTTGGGATGTTGTCCTGTATACTCCCGAGATGGTTTCTGTGAAGTTTGATGCAGATCCGTCCTCAGGGTCCCGCCCCACGGGCTCCTAAAGATCCCATGTTATTCAAATGGAGAATCTGAATTGTTTACAAAAAACATATGACTGTGTGGTTTAATGTAGTTTCACATGCCATAAGCAGATTGAAGTTCTCACAACAACAGTACTGTATATGTTTTGATTTATTGTAGTTCTACATTTCACCTTGAGAGTGTAGCACACACTACAAAAAACCTTTACATTTATACACCAAATAAGAAGACCAAAAATATTATTTACCCTCTGGCACTCATTTAATAAATACAGTAATGTTTTTTTTCTATAATTCTTTTTGTTGCTTTATTTTGGTATGTCAATGAAAAATTAAAGGCGAGACAACGTCCGCCGGGTTCAGCTAGTATGATATATACTGGAAAAGTCAAATGGAAATCCTATTTTAAGAAAGCCGGAATAAGTTTTTCCCTTAAAACAAATTTTCCAGCGTGGTGGCTCAGTGGACCACCTTGGAACTTTCCCTTCCGATTGCGAAGGGTTGTTACAAGGGTTGAGTCCCCAACTGAGCTACCTACTCACTGAATAATGTTCACGCACTGGCCTGCAAGCTCTAGTTTTTACATGCAAGTTTAAGTTACATACTTTTCTCCGTATACTCGCTTAGTTATCCTAATTAATTGATAAAAATACAATTTACAGTTATCATCATAAAACACAACTATATTTAATCAAAAATTGGAACAATTTAGTTTTGAATTAAATTTTTTTAGCACTATGGTAAATGTGTACCCTTATTAAATGATTAATTTAGAACCACCCCCACCCCCCGGTTAATCGTTCAATATAAGTAAAATTTTAAACTGTACAAAATAATAATATTTTTTTAACATGACTCTTTCGTAGTACGCCAGATGGTTTGTGATAAACGTGAGTTCTGTTGACAAATCGCCCATTCAATAACTGACAATCCTGACACAGAGAGACGAATCACGCAGCAGGAAATAACCGGAAATCATATTTACTGCAGTGACACCGTATTGACTGTAGTGATAGATCCTTAATGTTTAATAAGGTAGACACATGTCTTGCCATTTCTTCCTTAATAGAATGAAACATTGAATAAATATATTTAGATAATATTTTTCTTATAAATGGGCCTAAACTTACAAACTTGCTATTCAATTGACGACTAACAATTGAGTGATTAACGATTTATGACAATCGCACCTGTTAAATTGTAAGATTGTGTGAAGTTACCCTAATAAATTTCTTCTAACCATATCGGTAACAAGTTTGATAACCTATCTAATTGCTTAGTTTTCTGATTCGTGTTCATTTAGCCAATTTTGATAATTCTGTTAAAGAAAAGACATTCGGCACTAGTGGCGCAGTGCTGGAACCTAGCTACTTGGGAACAAAATGCTGTGGAGATTGTAGGCGATAGATTCTATTTTCAGTCTCCTTAATGGCGTCCGCTCATTGGCTGCCATCGGTGTGGACAGTACTTCTCTAGGGTGTCCATGTTGGGTGGTAGTCAGAGTCCGGATGTTGAGTAGAACTGAGTATCAGATACTACGTGATTCGGATTCCACGTAAAGCTGAAGGTCGCCTAGTTGATATTCGGCTATTATATATATGGCCCTTTCTGAGCATAAGTCGAAGTTAGTTAGTAATCACACTACACAGGCCATCCACACTCATCCTAAACTCATATAATCATTCATATTCACCTTAAAATGGATACAAAGTTGTGACACGAGAAAGTACTGTACAGAGGTTGTCACTTATCAGAGGTTTGTATTGTTATAACATACTTCCACACTGAGGGTTTTTATACAAATTATATTAAATAGTGCGTGTTTGTAAAGACAATGCCACAATTTTAAGATTTTTACTGTTAAAACTGTTAAACTACTAATAACATACGTTTGAAAACGTTTTAGTATTCGTATCAGTTATTTATTCGTATCAGATATGTATTCTTGTATTAATTTATTTATTTATATTAATTTAGTTATTTCTCTACTTTCGGATTCAGTTTCTAAAATAGCCATTGATAAGACCGAATTATTTTACATTATGTTATACTATTGATTGGTTATTTAAGTTATTTATCTTTTTTTAAGATGTTGTAAGTTATGGAAAAAAGTGTTATTTTGCTTGAATACTTGGTTTGTAAGGTATATTTTGTATTTTCTTTATATATGTTTATTTTATTTTGTACTATGTGGAAATAAAGTGATTTTGATTTGATTTGATTAGTTATGTATTCCTATCAGTTATGTATTCGCATCAGGTATGTATTCGTATCAGGTACATACCTGATACGAATACATAACTGATACGAATTCGTAACTGATATACGAATACATAACTGATACGAATACATAACTGACACGAATACATACCTGATACGAATACATAACTGATATACGAATACATAAATGATACGAATACATTATTCGTATCAGGTATGTATGCGTATCAGTTATGTATTCGTATCATTTATGTATTCGTATATCAGTTATGTATTCGTATCAGGTATGTATTCGTGTCAGTTATGTATTCGTATCAGTTATGTATTCGTATATCAGTTACGAATTCGTATCAGTTATGTATTCGTATCAGGTATGTATTCGTATCAGTTATGTATTAGTATATCAGTTACGAATTCGTATCAGTTATGTATTCGTATCAGGTATGTATTCGTATCAGTTATGTATTCGTATATCAGTTACGTATTCGTATCAGTTATGTGTTCGTGTCAATTATGTATTCGTATCAGGTATGTATTCGTATCAGTTATGTATTCGTATATCAGTTATGTATTCGTATCAGGTATGTATTCGTATCAGTTATGTATTCGTATATCAGTTACGTATTCGTATCAGATATGTATTCGTATCAGGTATGTATTCGTATCAGTTATGTATTCGTATCAGTTATGTATTCGTATCAGTTATGCATTGGTATTAGGTATTTATTCGTATCAGTTATGTATTCGTATCAGTTATGCATTGGTATTAGATATTTATTCGTATCAGTTATGTATTCGTATCAGTTATGCATTGGTATTAGGTATTTATTCGTATCAGTTATGTATTCGTATTAGATATAAATCCAACCCTACCTATGGAGTCACCATGTAGGTCTTTTCCAAAGTTCATTCCAAGGTCAAAGTTTAAACTAATCCTGGTTTACATTGACAAGTAAACATGTTAAAGGTATATCTTTACAATATTCGCAATTTGGAAAATGGAAAGCCATTGAAATTTAAACACGACTGGTTAACGAGAAGTGCGAATTTATGTGACACTTTGTGACAAGTTCAAATAACCTTTAGTGTGACCTTTCGCATAAAGTGATAACCTTTAGTGTGACAAGTTCGTGACATTTGAACATTTATTCCCATCAGTAGGGTTGTGCTCAACTGAAACACAGATCGTATCACCTCACTCCTTCGATCAACACATTGCCTGATGGAGTGCAGCAGATATGCATGACGTCAGAATGTTGAATGGTTAGTACAGTCACGTTGTAAAATACTCCTGAACGGGTCAAATGTATTTATAGTTAAAAATTTTCTATAACACTGGCTGTAAAGTAAATTGAACAAACCATGAATTCAAATGGCGTTATGGATTCGTTTTTATACATCATTTGGTTTTCTGAAAAGTAAATGATAATATTATTATAGTCATAATATAGATAAATATCCGTTATAATTTAATCCCTTAGCTCTACAAAGTTACAATAGTGACACACACTGAAACTTTCTACATAATTAAATAAAGATGAACTGCAAATAATTTTTAATTGGCTACGGTATACAATTGTACTATCTTTAGTTCTTTAGTGTCTACCTCTCACGTCTCTCTTTTGATTTATGTTATTAACAAGGTGAATTTTCCTATACTGTCACTCGACAAAATATCCATGGGTGAAGCCCACATCAATAATAACTTTTTTCCTATAATTTCCTATTTTGTTTTTGTTTTATGTAGTCAAAAATATTGTCAATTTTGTGAAATTAATTTAAGAGTGTTAAATAAATATTTTATAAACTTAGGAATTTCCTAAAAAAGGTTGCATTACATAAATTAGTGGTGTTGGTATAGGTCGTGGATGAAACCCAAAAAACTTCCCAAAGTTTAAACATAATCATTGCAATGAAGTTTTGAATTCTATTACAGGACATACAGAAATGTATCGTAGAGGATTATAATAGTGGTTAGAGATAGTTAATTTAATTTTCTAGTACAAGTTCTAGCAATTAAAATATTAGCGACATAATTTTAAATTAAATTACCTGTCCCTTTTAGTAAATGTATAAATTCCTCTTTAGAATGGATTTTTTTTAATATCACTTAAATAACAGAACTAATCGTTTACACACAGAAAAATATGATACGATTCCTTTCTTAATGGACACTTGTGTTGGATGTTCTTTGGACAAATCTTTCACCGAACAGTGACAATCCTGTAAAAAACGTACCAACTAAAAGAATTCTAGAGATAATGGTTTGAAAATAATTTAAAAGTGAGACATCTTTTTATACAATTTTCGAAATTCCTTCGATAACAGACTACTTGCCTCATGTCCACGTCCGTTTTAGTTTTTTATCAAGATCTGTCAAATGTACATTTATATGATTGATTATTATTTTAATGGAGTGAAGAAATGCACAAAAAGTACAAAATAACGAAGCTCCTAAAATAGGTAAGAAACAATCAAACGAACGACAAGTTCCGGCTAGATCCACTGCAGAGTTTCTGAAAAAGTAGACACTATTAATTAGATTTCAATTACACGTTTTTATATTTCCAGACAAATTTAAAAAGTGGAAGTATTATTTGAACAATTATTTTAACTTACAAAATGATTTATAATTTTAGATCTCATGGCAGTCCGACTGTGTGCATATAAAGTAAGAAAGAGGAAAGTATTAGCACTTCTTCTTAGATGAAAACGCACCGCGACAATTGAATATGAACAGGTTCTAGGTGTGCAGCCATGAATGTTATATTCAATACTCACCATGTTGTTCGTAGAGGCCATAAGTATCATGTGTGATACTCAGTGGTGATAGACATTATTTTAATCTAGTTGTTAATATAAATATAATATTTATTTGCTGAATTTAAATAACTGATAGTTTTAGTTACATAGATTTTCCTTTATAAACTATTTATTTCTCTAGTTAGCATCAGAAATATGGTACAATATTTGTAACTGACTGGAGTGGTGAAGAGGATTTACATATTGTCAGTTCTTTTACAGTTGTTAGTTACTAGTTACATGGTTAACAATTGTGATTATAGTAAATCGTTAACTTGATACTAAGACAATTTAAAGAAACGTGTCTAAGAAAAAAAACTATGGAAACTAAATGTGTCAAATAGAATGGTATTAACTATTATTTATGTTTCATTGTAAATTGTAATAAGTGTGAGCATTTTTTAGGTGAAATTTTATATTTTTTATATGAGGTAAATTTACTTTTTACAAATATTATTATCAAAAATCTATAATTGTCTATTTTAAAATTATGTGAACACTTTTTGGATCATCTAAAGAATTGATTAAAGTTAAACGGTCCAGCAATAAAGGTAATATCAATGTTAATAAACACTAACTTTTCCTTCTCCCATAGTAAGTTAAATTGTTGATTTCATACTACTTTTTTATTACTATAACCACTTTTCTCACTAGTATATTTATATTAGTCGAACATTGAAAATCTGATTTATGATGACAATAATAAAATGTATCTATTAATAAAGTAAAAAATATTAACATTTATCTATTGATTCATTTTTCTAGATATTGTTAATCAATTCAATTTTTGAAAAATCAAACAACTAAGAGATTGATTCGATCAGCAAACAAGGAATTACCAAGTTATCAAATTAAAATTACTTTCTAAATATATTTAACACACAGTATTTATTACGTTGATAGAGTTAGACTATAAATGAGTCCCATAAACTACAAGCTATCTACTATCATGGTGATATATACATACCAATCACTCTACGAAGATTAATATTTGCTCTCATTTAAGTCTGGTCTGTCCAGGTCACATGATTGCGTTGCATAGCGACACACCCACGGTGAATATACAAGTGTCAACCGTGACGTCATAGTTCAACGTGTCACCGTAATGTCACGCAGAGTAGAGATATGGGTGAAAATGAAGGATGAATGAGTGTCATGAGTGTAGATGAACGAGCTAGACATTGTCACTAAGATCAACTGTTCCTCAGGAAGGGCCTTTTAATGATACTGTAACCTTAGCTAGGCCAACTAAGAGACCTACAGCTTTACGTGGAATCCAAACCACTTAGTATTAGTCTGATTTTCAGTTAACTGACGAGGCCTGATGATTAGTTCTCTTCCCTACGCAGTATCTTTACCCTGACCATCATCCAACATGGTATGCCAGAATTATTTTAATGTGTCCCCGCGCATGTGTGTGTTGAGTGTAGATGAACGAGTGTAGTCATTGTTACTCACTAAGGTCAACTGTTCCTTCGAATTAGCCTTATATTTATAACCTAACTGTCACGGAAATTGAGAGCTACAACTCTACGTGGAATCCAAACCACGCTATTAGTCTAATGCTCAGCTAAATTACAGACCTGTTCCCAGTTCTCTTCTCTACACATCATCTGGACACTGACTACCACGCAACCAGGACAACCCCAAACCTCTCTAGAATGTCCTCGCCTAGGTATGATAACCATTGAGCGGACTCCGCATCGATTGTCATACAACGAAATATAGATCCATCAACTACAATCTCCCAAACATTTGTTTCATTTGTGTAATTTAACGTCTATAGTATAAGGATTGCTTATATTATAACAAAATCATTATAATAATATATTGAAGGTTAATTTGGTTCATCTGGCTTAAAATTTACAGTAAAGGCAAAGCAATCAATTCATTAAAAATTGTTTACTACGGAAATGCCATATTAAAACACGCATTAATTGTTTTTGGGAACAAAGTGAATTCCTAGCTTTACCGTATTATTCTGGATTTTTGGCTGGACTCCAGCATTCCTCTTGGAGTTGAGCCAAAACTGTTTCCATATGTTACTATCATTTGGTACACTAGCGGCATTAATCATTGTGATTCAGATTTCGTTGAGAATTCCCAAGTAGGCCTAATTAGTATTCAAATCATACTTTGGTAATCGCTAAATGATATTTATACCAATTAAAAAAAATGAATTGAAACTTTTTTATATTAAGAATACCAAATAAAAAATATAGACCGTCATGTAAAGTTAATATGAAATCGTCAACAAATCTGTTAAATAATATGTTTTCTTTCGTACATTAGCTAAAGCGAATTCTCATAACGGTTTCCATCGACGTATTAAGAGTTAATATAAGTAAAACAATTGCAAGAAAAACAGTTATTCGGGTAATTTTTTAAAGGATCCAGTTCATTGAGCAAACAAATGGCACATATGCTTGACATTTACTAAGACATTTAAAAGATAAAGTTGACATCATCATATAAAGTATTAGTGGACACCGGAACCTTGTGGCACACTATAACAAATGACTTCATCAGCGACTTTATATCGGCGAATAGTCATTGTCCACATATGGTTTTATGACAAGCTGACGACTTTCGCGCGCGTACGACATAACTACTGTCCAGGAAATGTCATAAATACTCATTCATCCAGGTACTCCTGAGAAACCTTAGGATTAGCGGTAAATGCTTGTCAGTGAGTTATGCTATCATAAGCCATAGGAGATTTTTTAATTTCATTTGCTAGGTCACATGGGCCTGCAGACATGTGAGTGAACTTAATTCAACAAGAGAAGTACCAACCGTTAGTCCAGTTGGGGAGTCGAACCTTGAACATTGCCATCCACAGTGAAGCCTTAGCCAATGGCCTCCATGCTGGCAATAGATTTACTAAACAAACTAGCGACTGTTATACTAGAATACTATTAGCACTCTACCATCCCACTGAAAACATGGGAATATTGATGTATTTTGGTGTAGGTTGGCTACACTGATATTGCTATCTAATAGGATTTGATGTACTATAACAATTTCTTTATTACAGATATGCAGTACATTATTCAAATAACCTCAGATATGTTTCTGAGAGGGCTATTATGTATTGAGATTGCCATCTTCTGTAAAAATTAGTGGAAGTTGTATCACACTCCAGATATGTGCAAACTCATTTAAATAGTTATAAATCTCTTTGGCAAGGTTGAAATGGAAGGGTACGTTTTTACGTGACGATACTATTTTTAAGCCTCAAGGTGTATATAGAAGAACCTCTAGCTAAAACAGCAGCATAACTAAAATGTGTGACTGAAAGTAAACAGCAATAATGTAAGAGTTAGCTATGAATGGAAAAAATTACAATTTTATGACAAAAATTAGTTAAATTAGTATCACTACAAAGCTTTACAATCCAAAATATTTTGATAATAGATTCAGCTGCGATTTTATTTAATTTTGATACTTTCTATGTCTTAAGAATGACGCAGTTACAGTTGCATACATAATTATATATAGTTCTCAATTTATTATTTTCAACAATATTTTTCAAACTCAACTTTAATTTTTACCAAATCCCTGACGTACAAAGTTAAGAACTCTTTTAAAAAAGAGAAAACAATAGCTGAGAAAATCAGGAATGGTAAAAGGTACAAAATAACTGTATATATTACGAATTGATCCTCTTTAATTTTTCTCCATAAACGGCCTTGGCCTATTCGTGCCGCCCAGTGCCTATTTCCATGGAAACTACAGGGCAGCAGTTTGCATACTTACAAAGAGAAGTGTTGCTGTTGCGTTGGCTCCTACCATTGTGACGTAATTGGCCCTTACCCCCTCCCCTCCCGGTGTTTGTGTCCTTTGTGCATTGTCCTAGCTATTGTAAAGGGCCGTTTTAGCTACGTGCTAATAATAAGGACTTTTAAATGTGAACTACTTTACCTTCAAATCGGCAAAGTACTACTCGTTGTGAACTACTTTACCTTCAAATCGGCAAAGTACTACTCGTTGTGAGCTATTTTACCTTCAAATCGGCAAAGTACTACTCGTTGTGAGCTACTTTACCTTCAAATCGGCAAAGTACTACTCGTTGTGAACTACTTTACCTTCAAATCGGCAAAGTACTACTCGTTGTGAACTACTTTACCTTCAAATCGGCAAAGTACTACTGGTTGTGAACTACTTTACCTTCAAATCGGCAAAGTACTACTCGTTGTGAGCTACTTTACCTTCAAATCGGCAAAGTACTACTCGTTGTGAGCTACTTTACCTTCAAATCGTCAAAGTACTACTCGTTGTGAGCTACTTTACCTTCAAATCGGCAAAGTACTACTCGTTGTGAGCTACTTTACCTTCAAATCGGCAAAGTACTACTCGTTGTGAGCTACTTTACCTTCAAATCGTCAAAGTACTACTCGTTGTGAGCTACTTTACCTTCAAATCGGCAAAGTACTACTCGTTGTGAGCTACTTTACCTTCAAATCGGCAAAATACTACTCGTTGTGAGCTACTTTACCTTCAAATCGGCAAAGTACTACTCGTTGTGAACTACTTTACCTTCAAATCGGCAAAGTACTACTCGTTGTGAACTACTTTACCTTCAACTTGGCAAAGTACTACTCGTTGTGAACTACTTTACCTTCAAATCGGCAAAGTACTACTCGTTGTGAACTACTTTACCTTCAAATCGGCAAAGTACTACTCGTTGTGAACTACTTTATCTTCAAATCGGCAAAGTACTACTCGTTGTGAAATTATTCAGGATTTACCTTTATTGGTAAATACGTTTTTGCAGGTTTTCTCCTCTATTCCATTCAAATATATTTTATGTATACTCCTTATTCATATGATCATAAAACATCTTACTACATCTTTAATTGTTCTAATTTTAACTATATATTTAATAATTTAAAAAAATTTTTACTTTTACATGTTTGAAATGCTTTATAAAATCACAATATAGTTGTTCCGATGTAAATCAGAACCAATCTTATATTAAAGTTCAACTATAAATACAGGAGATGATCTACAAAATATTTACCTGGTACGTTATGGACAAGTCGTGTTGCCCCTGTAAACTCCAGGGGTTGGTTGTACCATATTCAGGACGTCTATGTAGCTCTGTTGACTTGTGTAGGGTGGTTCCAGTGTTGTGGTAAGATCAGTACCTATGCCACTGATAGGGGACTAAATATGTTAACAATGATTATTCTTGTCTTTACTTAACGATGAGAAGTGGCATGTACTTAATGATCTCTTAGTGGAGGTGCTAAAGTTATCTGAGACATGCGAATTCCAGTATCCCTTATTTAAAAAAAGCACGATAAAAACCAAATCAATCACTTACATCAACTTTGTAGAATTTTCTTAATTATTCTATTATTATTAATATTATTAACCAGTTCCACCAACTATAATACGTAATTTGAATTTAAAGATGGCCAAAATTTAAAAATGGCAATTGATTAAATTTAAAATTCCAAGCTGGCAATTTTAACTATTTGTGTAATTTGTTCCTCTGATTTTTAGAAAATTTTGTTTCAGCAATTATATTTCATTACTATCTGTATCAAGAAAGGTATAGATAGTATCTATATCAGAAATATACCTCTATACAAATAATTTTTATATGACTTTTGCTAAAGTACTTGATTACCTACTTAGCAAACATTTTATGCGTATTTTGAAGTGCTTACTTTTAACATTGCCCCTATACAAATAAATTTTAAAATGGCAATTCTTCAACATTTAAACTGAATCTATATCAACAATTGACCCAACAAAAAGCCACGGTAAGAGACTGTTCACTAGCTGTTAACTGTTGTACGTTTTACGTTAATATGAAAGGCCTGAGTCTGTGTACAGTAGGGGTGTCGATAGAAGGGGGTGAATGATTTGCATTGATGCATTCCTGATCAGCGTGAACACCGGATCAGGAAGTAGGGGTGAGCACGTAGTTACTGTTGTTGATTACATAGAGTAGCAATGATTTCTAATGTAAAATCCAACAAAACTAGAAATGCCACTGTATTAACTACACGTAAAGTAGCATTTCTATAACTTCCATAACTTGTAATGTTTTAACAAATAAATCACTTTTTAGTCTATTTTTTATATTATTTATTATTTGTTTAACTTCACTCGCCAGTTCACACGGGCCTGCAGGCATGTGCGTGACCATTATTCAACGCGTGAAGTACTGACCGTTAGCTCAGTTGGGGAGTTAAACCTTGGAATGCAATCTGCAGTCGGAAGTCTCAGCCACTGAACTACGACGCCGGCAAGGTATCTTATACATTGAACTCTTTTGATAAGATTACTTGCATCAAATAAAAAAGGGGAGATTTCTTTAAATCTTCAACTATCAACAGTACGAGCAGGTTTTACAAAAGGTTGTTGAAAATTATAAAGAGATGACTTTGTCCAAGGAGGTATGCCTTGCTTATTGAATCAATGAATTACGTTTTTCCCTCGATGATTGACACTGTTCCCTGCAGACAATCAGAGCTATTACCGACTTCACAACGAGTTGAAAAATGATCTGCTATAGACCAGTTTTTATCCAATTGTATGATAAAATAACTTGTGAAGAAAATCCTGATATTCTTAGATCTCATCCATGTTGTCTTCAGAATAAGGTGTGGCAGACAGGATCAACGTTTAAGATTGGATAAACTATGAAAAGTAAGACGTAAAAGGGGTTTGGTTTAATTTTATTCGCTAAAACAAACCTAGTAGGCACTAGTGGCACAGTGCTGTAATCCGGCTACTTTGGGACAAACTGTTGTAGAGATTGTAGGAGATAGAATTTATACTCGATCCTCTTAATACTCGTACGACATCAGCTCAATGATTGCCATCGACGTAGACACTACTAGAGAAGTCTGGAGTGTCCATGTTAGGCGGTAGTCAGGGTTCGGATGTTGCGTTGTGTAATAAAATAACTGAGTCAATTATCACTTGAAAAATCAGACCAGTACTACGTGATTCGGAATCCACGTAAAGCTAACTAAGGTCGAATGTTCTTTAGAAGGAGCTATTTCTTAATTAGTACTTTGGTAGTGGTAACTAAGGGATCCACAGGTGTACGTACAAACTGAAGTAGGCCTACGTTGTATTGGTCTGATGTTCAACTAATTGACAATTCTGATACTCAGTTCTCTTCCTACAAAACATCCCAACACTGACTGCCATCCGGATACCCCGGATTTATCTAGTAGGGTGCACGTCGATGGCAACCATTGGCCGGGTGCCGTGGTAGTAATAAGAGGACCGAGCATAGAAAACATTTACTACAATCTCTACAATACTTTGTCCCCAAGTATCTGGATTGGAGTACTTAACCCCCAGTACCAACTAAATTTGAAAACTTGGCAATAGAATAAAACCCGTTCATTACCTGTGTTGGAGGCTCTAGGGCTTAGGAGTCGATTAGGGGCTGAACTTGTTAAACTAAGCCCCAATCTCTCGTAAACCTTAAACGGGCTTACTTCGTTAATGTCACTTTACGTTCTTTCGAATCAAATTCAAATCGATTCAAACGTTCTTTAACACAATGAAATATATTTCTTATCTCCTTACTGAAAATATAAATTTGTCACAAAGAGCAATTGAACTGAAGAGAGGTTGATGCAGACGGACTTAAAAACTTAGAAGGTGAATTTAATGCTAATCACCTATATAAATACTAACCAGAAGCCTTTGTTTTGCTACAGGGTGTTTCTCTACACTTGCTTACCCTCCTCTCCGTCGTTCTCTTCAAACAATTACATCAGTATAAAAGCTTACCCTGCTGCTCTTCTCGTAAAGTTTATAGTCTAGAAAACCATATATATATATATCTACTTTGGTGGTATTCAAAGTAGTGCAATCATGTCAGGTTAATAGAAATGACCTTAAACATTTCACAATGGACACCAAATTAGGCAAGCTTTTATGTAATATTTATATTTTATGTATCAGTTGTTTGAAATAAATTATTAAATTAAATTAATGCCAGTGTTACTCTTTTGGGGGAAATGAGACGTCGTATCTACCCCTTAAAAATTGAATGTCGGGAAACGCTTTCTTAGTGGGTTTCTGTGATACAAAAGCTATCTTCACTCCAAATTTCGTCAAAATCTGTTCAGAGGTTCTTGAAATTTCATGATGAGTGAGAACATTGTTTTTGGATTATTATTTTAAGAGGAATTAGTATATAGGTATAAACACGCAGATATCATAAGTTTAAAAAGTCAAGTTTAAAAATAACAAAGGTAATAAAAAAATAATATAAAGAACTCAATTTTGTTTAATATACTGTCCAAAATTGTAATGCCCGAAACGTTCCTAATAGTTTACCAGTTAATAAAATTGCTCAACTACCTAATTTTAGTTAAAAAATACAATCTGTACAATGTCATGAAAATTAATTATTTACTAGCCTCTACTTTAATTCCTTATGTGTCAACGCTCGTACTTAAGGGACGAACTATGCACTTGTTAGTTTTTATGGAGGTCGAGAAATAATATAATATGTTCTAAACTTAACAATAACCAGAATACACTCAACCTTAGAGTTAGTCGTTAACTACACAATACTACGCCAGTAACTACGTATGATCCAATTTTAAACGTCTTAATAATATTTAATATTTTCTTTAAACTGTGGAGATCAGGAAGAGAAACTAGTGTACTTGCTAGTAGAATTTGTTGAGATGTTTTTGTAAACAATATTGTACAAGATTTATTATTGCGTTACAATAGAAATTTGATTTGTTTCTCCTTCAAGGAAAGAATGGGATATATCTGATAACAGTTGATATTGTGAAAATAAATAATTTGTTAATATTTGGTAGATTATTGGAAATTGCGAGAGTAATAAGCAGATAGCATATAAACCATCTAATAATGACAGGGTAGATGCTGCACGCTGCTGATATCTGCTGACGAGGCAGTTCCTAAAAGCTCTGTTATCAGCACACGTCGAGGGGTTGGAAACGCGTGAGATATTTTAGGGGTAGATACCCAGCTGGTAGACACAGACACTTCAGATAACATTATATAGGTTTAATAATGATGCCTCAATATTAAAAATAATAACTTTAAATATTTGTTATAATGTAAATCTATACAGTGTTATTTTTCTATTTTAAAGTATATGAAACATTATGAGATATATGTATTCTAAATATACTAATGGAAATAAATTACAAATATCGATTAATCAATAGATAAAAATTAGTATTAATCTAATAAAATATTATTATTACTGTATTCTTGGTGGTTAATTTTCAATCATAATTTAATTAGTTATGTAAGCTTCGGTTCCAGTCTATTATCAGAGTGTGTTATTTGATGTAGAGAACCTAAAGAAAATTGAATATATTCACAAGAAAGGACCTGATTTGAAACGTTAATTTGAAAATTATAAATACTCTAGAAACGTTTTTCTAAATATTCTTAGGTTACAATAACGTTAAGTTGTAAATTGCTACTCGACTTCACCTTCCGCTTGTGAGCTTCTTCAAACAAAGTTGAATAATCGAAGCTGCCGTAGGTTGGTACTTGAAGAGATCAAAAAGACCGAAACAGCGAAGAACATGCCTCTTGTGGATCTCTTCGCACAAGCCTCTTGTGGATCTCTTCACACAAGCCTCTTGTGGATCTGTTCACACAAGCCTCTTGTGGATCTCTTCCCACAAGCCTCTTGTGGATCTCTTCACACAAGCCTCTTGTCGATCTCTTCGCACAAGCCTCTTGTGGATCTCTTCACACAAGCCTCTTGTGGATATCTTCCCACAAGCCTTTTATGGATATCTTCACACAAGCCTCTTGTGGATATCTTCACACAAGCCTCTTGTGGATATCTTCCCACAAGCCTCTTGTGGATCTCTTCACACAAGTCTCTTGTGGGTCTCTTCACACAAGTCTCTTGTGTATCTCTTCACACAAGCCTCTTGTGGATCTCTTCACACAAGCCTCTTGTAGATCTCTTCACACAAGTCTCTTGTGTATCTCTTCACACAAGCCTCTTGTGGATCTCTTCACACAAGTCTCTTGTGGGTCTCTTCCCACAAGTCTCTTGTGTATCTCTTCACACAAGCTTCTTGTGGATCTCTTCAAACAAGGCTCTTGTAGATCTCTTCACACAAGTCTCTTGTGTATCTCTTCACACAAGCCTCTTGTGGATCTCTTCACACAAGTCTCTTGTGGGTCTCTTCACACAAGTCTCTTGTGTATCTCTTCACACAAGCCTCTTGTGGATCTCTTCACACAAGTCTCTTGTGGGTCTCTTCCCACAAGCCTCTTGTGGATCTCTTCACACAAGTCTCTTGTGGGTCTCTTCCCACAAGCCTCTTGTGGATCTCTTCACACAAGTCTCTTGTGGGTCTCTTCACACAAGTCTCTTGTGGGTCTCTTCACACAAGTCTCTTGTGGATCTCTTCCCACAAGCCTCTTGTGGATCTCTTCACACAAGTCTCTTGTGGGTCTCTTCCCACAAGCCTCTTGTGGATCTCTTCACACAAGTCTCTTGTGTATCTCTTCACACAAGCCTCTTGTGGATCTCTTCACACAAGTCTCTTGTGGGTCTCTTCCCACAAGCCTCTTGTGGATCTCTTCACACAAGGCTCTTGTAGATCTCTTCACACAAGTCTCTTGTGTATCTCTTCACACAAGCCTCTTGTGGATCTCTTCACACAAGTCTCTTGTGGGTCTCTTCCCACAAGCCTCTTGTGGATCTCTTCACACAAGTCTCTTGTGGATCTCTTCACACAAGTCTCTTGTGGGTCTCTTCCCACAAGCCTCTTGTGGATCTCTTCACACAAGTCTCTTGTGGGTCTCTTCCCACAAGCCTCTTGTGGATCTCTTCACACAAGTCTCTTGTGGGTCTCTTCCCACAAGCCTCTTGTGGATCTCTTCACACAAGTCTCTTGTGTATCTCTTCACACAAGCCTCTTGTGGATCTCTTCACACAAGTCTCTTGTGGGTCTCTTCCCACAAGCCTCTTGTGGATCTCTTCACACAAGTCTCTTGTGGGTCTCTTCCCACAAGCCTCTTGTGGATCTCTTCACACAAGTCTCTTGTGGATCTCTTCACACAAGTCTCTTGTGGGTCTCTTCCCACAAGCCTCTTGTGGATCTCTTCACACAAGTCTCTTGTGGGTCTCTTCCCACAAGCCTCTTGTGGATCTCTTCCCACAAGCCTCTTGTGGATCTCTTCACACAAGTCTCTTGTGGGTCTCTTCCCACAAGCCTCTTGTGGATCTCTTCCCACAAGTCTCTTGTGGATCTCTTCAGATAGGTGTAGTTTACGATTATTAGCAACCAACCTACGGCAGCTTCGGTTATTCAACTTTGTTTCAAGAAGCTCACAAGCGGAAGGTGAAATCGAGTAACAATTTACAACTTAACATTTTAACACCCTTCCCACCAATTTTCTTGGTTTCCAGCCTATTGGTTACAATAACCTTGAAACACTTAATAGTACTATATGCTATTTTGGAATTCTATACTCGAATAATATTTTCAAAAACGATCAAAAATATCACACTTATGAAACTTTACAGACAAAACCTTTAATGGAGACTAATTTAAATACGAACTCAATTAATTTGTGTAGATGTAAAACACTAAAGCAGATTTTTAATAAGGTATTATCTGACCAAGGCTGTAGATCTATGATGGCCAAAATTATAAATGTAGTATATTAGAAATCACTCAGTAGATCTAACATCACTTATGGCTGAGCCGAAGGTAAATTAGGAAATGGTAGAAATAAAAAAGGTGCCAATTTTACTCTAATTGGACCTTAATAAGGAGAACATGAGAATTCGAAAAGAGACTGGCAGGAAAACCGTCTAGGACTGGTTTTTGGTTATTAAGAAGGGCCATTTAAAGAGAATGGTTAAAGGAATTTCAAATTCCAGTGTTTGAGAATTCCTTGCATCAGGAATGATAGACTTTTGTTATGGTGGCGACGTGGATACTTTGATATAATAAATTAGGAAATACATTAGGAAATAATACATTTATTTCCTAATGAAATAAAAAGTTGTCACACAATCTACCTACAGCAGGAATTGTAAAAGACATTAAAAAAAACGTATAAATATAATAATACATACTAGAGACTGTTGGTTTGACTAAAACACCCGTTCAAAACCACTGAAGTAGCATTAAAACAAGGAAGGGGAAAGAGTCAGGGTTGTTACTGATGAAGGGTTGCTCACGTCAAGGGGAACATGTCGTCTCCAAGACTACAATAAAGACGTAAACCAGGCGTGACATCTCCGACCTCAGACAATGTTGTTGACTATCTACTGTGCTGTTGGAAATGTACAATCTGTGTAGTGTAAGATTGACTGGGACAAATTGACTGGGCAAATTGAATGGGGCAAATTCTTTCTTTAAACTACCATAGCTTACTTATATTTTAATTCTCATTAATTCAAGGAAATTATTTATGAGTTTAATATTTATACATACAATTTTTAATTGTTTCAATTCAAATTACTTCTCCAATAAAGCATAATTACTTGAACCACAAAAACTATTTTAATTGAATACCGATGTACAGCAGTGCTTAGTTACATTTAATGTTACAAATTACAAGTAAATAAACATTCTTCAATTTACAGTGATAAATGAATTCAAAAATTAGTCATTAAAATTCTTGAATCCTTCTAATGTGTATAAAAATCTTTAATTATTAGATTGAATGAGCCTATACTTATTTTTAATAGTTTAGGACTCGATGTTTTCGTCATGCATAATATCCTTCATTATGTTAATACGGATTATCAGCGCCCAGGACACCATCCAGCCAGGTGTTAGTGGAAATTACACAAACGTGTTGTGGATTGTTATATAACTAATAAAGATTTGATTAGTTGAATAATTCAGAAGCCTAAAATATAAGCGATTGCTAAATCACTGAGAAACAATTAAATAAGCTTTAATGCTAATAAATATCTTTGATATTACTCGATGGAGTTAAAAATAAAACAACATTTGAATGTTTGGATAAACTGGATGAAGAGTGGTCCGGTGCACCTCTCCCCTGGTGGTCATGTCTTTAATGACTCGAAATTCTACACGCCGCGCCGTAGGCTGCTCTGCCATGCAGATTCGTATCAAGGAGTTTGCAACTCGAATTTCAGGTGCTATACAGCGTAACAGCACAAAGAAAATAAATAAAAGAGTACTTGAATGTTTGTTTAGTTATATGACAAGTGAGTGTCTGTACACGTCCGCCCACAGTGGTTTGATTAGTGGATCAAAATTCCAAATCAGATATCGCCCGTAGGCTGATATGCAAAATGAATAATAACATGAAGATTGTTATTATGGAATTTGCAAATTGAGTTTTATTCCGCATTAATAACACGTTATTTATTATCTGAATACCCAAAACGGATTTAAAAATATAACGTTAAAGATTTCAATAACTCCCACAGAACACTTAAACGGTTGAGGTTGTTTAGTTGCAAAAGAAACAATTACTTTAAAGAATATAACCATATACTAGCCGACTGTCGGTGCTTCGCTACGAGGTGGTTCTCTACGCTTGCTAATGCTTCTCTGGTTCTCTCTAATCGATAACATCAGTATGAAAGCTTAGCTTATAGCCGTTTTCCTAGATAACAAACGTGTATAGCCTAGAAAACCCTCTAAGTCTACTTAAGGAGGGTGCAAAGTAGCGCAGTGTCAGTGTTAGTGGACTTGACCTTAAACCTTTCACAATGTAAACCACTTAAAATGCTAATTTATTTTATAAACTCCATAAGGAGATTTCCATGCCAAATTTCAGCTTTGTAGACTCTTTCTGTCAATGTTTACATAAATTAATCAGACCATGAAGAAGTAAGCCATAAAGGTAGGTTTTTTTACAGGTTTTGCAATGTTCTATCAGCAGGCAATGGCTGTAATGTTGATAAATTAGTTTCTTCTTATAAATGAAAAAGTGTTATAGTCAGGACAAATCAGCTGTAAGTCTACTTATAGGGCGCAAAGTGGTGCAATTGTGCCTGAGTCCATACTTTCTGACCATGTTTACACGTATCTTACTTTTTTGAATTAGTTGTTATTCTACAGACACCCCTGCAAAATTATGTCTGTTCTATTTTGCAGAGTTTTTTTTATCTAGATAACCATATAAGTATACTTTCAGAATACGTAAAGGAGACTTTTTCAGTCACACACTTAAATAATAAATCTGGCTCTACCTAAAAGTGAAGGAGGTGGGTTAGAAAAAAAAATCGTAGGAACAATTTTGTATTAAAAATTACAGTAATTTTCAATAAGATAATTCATTTATCCACCGAAGGAAAAATATAAAAACGCTATTTTTAACATTTCAAAAGTTTTACAGTGAAACTGCTGCTATTTCAAAACTATGAAAATTTATCAAAATTCCCTCTTACTGCGCACCTACAAAATAAGACCAATCATCTTACAAACATTTCAACCTTGGAGGTGTAGTGATTGAGTGGTTATTTGGTTTAGTTATTTTTAACAATTTAATTATTTTAAAATCTGTTTCGTTAAGCTTGTAAATTAAGTAAATGTTATAAATTTTTTATTGGATAATTTTATTTATTTTTTAATCCCTCCAACAATTTGCCTGTAATATTAGATACAATGAAATAATAATGCCGAAACCCAATAAAAACAAGAGACACTAGCTGAGAATAATATTTAGTTTCAAAATATCCATAACAGCTGATATTATGCGTCTAAACAACATATACCTCAGAGCCAACCGGCCGTGTCTAATGTTTACCTTCATTACAATAACATTGTAACTAGGGAGACCGTGGGTTTGTACCTTAAGGGACATTACAAAAACCCAAATATCCTGAAACCTTATTTATTAATTTATTTAAATTGTATGTAACAATACAGATATTAAATCCAATTACACTGTAACGTATCAAAAACGCATTATTTTAAAAGCTAGTTTACAAATGTATGTCGTTTAAAAATCCAACTTTTAATGTCAGTTCATGCTTGTGCCATGTTTCCACAATATATAATAAGAAAATGAATCAAAGTGAATGCTCTACTATGTATTGAAGTAATAACATACATTAGAAATCAATGTTTATTGTAAAGAAATTATATAAATATATAACAATAAATAAATATATGTATGTATACAGCTTAACAACAACAAAAGAACGAACGCATAGTTTAAACACTTTTGCCTGTATTTATTACAATATTATGTGTCAATAGATATACAAAACAAGTGACTGTCACATAACACGAATTTATCAAAACAAAAGTAAAAAACAGGTACAAATGATGGTGGTAGATTTCAGTAAACCACATTTACCACCAAAAGAAAGATTCGCAAAGGACATTCTACACTTTTGATATCGAAGCATTATAGAGATTCGTTATACTTGGACGTTTTATTATTCATAAACGCTCAGTTTTATAACCTAAACTTCTCAATAATTGTTTTTAAGTTCATTTTCATTGGAGCCTAAAGCGGTTAGTACTCAACTCCCCTTAATGTTAGTAAACAGTTTTATGATACAGGTCCCTCTCACGTCACGCAAGTTGTCTGTACTTTTTTCCTCAAATCTTTTAAATATTTTCAATAATTTTTCTTCTTATGAAATTTCAAACGATTCACTGAAAAACTATTATTTATATATACTAGGAGACACCCCTAAACGCTTCGCGTGCCAACCCCGATTCTCGCTACACCTCAGCCTTCAGTCTGTATAACGTAAAATCACAATATTAAATGTATTACAGTGTTTCACTCACATTACTTGCGTTGCTATCTATTAATTAGTATAAACATCCAATGGTATTACTTGGCCTATTTCAAACGTGCTCATTTCATTTGTTTTTGTTTAACAGCTGAAGATTAAACTTTTAATGCATCAGTAGTATATAATGTCAAACGTACAAAATAAACATGTTTATTTATTTACAAAACGTCTGTTATTAATTTACTAAAATCAACCCAATGTTATTCTTGAGGAAAAAAAACAATTTTGAGGGGCTGTTGTACCCCTTAGGAATGGAATTTCGAAAAATCCTTTCTTAGTGCACCTCTAGGGTATAAGATAAAAATGTGTACTAAATTTCATGTCTCTATCTTTTATGATTTTTGCTGGACGATGTTGAATCAATCAGTGTGTCAGGACTTGTCTTTTTATATATTTAGATATATACAGTACTAGCTGTACCCGCCCACTTCGCCGGTCATAATATTGAGTTTGATTTAGAACCTAATAGGTGAAAGAATTCGAGCATTTTTGCTTCTTCTGCCAATATTAGATTTTTTAGGAGGCATGTCATAAAAAGTAAACTGCAAAACGAATAACTATTTATTTTTTATTTTCTTGTTTCACCACATGTTTTAATTACCGAGGAAAATAGGTTAACACCAAATACAGATCACCTGATCAAGTAAAAGTAGTGTGTGCTACACTCTCAAGGTGAAATGTAGAACTACAATAAATCAAAACATATACAGTACTGTTGTTGTGAGAACTTCAATCTGCTTATGGCATGTGAAACTACATTAAACCACACAGTCATATGTTTTTTGTAAACAATTCAGATTCTCCATTTGAATAACATGGGATCTTTAGGAGCCTGTGGGGCGGGACCCTGTCGACGGATCTGCATCAAACTTCACAGAAACCATCTCGGGAGTATACAGGACAACATCCTAAAGTTTCATGGCGATTTATATTTATAGTATATATAATATTGTATATGCTATTGCTGCAGAGTTTTTGTGAAATAAACGCTTGTATTTAATTACCAAACTCATAAAATAACTTCATGTCTCGTATATTATGAGATAATCACATGGGCCCTAGATAATTTACCTTACGTGACTTACATAGTCCTATACACAAACCTTATCTAAATATATGTATTTATTTATTCTTAAAACACTGATCATCAAGATATGGACAAATGTGGATTTCAAATGAGTTTATATGAGCGAATGCTGCAAACCATGATCGACTATTTTTTAGAAATTGTTTGATTTCTAGCCCAATGACAAATGAACAACGAGTGGATACCTCTCATAATTAACTATGCCTTGACTCTGATTGGGATTGAACTGAGAACCTTTAGTTACATCCACCAACTATATTTACATTCGGTCGTTAATTTACCTTTATATAAGCATTTTGCCATTGCCCTATCAGTAAAAATAAGAGAGGTCCTAATTATTCTCTGACACAGATGATGAAGTATACATTTTGGTCCTTTTGTGATCCTGATACACTAAATAAAATGTAAACCCTCTTTAGGATAACATTCCTAACAACTTATCTAGAAAATCAAACGGGCAACTATAGTGAACTAGTTCCTATTTCAATGTTTTGTTCGTTTTTGGCAACGATATCCTCTCTTTCTCAAAACAGTTGTTACAGCTATCATAAAAAAAAACAACTCATGCCTCAATATGATTGTGATATACGATCTTGTACAGCCATAAACTTACCTCAAGGAGCCGAAATTTGTAACGCTTGTCGGTGCATTTTGAAAGAAGCATAACCATAAATGCTAACTGTTGTAATGGAGAAGAGTGAATGTGCATCGTTAAATTAAGTCTTGTGATTATAGAAATAACTTTGAAGTTGTTAACTACGACCAAAATGTTTTTAAAGCAGACGAGTCGTTGTTGATTGGTTTTTGAATTAAAGGCTCTAAAAAGGGCTGGTCATAAAAATTGAATGGTCCGTGGATAAATTTTGTTAATAATATAGCTACGTAATGTTTTATCGGTGCTTTAAAGAGTAACAATTTGTATAACTCGCTTCAGTACATCTAATACTCGGTGTGGTGCTAACGGATGATCAATAAAACTCAAATTGTCTTCATTTCAATTGAAGTATCACCGATCTACATTGAATATTTTACTGTAAGCTATTCTTACACCCTTCTTCAAACATGCCCCAACGACAAAAAATAAGTCCTACTGTTGTACTTAGGCTTTTAGGATTCCACGTAAAGCTGTAGGTATGTATGTAGTTCACTTATAAAATAGCCAATATATTTTTAAACGTACAAAAATATTCTATGATATTTAAAATAACACATTTAGTTGTATTTTTTCACCCTAATATGTTTTCTCAATCCACGTTAAATATTCTGTAAAGAACAATTACTAGGCCGTTCATTATGTGTATTGTTTTGTTTCTATATCAATCAATTTACTATTTAAATTAAGGATGTTTAAATAAAAACAAAATTGGAAATGTGTAAAGACAGCATTATAGAAACACGGCTTAATGAATGTCTGCACTGAAAACATTGCCATAAAAGGCGATTCAGCATTGGATAACTGTACATGTGTCCCAAAATTGAACCCAGATGTTTAACTGGTTCTCTTTTTTCAGTTTAGTCGATCAAAAAATCTGACATATAACTTATTATTTTTTATAACTTTTGTAATAATCCTGACATACAATATTAAAAGCTTGATGTTATTTACAATTACTGAAAAGCTTTACAATAATTTTAAAATATAAATAATATTGAGTCATATAAAATACCAATAAAAGAAGGAGGAAAGATTACAAAATTTAATTAAATAAAAAAAGAATTAATATATAACATTTTTTTTAAATTAGATTTTATGTTAATTTGTTATAATCATCGATAGTCTGTCATAAAACTAAATGGCCTTATTTTTTTAAAAACATTTCTCGATAAAAATGTATTATAAATAAATAAAACTCTCAAAACTGTATCTAAACGTTCTGGCAAAGCACTTTGTCGTGACTCGTTTGTGACGTCATTTGACAATAGAGTTCCCATCAATCGGGTGGAAAATGTTTCGAATACCTCGCTCCATTAGTCGGCATTAGAGGGAATGAATGTTGATGGAGAGTGGTCCTGCCGTCACAATATTTAGTGTCACAATGTCATGTGACGTGTGTATACAGAAAACGTGCTGATAAGCACTGATAGTGTTTGTCTAGCGTAACTTCCCAACTACAAGTATCGTAAAATCTAATTAGTTTTTTGAGTATTTGTTATTTTTAGTTACTATTATTACAATTATTTTTGTATATCTTACTTTCGATTGTTACTATTGTATCCTAGGTACCATTGTAGTACATAGAACATTGTCTCTATTATTTTCAATGAATAGTTTAATGTCTATATCATTGCAAGAACAATGACACCTAAGAATTTTTATAGATATGAATAATAATAGAGCACATAGGTAATAATAGGTTTAAGGAGCCAAATACAATATATGGTGAATGATTTGTAAGAAATAGAGAAACGTACCAAGTACAAAGGCCACATTTGATTTTTGGAGAAAGACTACTGGAATACCCTTCGTAAGATAATGCCAAAAAATCTTGATGAACAATAAATGTTGAAATTTAACGGGGTTGTTATGACTGGCTTATTTTAGAGTGATATAAAATATTGATTTAATGGTCTGCCAAACTAAAAATTACAATAAGTTTTCCCCTTACTACTGCCTAGTGCAGTGTGGTCTTATAATAACTAAGCATTTGTTGTGAAGTTGAAAATACTATTATTGTAAACACACTGACATATTTAGATTTAGTCAAAACATTGCCCACCATGTGCCAACTGTAAACGTATTATAAATTAAATTGTACGTACACTGTTTTAAAATGGCCACTGTTAATAAGTTTTTGAAACTTAACAGGGCCAGATATTGTAATTTTTTTGTAAATAAAAACATAAAATGTAACAAAGGGCTCAATAGCTCTAAATTCGTATCATATTTTTTACTATTCAATAAAAGACATTTTTTTGTTATTTCATTATACTGTATTATGAGTAGTCAATAAAGAAATTTAAACTATTCATTTAATCTATGCTGAAAATTCTTCATTAAAATGTGATATTTCCTTTCTCACAATTTACCTTCTAATCCGACTGGACTAAAGTTATACGGAAAAACAATTAGTTAATATGTTTAATACAGAAATGTACACCCTTTCATTATTCTAGGGTCTACGCTTTTTGATTTATGCTGTCCACAAAGCGCATATTTTACTTATGTTGTCAAAGAATTATCATAAGGGAGTGTTTAAGCCCTCCCTACAACATGATTAGTATAATAATTTCAGGGGTTTGTTTCCTTTCAACGGACACTCCTAATATAGCCACGTGTAAGGTTTAAATAAAATTGTTGTTTTTAAGTAGTGTCTTAAGATGTAAAAATTTGTTTTATTTCCATGAAATTGAGAGGTTTTATTCTTGAGACAACGTACATATTTTTAATTGTTTTTTTATTGACTCTCCAATAGCAAAATATATAATCACGGAATACGTAAAACAGCTGGTTAAATCCGTCACTTTAATGAAAATAGATTATCAATTTAAAAAATTAAAATTGGTTTACAATTTTGAATTAGATAGTATTAGATTAATTACTATAATTACCCATTTCGTCAAGATTTGGTTCCATCAGTAAAATAAATCATTGTCCAGCACACAGAAGAAGTATAATATCTAAGATATTTATAATATTTTTAATTAGGTTGTTGTTGTTGTTATGTTTCTTTAGAAGACCTATATATATATATATATATATATATATATATATATATATATATATATATATATATACATATATATATATATATATATATATATATACTTATTACAATGAAATGCAACATAACCTAGTTTAAAGAGATATTGGTTTTCACAATGTAAAACTTGAACCGACTCCATTCGGTACACAAGATGGTTTGTAATAAATGTGAGTTCTGTTGACAAATCGCCCATTCAATAACTGACAATCCTGACACAGAGAGACGAATCACGCAGCAGGAAATAACCGGAAATCATATTTACTGCAGTGACACCGTATTGACTGTAGTGATAGATCCTTAATGTTTAATGGTAGACACATTTCTTGCCATTTCTTCCTTACAGAATGAAACATTGAAATAAATAAACACAAATAAACGAAATTTCCTAATAAGGGTGACAAGGAAAATTGTGTTATGAAACAAATTATCAAATTTGTAATTTACAATTTCAAGTTTTTTTTAACAAAGAACCATAGTTCCCCAATTAAATCTCACGTAGTACTGTATCAAATGGTACATCCCCTAAACAAGCGCCAAGGATCGTCAGTTCGTTTACAGTTGGGACTAGAACCTTTTTAAATGCTACTGTGCAGAGACACTCGTCTATGAGTCCGAGGGTGTGCAGCTTGGGGGTTGGAAGTTGACAAGACCAGTATTTATAATAAAGTTTCACGCACAATACCAGTTTTACTAATTTTTAATTATAATACGAGGAGGACAATACATTTTTTACTATAAATTTATACTTTAAAAATTAAAACAGGGTAAACAAATAATTTAAAATTCTTTATTGTAATAGAATATATTTCATTGTATTACAATCATTATATTTAAATACATCATAAAAAGTTTGAATATTAAAATACTCATCTTATTATAAAGTAGCCATTTTTTGTCTTATACACAAACTACAGGTTTATACTCAGGCGTACACTAAGGTACGTCAATAAAAATAAATTTATTGCTCATTGACTGAGAAATAAGCTTCTTCCAGGGGATATTTTTTCCTAAAATGTTAAATGTTGTCGGGTTTGTTTCAATTCAAATTTGTTTGGGTAATATACTAAATAATTTAGGGTCTAGATTTTGGAGATTTGCAGATAGCGTCAGTTTGTAATACAAATGCACGTCAGAGCCAGTTTGGACAGTATCTTATATACATATGTAAATAAAAAGTACTTCAAATATGTTGTTAAAGACCTTCAAATGTGTCGTCAGAGGACTTCAAATATGCTGTCAAAGGACCTCAAATGTGTTGTCAAAGGATCTCAAATATTTTGTCGGAGGACTTAAAATATGTTGTCGAAGGACTTAATTGTGCTGTCACAGAACTTCAATATGTTGTTAAAAGAATTCAAATAAGTTGTCAAAGGATGTCAAATATTTTGTCAGAGGATTCCAAATATGTTCTCAGAGGGCTTCAAATATGTTGGCAAAGGACTTTTGTTTTGTATCAATTTTATATCTATACATTAATTTTTAAATTAAATTAGTTTAAAATTGTTCTTCAATTAAAATTAAAATGTGACTTATTTGTTGATTCAGTTTGATTTTTATGTCCAGTTAATAATAAATCAGAATCTGTTAAAAAAGAAATGGTATATGTTTTGTGTTTTCCCCCTTTTGATAATAAGTGAACGACAAACTTATTACACTTTAAGGATATTTTCATATTTTAACTTGTATAAAAAATTATTATTACATTCTATTTAACCGTAATGATAGTACTTATATTTGCATCAGCACTTGGCTCTATAAATGATTTCATTAATCTCATGTCATGAAGTCATGTACGTTGTAATTACTCTGAGAAAGATTAATATTTGCTCTCATTTAAGTCCGGTTCACATGATTGAATTGCATAGCGACACACCCACGCCTACGTAATGAATATGCAAGATGGGTGGCAGGACGACTTGTCACCTGAATGACATCACAGTACAGGTTGTCACTGTGACATCACGTGTGTTGGAGATTTGTTTAAACGATGAAAATTACCTAAATGTCCGTAAATAATTAACTGAACTTGTCCCTATGCTGGAAACACTTCAACAACCACTGACTGACTACAAGACAATCAGGAAGACAAAAGCAATGTTTTAGCTGTGTACACACGCCTGTGCTGCTATCTAACGGTGAATTATGTCAAATAAGTAATCGGAAGACTTATTGGCTTACTATTACCTCATATGTTAATTACTTCAGCGTGTGCAAGAGGGAGGTAGAGAGAGGAACGAAGATGAATAGAGAGGAAGACTGCTGGCGCTACCTATGAAGACAGAACAAGAACTAATATCATAACACGAAAATCGGTCACAGGGCCCATAAGAGTGGACAGACAATCCTACAGCTCACCTGATATTTTACACTACCAAACAGTATTTAGCATCCTCGTGTTTTTGTTAATTTATTTGAAATTAAATCTATCATGAATTATTTGAAAAGGAACTCTAACATAAAATCCTATTAATTATTTATGAAAATATATGTATTATCCTTGCAATGGTCACGCAAAACCGTTGGCTGGACTCCAGCACGCCCGCTGGAATTGCTCCAAATCTCTGTATTCTCCATATGATTCCAGTCGACCGTTACATTGTCCTAAGTCAGTGTAATGGTTATATTGTTGAGCTTTTACAAGCCATTAGTTACAATGTTTCGAATGGAGAAAACAAGATGGCTCTTTAAGTTATGACTGTTAAAGAGAATAACACATTTAAATAAGTTTTAGATAGACATTTGTTGTTATATAAATATCAACATGCAAACAATTATAATTACAAGTAAATATCAAGGTTGGGAATAGATTTTCGTACTCAATAATTCACATTTATTCTTGGTGTCATCAATAAGCTGTGAAGATTGCTTATTCCAAGTTCTTGCCTCTCATTATAAACTATATTCATATCGGTTTTTTTGTAATTAAATCATTATGTGGGAAATATTAAAATTCAAAAACTGTTTTACGGGCTTCTCCCAGAGTTAATACATATTCATTAGCGAGATCGCAAATTGGATACAGTCTCCAAATTTTGTTTATTAATTGATAGATAATTAAAGTGAAAAGTGGAGGTATAACCTTATAACAATCACAGCAACATAAATTTCCACCCCATCACCCACCCTCCTAAAGAACAGCTGACTCCATACGGCTGTTTCTTGCTTATTATCTTCCTGCTGAACTATGTTTTAGTGATACCATTAACTATTAGAACGGACAGTACAGATCAGTTCCTTGTCCATTTGCTGTAGACAAGAAACTGTGCTGCTATCTAACGCTCAATGGTCTCAAATATGCCCTCGGACGACTTTTTTTCGTACTGTTAGCTTATACATTTGTCATTTAAGTGTGTGCTGTAGAGAGAGACAGAGAGTGGGATGAAGAGATGGGAGATAGGGAGACCACCTACCCTACCCATGAATAAGTACAAGATACAATTTCATAGGATAGGAATACCAACTTCATGAGATCCATATGAAAGGGCACTAGTCTTGTTTTGTAACCAATGGTGATTCCAAGTGGCGAGACTTGTGTTGGAGACTTTAACGTTGGAGACCGCGTTCTTTAGCCACTTGAAAGTCAGATAACAGCAGTTGGAACATTTTTGATTTTGGTGTACTATATGAAATTCTCCTATAGTAACCCATTTTCATGAGTGGCCTGCCAACCAACAAACACCACTACTGCTGTACATATGACTTATTAGTGGGACAATAACCATGAAAGGTAACAGAGGGGAGAGTATAAGCCTGTTGTAATTAATTGGACTATCGGTCGTCTAACTCTGTTAGCACGCTACAACCCTGATGACAACGTGGGAATATTGGTGTCTCAGTGGTGGAGGTTGGCTACACTGGTATTGCTATCTAATAGGACTTGATACATGTAACAATTGCTATTGAAACAGGGCGGGAGAGGAGGTAGAGTAATTGGACTGACCAGCGTCTAATTCTATTATACTACCACCTCGTAAGCAAAGTGAGAATATTGGTGTCTCTGTGGTGTAAGTTGGCTACACTGATGTTGTTGAGTGGTGAAAGTTGTTATTGATAATTATTACCACGGATGGTAACAGATGGGAGAGTGTAGGTAGGCCTGCTGTAAATGGACTACAAGGATCTAATTCTATTAGCATGCTACCACACTCCGCTGTCAACGTGGGAATATTGGTGTCTCTGTGGTGTAAGTTGGCTACACTGATGTTGTTGAGTGATGAAAGTTGTTATTGATAATTATTACCACGGATGGTAACAGATGGGAGAGTGTAGGTAGGCCTGCTGTAATTGGACTACAAGGATCTAATTCTATTAGCATGCTGCCACTCCGCTGTCAACGTGGGAATATTGGTGTCTCTGTTGTGTATGTTGGCCACACTGGCATTGTTGTGTAATTGATCGCTAGACGGTCTTCTGGAATTTATTGCATTGTTGTCGAATATTTGCTTTTAAACTTACTATACGGTTCAGTAAATACGGTAAGTTATTCCAGAATAATATTACATTTAAAAGTGTTAAACTAGTAATAGGAATGGCCTCGTTGTTGTTAATCGAAAATGTGGTGTTTTCCTCAGTTAAATATCACCTATTTATTGAATGCAATTAAACTATCTAAATTCCTAAAACCAAAGCTTATTTTTGGATAGCAATAAGTCTAAAAAAATCTATATTTAATATCTATAGTAGTCATGCATTTCATAAATAATTTACATATTTTAATTAAATTGAACGTATGATCATGAAATGTACTGCAACTAAATATGAGTAGAGGATGGGTAAGAACAGTCTAATGGCTAAGGAATCGACTTTTTTGTAGTTCACTTAAACAATTGTTTGTTTGTTATACTTACGATTGTAAACAATTAAGAGACAACTTTAGATTACTCCAAAATATTAATTAACAATTACAATAAAGTACGTAATCCAACATAACTAATTATAAAAGATCTTAATTATAAATAATCTTAAGAGGTTATTTAGGAGAGCTTTAGTTCTTTGCATGTACACAACTTACTACAGCAATAAGATTCACTCACAGAGACAAACGAAAAAGAGTTCACTTTCTCTGGCCGCAGCGAACGACTGGTAGTTATAAATAGATTACAACTAATGTACATCTTTAGTAATGTTTACTACGTTAATCCTTGAGGATTTGAGAGGGTTAAGGGGAGGGACTGACAAGGTGCTGGACCTACCATTCACATGTGGCAAGAAAAACTGGAGACATAACTACTCGACATATCACCTCAACACACTTCAGTGCACATTTGGATGCGACCTCTGTTTCTTTCTGCTCTGTGGACTCACTTACTTTGAACGAACACATTCGTTCACATACAGTTTATATGGCATTAATAGTTAATAAAGTAATAGTATTTATTACATTATATTTTATTTGTTCCATAATACTAAATTTATTTAAAATACTTTTAAAAACATATTTTTCAATCGCTAATGATTAGATGATGCTGAAATATTTTTAAGGACCTTACACGTATTAGCCTCAAGGTAAAGAAAGACTGACAAGTAACACTACCCCAATCCATTTTAAAATGAAAAAAAAATTAAGTTAAAGAAAAATATTTAACTTTCAAGCGTGAGAGCAGGCAACGCAATTAATAACAAACTCCGAGCCTGAGGCGGGGGTTAATAAATATTCCGCATCCATGAATATCTGATCAGAAAGACAGGTGTTTCATACGATCGCCATTTGATTTCCTTATAAATTTGTTTAGATTTATACAATTTCTCCTCATGTTTAAGAAAAGTTAATGTATCTCTAAAAAATATTATTTCAGATTAATTTCGCGCAATGAACGCATACACGTGAACTTCAGAGGGTAAGATGTATATAGGCCAGCAGAGTAAGTTGGCAAATCACAGTAGAATTTTGTTGCTGTTGTGTTGGTTCCCTGCATTGTGACGTAATTGGCCCTTACGCCACCCCCATCTGTGTCCATGTCCTTTATGCATTTTGTATAGTCTTAGTATGTTCAAGGGGCTGTTTTAGCTGCTTATAAATGTCACGGAGTTGAACAGATGGCGTATTCCAAAAACAAACTGATAATCTTTTCCTCTCAATATTCATATTTTACACAATTTTACATTTTTTATTTACGAGTTTTTTAAAGTTATAAAAAGTTTTGTACGTGTTAATTTGTACATTACAACTCCGAAAATCAATTTAAAAATATATATTTAAGTAAAATAAGAAACATATACGTCAGTAAAAACTATTATCTACCTATTTCTTTCTACATTAAAACTCATTTGCAAACTAAAAATGCAATGATTAATTGTTGTACTTTAAATTTTTTAAATAAAATTTAAAATTACAGTTAAATGTTTACGTGCAAATTTAAGATCTCCGATTGCTCTGTGATAGTCACAAGGTAACCTTTACGTGTTCTTATTTCTTATATCCTGACCACTAAACTAGCAGAGGCCTTTGATAACATATTCCTAGACATTCAATGTTTGCGTTATCCAAGAATGTTAAAGGAAAAATGTAAATTGTACATAATACACTTAATTACCCTGAAATCTACTTTAGTTAACATTACACCTTTATCAAATCAAAATACAGTAATTTTATAAGTTATAGATACATTTGATCTGTCTTAGAATAGATGAAATGAAGGCAACATTGAATTGTTTTTATCAGTTCTTTTACCTTCTAGGAATAGGTCATGTATATAATGACTTTCATAGCTACTGTGGTTGGTCAGTAGTATATAAAAATATAGTATAAATAAATACGAGTATATAGTATATAGATCAATGTACCAAAGATTTGAAGATTATTGCATAGTTAACTATTTTTGAATGTAACTTTTTTCTTTAAAGTTGAAGTATGAAATGATAAACGGCGTTTTAACGGTACAGTTTTAATTTGAATAGAGTAAATTGCTGAAACTTAAACTTTTATTGGTTGTTTTAATCTGATAGCTTAATCTGATAATTTATTTGGTGAACAAAACCTCTTTATTTTGACAGTAGAAATAATTTATTGTCATTAATTTATGTTATTAATTTTAACGTATGTCTTTAGAGTAAGGACAGATCCTTTCAGGATAAGGAAGAAGGGGTTAGGAAAGGAAGAAAAGAGACGTTTGTTTAGATGAAAATCACAGAATACAGTCGTTCTAACAATTAAAACTACTAAATACTATGTACAGTTCCCTTCATATTGTTCACTTGAGTAAAAGCTGGAGTAAATAATTCATTTCTTGGACAATATTGAGTTGCAAACAGCACTGACTAAAGAATTATAATTGTTTTGGTGAATGCACAAAATGTAATTCAACTTAAACGTCAGCTGTGAGCAAATGTTACCAAATATGTAAATAATGTTTCAAAAACAAGTAAGTTGTTAACTTTGTTTCTATAAATATAATACTCACAATTAATTATCAATTTGTACGTATGATTGTACAAGTTCATTGCGAGAGAATGTTCACAGTGTATAACAATTGTACATCATACAATCACTCGACAGTTCCTTGTTGATTGTTGTAGGCGTGGCGGAGTGAGGGGGAGTTACTGATCTGCATTGATGAATTCCTAATCAACTTGAATACCGGAAGAGGAAGTACGTGCGAGCTCGTGCACTGTGTTGTTGATTTGATGGCCACTGTTTCCGGTTACAAGTTCAACTATCCTGTGTACAATACAGTTGCTCTTGGTTTATATCAAATGATAAAAAGTGTATCTATAAAAATAAAAGCCAAATACCATTAACTGACTGATGACAGTTTGTCAAAAACTCAAAGGCTTTGGACCTTGTCACAAATATTCTTTAACGGTAGTAGTGAGTAAAGATTTTAAAATAGGGTCAGATTAGATTCCGTTATATGCCCCCCCCCCCCAAATAGAAACTAAGTTAACAGCTGTAAGCATGTAACCTATCCTATAAAAAATAAATAACCTAACCTAACATAAACCAAAGATTATAAAACTACAGTTCTATAATCTTTGCCTAAACTAATCTAACCTAACCTAACCTAACATAACCTAACCCAATTGTATTTGGGGGGCATTTAACGGAATCTGACTTAAAATAGTTTTCTCGACTAGTTAAAATATGGCAGATAATAAATATCCCGATGCTATCCAATAAGAGCTTTTGTCACCATTCACCGTAATAAGTAGAGAGCTTAGGACGAGCATCTTGACTTAGAGGTTGTTTTGTTAAATATGAGAACTTGAAAAGGGAAGAAAAATAACAAAATTATATCAGTGAGTTGACACAAGAGTAGAGTGGTGAGTTTGTCACGTGAAGCGTGAAGGGGTGTTCTCTAGTATAAATTACAAATGAATAGGACACTTTTGATTATTAATTCAAAACATAAATAATAATAATAACAATAAGTTTAACAGTTCGTTGTTTTTCTCAGACTAATGCATGGTTTTCACACTCTAAAAACTATATTTTTTATAATGTTTCCTAGGTTCTTTTAATCACAAAGCACCATAAAAAAGAATGGTTTATAAATGGGTTAAAACTGTAATTTTAGATTCTTTTAAAAATATCAATGAATTAGTCATATTTTATCTAATGATAGCTATTTTGAATATTACGTACCACAAAGTTACCAATATATGAGTAAATAAGTTAAATAAAATGTTTAAAAAGTTGAAATATAAAACTATTATTTTGTCGGAAAATCTCGTGTAACTTAAGTATAAAACACTTGACATTCTCTCTTGTAATGTATTAATATGAAAGTGGAAACTAAAGAAAGTGCATGGTTTTTTGTCTTCAGCTATCTTCTCTCTTCTCAATGGATTTCGCCCACCTATCTGGATGTTCACGGTATCTTCCTGTACCAACATCACAATCGCCAATCATGCGTAACAGGCGGCCTTTGTCGCTTCTTTTTACTGTCGGTTCTTTTCTTGTCACTGTTTCGCTTTTCTATCAACAACTCTACTTTTTCTATTGTCATCCCTATTCTTGATACCTGCAATTTCCCAATTTCACTTTTTTTGCCCTTTTTTTGCCACTTGACGAACCTGAAGGAAACACAGTAAAACTTGAATCTACAGTTTCCGGTGACAACCGCGTCAAGGTACTATCTACAATATTTACAAGATGACCAGACGTTTCGCCCATACTGTGATGTGGCATCCTCAGTGGCCACTGTTGCCACTGAGGATGCCACATCACAGTATGGGCGAAACGTCTGGTCATCTTGTAAATATTGTAGATAGTACCTTGACGCGGTTGTCACCGGAAACTGTAGATTCTAGTTATGACACCGGCCGCTTAAGCCTAAGTTCTAACAATAAAACTTCTTGATTTTTTTCTAATTTTCCTAGAATGTGCTTTAATATACTGATTTAGAATAAGAAGTTATCAGTTTAATAGAATAAATCAGTTTGTGATTAACAATGATGTTATAATATCCAGCTAAATATTTTGCGTTTTACAACAATAGTCTATTTTATTTTATGCTTTAGATAATCATAAATTATCTAGTAATGGATTTGTAGCATTACTAAGTCATGTAGTTGTTTCTTGAACATACAATAATTTAGGTAAGCTTCAAATATTTTCTATCTTGTCATTATAAAATGTGTATACGAAAAAAGCAATTAAATTTAATTAATTACATTAAGTCGGCACTGGTGGCGCAGTGCTGTAACCCAGCTACATTGGGACAAAGTGTTTGGGAGATTGTAGGCGATAGGCTGTATGCTCGGTCCTCTTAATAACGACATGGCGTCCGCTTGGTGGTTGCTATCGGCGTGAACACTACTAGATAAGTCTGGGGTGTCCATGTTGGGTGGTAATCATTGTGCGGATGTTGTGTGGGGGAGATAACTGAGTATCAGGCTTCTCAATTAGCTGAAAATCAGACCAGCACTACGTGGTTCGGATTCCACGTAAAGTTGTAGGTCCCTTAGTTGCCCTGGCTGTTGGGCTATTAATAAATTGCCCTTTCTGAGGAACAGTTGAACTCAGTTAGTAACCAGACTACACTCATCTACACTCATCCTACACTCATAAAACCATTCATATTCGCCTTAAAATACGCACAACGTTGTGTCGGCGTCTCATATATAAGAATAAGAATAAATGTTTGCCTACTTGACACACTTTGAGTATAAAAAAGGTACCAGTTAGAGACCCACCCCCCAGTAAAATTGTTCTTAATTCCATTACTCTAGGTAACAAATTGTATTACTTTCCTATGAACCCAAATCTAATTACTGTAAGTTGGTATATCTTCCTTCAACGACTTGGTGAGGGGATGCATTAAATTTTTTATTTGTTTTGTTTTTTCTTTTTTTCAAAAGAGCAATATTTCATTAGAAACCTCTACCCCCCTCTATCGTATCATTTAATACTATATCTAGTTACTGAAAAATAAGATTTTTCGCAGTTTTTTCTTAGATAAATGAGACAAAATCTTTCAAGATTTTCTGTTTACGGTAGTATTATTCTTAATTGTATAATAATAATGGTATAACCAGCCCAAATAGATGAGATACTATTCCTGTAGCCACTCATGGCGTAGTCCTGTAATCCAACTACTTGGGGACTAAGTGTCGTAATAGATATTGTAGATTATACGTTCTTTACTCTGACCTCTTAAACAGACACGGTGTTCGCTCAATGGTTGCCATCGACGTGGACACTACTAGAGAAATCTGGGGTGTCCGTGTTGGATAGTCGACAGGGTTTGGATGTTGTATAGGAATGTTGTTGTTTAACTGAGTGTATGGAGAAATTAAAGACAATTTTGTTTAAATAAAATGGCCTAGTTGTATTCATCTTTCGGAATAAATATTTAACTTACAGTAAAAACCGTGTACTCATTTATAAAAATTTACAAAAATAAGGTGAAAATCAGGTTTGTTAGTTATCTGAAAATAATTACAATAATATGTGGTTCGTATTCCACACTAAGCTCTACGTCCCTTAGATGCCCTAACTATTAGGCTATTAATAAATGACCCTATTTGAGCATTCATTGAACTCAGTTAGTAAAAAACTGACCACACTTACAAGTATTTGTGGCCAGTACAAAATTATTTACAAAATACTAAAAAAACACAAACTAGACTACACCATACATATTCGCATTACAATACGCACTAGTTGTGTCGTCGTCTCATATATGAGTAGTGATAATAAATATACCGTAACACGCCTCATATAATGAATCAATAACCTTCCTGTCACAAGATGATTATGACACAGTTGCTGTAAAAACCATCACCTCTTATGGCTTCCACAACCAGTTGAACGATAATCTTCTATAGACCAGTTTTTGTCTAGTCGTTAGGTAATAGAACAATTATCAAGAAAAATCCTGATATTCCTGAACCACGTTCGACTTCTTTCTAAGTAGATTAGATCTAGCAACTTGCCTAGTGAGGTAAAGTCTAACTGATTGTTCCGTGGAAGTATTCCTTGGGCTGGTAAATAATTTCACGTAAGTCGTCTGGGTATGAAAAGTGTGACGGACGTTTTAGGTTTTACTTTTATTTTCTGAACTTTTTGAGTTTGGGAAATATAATTTTCTTCATTCTAATTTATGGCTATCCGTCTGGTTCAATCTTGTAATTTATTTCAAAACTGTATTATCATTTTACGTTTACCGGTGAATATTTTATGTGTGTCAATTAAATGGTTTTTATGGGGATTAAATAGCAATTAATTATTTTTTTTTTTTTTTTTACAAAAGATTATTTAGTTATTTTTTTAACATTTACTTGTTTAGAACACAGGTCGGTTTTTAATACTGAAACACTTAAGTTTTTTTTATATCTGTTTATTTATTTTTGTACCTCAAGAAGTAATATGTACTCATGGGTTTAACTAACCCTATTATTTCATAACTCACACAGTATCGTTATGTATATGTATGGGCTGTTAAGGATGATTCTTAAGGCAGGAAGGTTAGAATGGACTGGTCTAAGAAGAAAGATAAATAATAAAACTAAATCAACATCCACAAAGAGACTTGCATATTGTTATAGATTTAATGATATGAGTTACTGACTATCTAATAATGAAAACTGATCAGGGAGTGGCGCGTCTTTTTTACTGTATTTTAGGAGAAGAATATTATAGGCTTGAAATTCCAAAATTAAAAAAAAATTAATAGTGCAAGAAGCGATATGTAAATTAGATTTTACTTTAAAAGATATTAAAAGGTGAGGGGATCTATATAGTAAAAATAAAATTGTTCGCAAATAATGTTGGTCTTATCCCAATACAAAATCTGTAGTTGCAGTTTCTTGCGTCCCAACTACAAATTTAATATAAAACTAATAAATTGTGCCGTTAATATTTACGGTATTATAAATTAAAATATTATAATAAGATGTGTAAGGAAAGAAAAAAGTCTAGTACAAATATTTTAAGCATTATATGACATTCTAATGAAACTGGCGAAAAGTGAAAACATGCCAAGGAGTAAGAGGCGATCATTGTCGTCATCAAGCTGGAGGCTCCAGGGTTTAGGAGTTGATTAAGGGCTGGACTTGTTTAGCTAAGTCTCCAATCTCACATAATCCTCAAGCGGGTTTACTTGGCAAAATACCCCTGTCTTAACTTGCCTTCGAATTGCCTTCATTGCATCTTCTGAATAGAATGTCTCAAAGACGTGTGACGTACGTTTTAGAGGAAAAAACAATATCATAAAGAGAAGATTTGTTGAGTCATACAAAATCCAAAAATATCAATAAAATTTGTACTAACGTTCAGGTCAGTATGTTATGCATTTTTCAAGTATACCATGAGAGTTCGGATTAATTTATTTTCTTAAAAATTTGTCAGTTTCAATTTCAATTGACTTAATTAACTGATTATATATTGTGTACAAAATTTATATAAATTGGAAAAGAAAATAGTTTGCAAAAACGTTATGTACCTGTGGACATGGAGAAGATATGAGACACATGACGTTCAAAATTTCAGAAACAAAGTTATCTTAATATATATAACTAAAAAAATATGTACTCACTCATCACTAAATTTCCGGAAAACATAAAAAAAATTTGTGAAATCAAGAGGGAAGTTAGTTTTTGTACCATAGGGACTCAAAGAAAGGATTTCTCGAAATTCCACTAGTCTCTAGAAATTTAGTAACCAGACTACATGTCATTAACACTCATTATATCCATCTTGAGAACCTTCGAAATAATGAGTAATTAACACATGCCTAATACGGTCCCAGGGAGACATCACACCTGAAATAGAAGACTGAAAGGAAGAGAAACAAGAAAAACATGGGGGACAAGAGCAGTTGATGGCTAAATATTGTTGTGCAGACTGCTGTTGGGTCTTCTAGTTGAAGATGAGTGGCCTTGACCGGAGGGTTACGACGTTATCACAAGATAACGGAGTCAAGCAACATAGAGCGTGGCTGTTCCTGGATGGGTGACCGTCTGAGCGATCCCGGCCTTGCAATCAGCCCGCCTGCCCGGTCACTGGTGGTGGTTCGGAAGTATACCAGTGACCAATCGAAAGCCATTGGTCCTCAGATTAAGTGTTAGAGAAGGCTTCTTAGCCCTAACTTCGCCTGGTAAAATAAGACGATCTTTAACTTTTAAAGAGGACGGAAGCAATGTCAGTGGTGTGTCGTATGAAGGGTTAGTGGGAAGGGTATTTCTACGTTTGAATATGGGAGGGGGTTGTATCAGAACTTGCCGTGCAATCAGGTGATGGTGGCAGGACCTTGTAAATGAGTTAGAGATAGTGCATATTCGAACCCTGGCCTTGACTGTTAGTTTATATCAGTAATGAATTGTATCAGTGTCTTGCATTGTACCAGTTCTCCCTTTTACTCTGTCTGATTACTTCCCCCACACAGATCAATAGTCTATGGGGAGTAGGATGTGTAAAGTTATAAAAGAGATATGTCTCTCCTAAAAAAACTTTAGTGTTAGAATCTGTATAAAGCTAGCTGGGACTTGAATGAAAAAGTTAGAATACATTTTAAACTAAATATCTCAATAAATGTGTAATATACGTGTATATTATTAACGTATTTTTAAAACTATAATGTTGATTCATTGTAATATTCCTAAGTGTTTTTGATACACTCCGATATTCATATTGTAATGTGCAATTATTGTTTGCATTGTTTTAGAAACCTCACGTGTGTATAGAATGCAGACACAATCCATCAAGTAATGACAGCGTAGTTGGCGCATTGCGCTGATATTTGCTGACGAAGAGGTGATGTTTGCAGCGATGCTATCAGCACGACATGAGAGACGGGCTTGGGAAAGTCAATCTCTCCAGTTTAACTATCTAGGTATTTAACATACAATGGAGTGTTTTAAATACACATTTACATTTCCACAGTGTATACAAAGTGCACACTGCACACTTATTACACATATCTGAAATATATATTTCAATAAAAATATTCTTTTACGTGTACTAATAAAATAGTTTTGTATTCTTTACAACCCACATAACATTTTTCAGTTTCAACATAGCTGTAAAATGTAAAATAACGAACAAAAACATACAAAAATCTATGAAAAAATCGTTTACAAATGCACCATAAATTGAATAATTTTTGTTTTAGTCTTCCTAAATATTTTAAAGGGCAATCCCCTTACCAACTGAGCTAGTGCAGTTAACAGCTTCTCCGTCCTGTACACTGTGATTATAATTACAAAAATCTAATTTATTTTAAATCGTTTCACTTCGATTTTTTGTTGCAGCAACAAATGTTCAATTTGATGAAATATAATAACTAAAACACTAAAAAATATTACAGTAAAATTATAGCTCCAAAAAAATTGTTTAATTAAGTAAATACTACAATTAATGTTATATACCATTAATAGATTTCTCATCCAATTCAATGGTGAATGTTGTGTCTCAAATTATCAGCTGTTTTGGGGTGCAGTTGTGGATATATGATTTACCATGTAAATGTGATTCAGTACAAACCAGCTGTGGTAGCAGACCTCACTAACTAACCAAATTACTGGCACAAATTTGGTGCCCTATTATCATCTAATGGGGATCTATTAGACGATAATTCTATCGAGGTTACTCATTACACATCCTCTGATGAATTTTACATATAAGATCCTTGAGCCTATATGGAACTGAGCAGGTCTTGACGGACTGTCACTTCTAAAATACTGGAAGAAGCCAACATATAAATCAATCTTTAGTGTCATGTTATGTCCAAGTTTAAAGAAATTAGCAAAGACGTAGTTGTGCAAAAAAGTGAGCTGAGCTTAGACTAATTAGCTCTCATTGAATATGAAACGACTTGGCACATAACACTGTCGTGGACAGGTTTCTGGTAAGGACATCCTATGGGAACCACAGTTCCAAGAGAACGACTTGGCACATAACACTGTAGTGGACAGGTTTCTGGTAAGGACATCCTATGGGAACCACAGTTCCAAGAGAACGACTTGGCACATAACACTGTAGTGGACAGGTTTCTGGTAAGAACATCCTATGGGAACCACAGTTTCAAGAGTACGACTTGGCACATAACACTGTCGTGGACAGGTTTCTGGTAAGGACATCCTATGGGAACCACAGTTCCAAGAGAACGACTTGGCACATAACACTGTCGTGGACAGGTTTCTGGTAAGGAAATCCTATGGGAACCACAGTTCCAAGAGAACGACTTGGCACATAACACTCTCGTGGACAGGTTTCTGGTAAGGAAATCCTATGGGAACCACAGTTCCAAGAGAACAACTTCAACGGCTAACTATTCCAAATATTTTAGAATTCTTTGGAATCTACATGAGGGATAGAAAACGTGGTTGTCCTACTATGAACCACGAAATAATCCTGTCGTTTTGTGTAGTATATGCAGCAACGTAAAAGAAATATATGGTCGCAGCCCCTATAACCACTTGGTGCTTGGAAGAAAAAAATAAATCACCTTGGTGTCTACCAGAGGAAGTCGCCATATTGGATTTACATCTCATAGGTTAACGAATTAGACGTTTCAAAGAAAATATTTGATTTGGCGCTCGTTCAATACTTCATTTTCTATTTCACCAATACGGTTACATCCCAGTCGAATGGTGTACATAGTAAAAGTGTAAGCCTTTTACGACAGCATGTGGCTACATACCCGGAAAAAACAACCACATTAATGCATTTAAAGACAGTTCAGACTACATATAAAGTTACATATATTCCTGGTTGTTATTTTGTTTTATCAACTAATTAAAATCATTCAGCAGTAAAAGTATTTCTTTTGCCCATAGGAGTGTATCAGTGCGAGCCGGCATCTTTAATTGAAATTCGTTAAATTTTAATATAATCGTTGACGCGTGTGGGCCTCATTGTATTGTAGCCTAAAAGTGTCGTGTATATTTTGACTTAATGGAGACAAAGACTGACGATGGCTCGTTAGATCTGAAATGCGTCGTCCAGTTCACACTTGTTAGACATATTGACTGACACACGTAAGTAATAATTAAAATTGCTAAATTGACTCTGTAAAATGACTTCAAATTACTATTCATTTCTAGGACACCGATCGTAGAGATATGGGTGAATATGAGGCGTGAATGTGATGAGTGTAGATGAACGAGTGTAGTCATTGTTACTATCTGAGTTCGACTTAGCTCAGAAAGGACTATTTATTAATAGCCCAATAGCAACTGTATGCCAACTATGGGACCTACAGTTGTTCGGATTACGTGGAATCCGAACCACGTAGTGTTGGTCTGATTTTCAGCTAACTGACAAGCCTGACACTCAGTTTTCTTCCCCACACAACATCTGCATCTTGACTACCGTCTAACATAGACACCCCAAACTTCTATAGTAGTATCCACGTCGATGGCAACCATTGAACGGACCGGTCGGTATTAAGAGGACCGAGCATGGAACCTATCGCCTACAATCTCCCAAACACTTTTTCCCCAAGTAGCTGGGTTACAACACTACGCCATCAGTGCTGACTATTAGTTTATTACAGTCGAGAAATTGCTGTTTTATTAATTTGTTTGTACTACTTAACTCTACACATATCAATGTAGAAAACCCTTAAAAAATAACATTTATAATTTTAAAGGTTTTTCTAAATTTATATGGGTAGGTTAATTAGTATGAAAAAATGTTTATAGTCGAAGTAGTACTGAATGATTTTGCGTTTATCATTATTTATGGTGTCGTATAGTGAGAAAAAAACAAAATGTGCCTATTAGTGACAAAAAGATTCTCACTCCGTAAGGAAAATCTTTGTCTCCAACGTGACAGTCAAACCGTAAACCAGCTGTGAGATTTCCAAACCCAAGCAATATTGTTTGTGTGTAGATGGATATGTAAACTGTGTGTAAAGTATACCATGACTCGTATAGGTTTATTCCAGATTGTCTTTTTCACTCACGATTTGGATATTATTTAAGTCAAATATTTGATATGTCACCTTGACTTGCCACCAAATTTATTATTTATTCTATAAATTTACTAAATAAGTATTAAATGTTGTAAACACATTAAATATTCTGAATTAAAAAAAATAATGAAAATTTTATATAAAATAATAATGTAGATAGTGAAAATATTCATAAATAGAATTTCTGCAACTTTAGATAAACAAAATTAAATAACCTATGAATTCTTGTATTGTTTTGTCAAGTATATACTAGATTCAGTATACTGAATCTAGTATATAAAACATATTATATTTGTAAGATTAATAATTCTAAATTGTTTCTATTTTCATAACAATCATAAAGTAAAATACTCACACTCAATATTAACACACCATTGGTAACATTTACAGTCTTTCAAATTAAATAAAAATAATAATTTCTTACCCAGTGCTATACCACATTTAACATCGCTCTTATGGGATTTAAATTAAATATGATGACTTTCTCTTCAGACACCAAGGTGATTTTCTATAGAAGATGTGACGATATATTTATTAATTTATATAAATAATGGTTTTAAATGTAATTCAATAGAACTAATATAAACAATGACTTGTTAAAGTTAATGTGTTAAGAAGAATATTATTTGCGCGAATAGATGTGAAGGAATTGTATAGATATGTATTTACGTGTGAGGCAAGCAAAACGTTTAAAAGAGAAAACAAACTATAAGAAAACTAACTGGCAAACATCTGATATGCTGTATAACAATCGATATTTAATTTTACATACAAACAGACACCCCTTTTGTAAGTACGTTCAGCTTCATCATTACCTGTTTTTACATCAATCTTGTGGACTTTTCTTAAGCTAAATAAGTGATCACTGTAATTTAATATAAAATGCATGTAACAGGTGAATTATCATTTTAATTCCATTGTAATTAATCCACGTCTTGAGATTATAAAGTAATCAACTGTTAGTTGTAAATACCGCAAATGGTAATAGACCCACATCCTGCTGGGAACCCAACTTTGTATGGGGGTAATTACACATACGCTCCGAGCTGACAGCCCTGCAATGATGATACGGTAGCTGGGTACAATGATTCTGGAGGTAATTTACACGCCAGACTATAGCAATTACAATTACACGATCTACTTACCGCTGACGTGAGAGAGGAAGTAATTGTTGAGTCGGAGGAATAATTATTTTCTCCTGCTGACTTGAGTACCCTTGTAAATACGATCCTAGGCTTGGGGGCCTTGTCTTCTCAAAGACTTGCTATCCTTATCTTAGGGATCTCGTATTCTGGAAAACCCGTAACCATAATCTTGGAGACCATAACTTTTCGAATATTTGAAATCTTGGTCATGGAAGTATCAATGGTCTCAAGAAGTCTATTATTGACTTTCTTATCTAGGGTTTGCAATCGAGCTTTTAGAAAACTATATCTACTATTGTAAACAATCCTAGCCTTTGAGGCCCTTGCTTTCTTAAAGATTTGCAATCTTAACTTCGGAAACTTTATCTTACCGAATTTTTGCAATTCTAGTTTAAGGATCTTATCTTACGGAGAACTTTTGTTCCTAGCTTTGAAAGCTTTTTCTTCTCAAATACGCAAAGTTAGCTATGGAAGCCTTATCTTGAAATCGGAAGTCTTATCTTCTCAATGGCAGACATTTACAGACTTATTTTTCTCAAAGACTTTTCATCAAACTTGTATGACAGTGACTTATTAATAGTTTGAATCTTTCTTCAAACTATTGATACAAATTTCTAAAGCTTTTTCTTCTTAAATAGTTACATTTTTATCTTAAGACCTTTTTTCCAGCCTTGAAAATCTAATTCTGCAATCCTGGTGTAAACAAGTTGTACTTGCTTTGGAGACTTTGTCTTTTTAAAAGCTGGCAGTCTTAACTTTGGAGATATTGTATTTTTAAACATTTATAATCCTAACCTTTGAATAACCGTTGTCTTATTCCATGTTTGTGCCATAATTTAGGGTCTTGTACAAAACTTGTAATCGTAGCTTTGGGTATTTCGATTCTCAAATTCTGATTCGATGATATGGGTACATTAAGAAAAAATAGTTTTTATGTAAGAAAAGGTACGGGATCGGTAAATAGCAACCTCACGACGAGAGGAGTTTTATAATTGTCGAAACGTTTTGTTAGTTTTAAAACACTAGAAGCGTTGGGAGTATCCAACGAATTTACCAAAATGAACAATGCAATGCCAACAAATAACATTCAAACGATAGTTCTAAAAATCGTTAAATCCTAACTCTTGAGGCCTTCTCTTTTTGAGTGTTGCAATTCTTGTATGGTAAATAACTTTATTGCTTTGAAGGCTTTGCTCCTCAAATTCTTACAATCCTAAATTTATTTTCCAAGTTTTGAAATCTAATCCAATTATCCATTTTGAATTACCAACATTAAATTAAGCTATTAAAAGATTCAAATATGACTTTCAACAGTGAAATTATTTAGAATTTGGTTCGTATTAAAGGGATTTTTTTTATACAAATGTATTAAACGCAACACGAGTTAAAAACTTATAAGTTAAAATACAATTAACAAGTGACAGAATCTCACAAATCATTGTAAAACCAAAGAAACCAAAAACTTATACGAAAAATAAATCTGGAATCAATTCGCAATAGATTTTCGGGGGATCTTTGCCCGGAAATGGCAGAAACAACAAGACGGTGAGGGTAGTGCAAACAGGGCTATGTGCTTTGGGTCCATTTAGGTCCCTTGTTTGTCCTGGGGGCTGAAAGGGGGGAGACAAACTCTGATCTCTGCGTTGACGCCAGTCTGCGATGATTTTTGGATGTGAGTTGTGCATTGTTCAGCGTTCTGATGAAATCCCTTAAGGTGTAGAATCAGTTTAGGAGGTGTGAATTAAGTAAAATCATTTGTTGAGTAGAACCATTTGTTAAGACACTAACCCACACATACCCACGTGTATTTTTACCCAACTACTCACCCATACATGTTCGATTTATTTACCCATCTACTATCACATTTGCAAATAAAATCGCAAATTTGAAAGTTAATAAAAGTTGCTGCCTATTATTGAACTATTATTTCAGTTAATATAGCAAAGTTTATATTATGCATCATTTTCGTGAAAAAATACCTTTACAACATAAGAGGCACATAATATGCACTATACAATCATGAAAAACTTCAAAAATATTGTAAAAATCTTATTTATTCCATATCCTACTTTTGTACTTGACTTTCTGACCCATACAAGTTTCGATTTGTACGTACTGTACATTAACTTTAGTGATGGAAGGGGGAGGGGAGTTATAAGTTAAAAGGCTTTACAACTATGTGTAGTTTGTTGATACAAATAAGTCATAGCTATTTAACTTCGAGAGTTTAGTAGAAATCCGTCAAAATAAAATTCTGAAGCAGTAAACTGAACGGTCAGTTTACGTTACAAGTGGGACAAGCCCCTTTTGCAAACCACCCTGTTGGTAAATGGGAAACAGTAGATTTACGTTCTTTAATAAACACATTGTTTACATATATTGTATGACAAATTCAGCACCTTCAGCAAATTCAGCATCAGGACAGATATCAACCTGCGTGTTATTTTTAGTACATGTATGGGTTTCAGCAATGGAGGGGAATCGTTTTACCACTCAGCTACCGTACATCACGGGCGTGACTAACCTTCCGTCTACAAGTATTCAACTTCCGCAGCAGTGTTTAGTTGAGAAAAATAACTGTAATAAAGTGTATGGCTGTTAAATTGCTATTTATTATTTACTTTACTATTCATTGTGTTATTGTTATAACTAACTGTTATTTGCATACTAAATAATTATTTAATTTTATCGTTCCATGCTCATTCGATAGTGTTAATCAAAGCGTTAAATGGTCACTACTGTTAATGACGTAATGGGCGGGGCTGGCTACTGCATTGCCATCACGAGGTCGACCGTCTTCGTAGTTAACGTGTCATTTTGTAATTGAATGTAACAAAGTGGGTGGAAGAGTAGTTTTCTATATCACTTTCACCACTCAGTGTATATCTCTCGCACCGGTGCTTTCAGTAGGTCACTTTCGAAGCGGCCTATCTATTAAGTTTTATTTCCTATTATATTAAGAAAGCATGGTTGTATTTATATAATCTTTTAATAACTAATTTTCTAATGTCTGGTTAAGGTACGTACAGTAAGAAAGTACAGAGATATATTCAAATTTACCATTAAACGTTAGAGTGGCGAAACTCAACTTTCAACATATTGTAACTAAGAAAAAGAAGTAAAAATTGTGTTTCTCAATTTAATTTCTAAGATGCTAATCTTTGAGGTTTGAGAGAATAAACTGGCACTGATAACAAGACCAATGTGTGAGGAAGAACGTGTGTACTTACTAAAGTTTTCTGAGTTATTTCGAAAAAGAAATGGTTATTTTTCAATCGCACAAAATCTGAACCAAGTAGTTTTGATCCATTCTCTACTAGTTTACAAGTTTGATACTTGTTCTCCGTTCAAAAACATCCTTATCCTGCCTACAGCCCAATATGGAGGTCTCAGAAGAAAACTATTTGAGTGATACTGGGTTGGCATTAAAGGACTGAGAACAGATTTCTCTATCTCAGTAGCCACATTTTTGTGATTCTCAACTGTGCCGACGTTGTCTCAGTTGTATTTCAAACTTGCGGCTCCACTATACTAACCATTGGGCTAGGAAACCATAAGATTAATTCAGTCACAATTAGTAACATGGCTACATTCAAGTAGTTTACATTCTATCCGCAGAATATAAAAACGCATTGTCTCCTTAAAATACGTAATAAACGTTCACATCATGTCTGAACTCCATGTTTTTCTTTTTTTTATTAAATATCCAAGATGAATGTTATATTTAATGGCCTGACAACTTAAAATATATAATATTTGAAAGTAAATTCTTCAACGACAGTTTCACAAATTAGCGTATAAATTAAGTATTTTCCTTTCTCTCTGAGTTGAACCTTGTTTGTCTTATCAGTTTTCAAACCAAATGTCCGAAATTGTCAGGGAAAACAAATATGAAATTAACCAATTGACATCTTCCCACCCGGAGTTTAAATTCCCAAGTATCAGCTTTTTCAAGCCTACGTTCATTTTTTTGTTTAAATAAATCCATACAGGAAATTAAGAATATTTCTCTTAAAAACTAACAATTCCTTTCATGTTTGCATTACAAAAATTAATACTACTAATCCAATTGAATTTGAAAAATATAAAAACTTCAAAATAAAATATTAGTTGACTCTAAGGAAAAATCTTGTTATTAAAATCTAGTTTGTTTTTCTGCCACGTAACTACAAAAAAAGTCGTTAAATAATCACTAGACGGTATACTTTGGGAAGTTCAGTGGTTTAAGAGAAAAGTCGTATTAATAAATGTAAAACATAATGAAGTAGTATGAGCAAAACATAGTTCAGGTAAACATGATATAAATAAACTAACCAAAAATCAAATCAACTTAGTTACTTATAGATCAACAGTTTACTGTAAAATTTAGAAAAAAATGTTTATTTTTCGGGAATGTCCTATGCTTCTGCTGTTTATAAAAACAAACACAACTCTTGATATGAATAAAGAACTCTGTCACATCAGAAAACGACACAAGTTTTTTGTTCATCTGTCGAAAATTTGTGTTTGATTTTTAAACACTGGAAGCGTTGTAAATTCTCCAATGAATTAACAATCCAATGTTGACAAATAATAAAATTCGTACAAAAGTGTCTTATACAATCATGCCTGAAACAGCTATGAGCATACTGTACTATGAAAAAAGCAAAAATGCCCTTAGTAAATTTAGTTCATCTTATTACCAAGATACTACAATAAGGTTCTCATTAAAATGTAGAGGCAAACCATAGTCCTGTTACCATGGTCTTCTAAGTAATGTTATACCGTTTAAATACATAATTGGTACATTTTTATATTCTTGAATGTATGAGGGGAATTAGTCATTAAATAAATAAAATGGGCCACAGGACACTACCCTGTGGTACTCCACGTGTTGTATTCAGTGGGACTAAGTATACAACCATAGTCTTGTTACAAGTTAATCAGTCTTGTACTAATACAAAGAAACCGATTTTTTCCACAGTCGTCAACTTTGATGACGATTTATGACCTACCCCTTTAATCCAATTAGTGCTGCGCCCCCATTATCGTGAGTGCACTAACAGCCAACGTACGAGCCGGATAATGGGCATATGACAATACAAGCAGACATTGCAGTATCGAGTAGCAATATTTCACAACAGATAAGGCAATTGCCAGTACATGTCTTCCCTTCTAGCAACAGATTTACCTAACGGCAATGCGGCATAACTCGGCATCGATTTATGGCTACATTCTGGCCGATTAATAACGCAACACGCGGTAACAAAACAATAAAACCACTCGAGTATTCAAGCCAGTTTCCACTAGAAAGTAGACATTTGTCTTGTAAAGGATGAATTCTTGTACAACAATTAGCTAACTGACTGAGAATGTTCACTTCACTCCTCTGATAATTGTTGTAATCTTTTACCCACATCGGAGGGCATTAAATCGTTGAAAATAAAACCACGTTCAGAATCTCCTGGAGGTGAACCAACAGGTTTTTGTTTGTTTAGATAGAACATAACGGGGTACACAAAAAGATTAGGTCGTACCCAAGACGTTTTGTATAAGTATAATTATAACTGTAACTATCTAGTCAATCAATCCTTTTCTGATGATTTTTTTGCATTTGATGTTTTCAGCATCAAAAGGCATTTTTCAGATTAATGCAGAACATTCGTTCTTCTTTTTGAATGTTGAAATTGTTCATAATTTTTAAAAATACCACCAACAATTAATTGCTATCAGTTGTTCACTGGAAACAGATATGTTTTGAATATTAATGAATAAAACCGACATCCCTTACTTCTCTACGGGGTGGTTCTTTACGCTTGCATACTCTTTCCTCCGTGGTTATCTCTAAACCACAACATCAACATGATAGCTCAGCCTGCTGATGTTTTCCTTGATAAGAAAGTTTTATCGTCTAGAAGCCCCTTTAAGCCTTACTTTAGGGAGATGCAAAGTAGTGCAACCATGTCAGAGCTAGTATAAATCTTTATTATATTATTACTTTCTTTTTTGTGCTAGTAAAATCAATTGTAAAAATTACCTTGAACGTTTCGCTGAGAAAACCAAATTAACTAACCAAGATTTGGTGACATTTTTTTGTATGAGCTTTTCCTCCAATCTGTTTGTCCTAGTCATGGACAAAGTAATGAAACAAATCAAAACATAAATGTCTCTAGTCTGTGCATGAAGCTTTTCTCAAGTCTGTGCATGAGGCTTTCATCTAGTCTGTGCATGAAGCTTGTCGTCAGAAGGTCTGACTAGTGCGAATCGCCTGTTAAAATTGAGTAAAAATTTAAATATGGCATTAAAAGTGCTCCATTAATTAATGAAATATTCATTACCCATCATAATTAATGAGCTCTCCAGTCCGAGATACACTTAACTCATTCAATGAGAAATTCATGTGCTAATGTCAATTTGACTACTGAAATATTTTACTATTCATGAGATTACTTTCATTAATTTGAATAAACAGATTCACGCTCGATAAGGTTGACCTAAAGTATCTAATAAATCATCAATTATTATATGTATTTTGGCACTTCAATTTTTATATTCAACAACAAATTTGTCCGCCTTTCAGATTAATATTTAACCAATTTTTAATTTTAGTTTGAATACAAAATCATGACATTTTTACATTTGGTTGAAGAGTACAATTAAAAGCCTTGATTAAATATTACTCTCCAATGCTTTAAGTCAAATTAAAAGTCATCTTCCATATATTGAGAATACAAGAATGGTGTTTTCTTCAGAACTTAAATAATAATATATTAAATGTTCGTACTACTTTTATTTCCTTTTTTTAACAGTAAAATTCAAACCAAAGAAAATACAAACATAACTGATTTGTTACTACAGTACTGAGAGCATTCTTACTAATTTTCTATGATTTTTCACAGTAACATTTTTGCAGAAAAATGGTAAAAGTACGAAAATCCACAGAATAGTAAGTAGTATTTATTTTATAACTTTTCTTTGCAACTATTGAGACCCATCCCCCCCCCCCACCAAAGCTGGTAAGCGTGCCAACCGGGGGATGGCTCAAAACAAGTCGAGCGATGGGGTCACGGGTGGCAGTTGGAGGGTCAAAATAAAACTCGGCAGCTGAGCAAAACTAGTTTATTATCATGAAAACCAGAAAATATTAATTAATCAAAACGGCAGAAGGCCACAATATAAATTCGCACTTCCAAAAATAACAATAAACACTAAAATTAACAAGATAAGACACAAAAGCTACAAAAACAACAAACTCAACAAATACCAAAATTACCAATTAACAACTACATGGCCTATCTGCAGTTTAGCCGGAGACCCCCAAAACGTAAGATAAATTTAATGCCCACATAAAATTGAAAATTTAGAAAACTTCTGGCAAACAACAATTAAACCGGCAATTTAGCCCAAATCCCATAATTCCACCGGGCCAGGGAGTAAGCCGGAATCCCTGGGCAGCTCCGAATTAGAAGTTAAGCAAAAGCACCATAATCCCCTTTTGGTGAGTAGAAAAATTAAACAATTAAAAAAAATCTAACACGGTACCGTTCGAGTAAAAATGCACTTCAAGACATCTATAATACAATTAACAACAACAAAAAATAAATAACGATCACTAGGCCTAAACATAACAATAAATAATAACAGGATGTAACAATGGGGACCTAACAAATATAAAAATCTAAACAAATGTAACAAGAAAATAAACTAATTAAAAATAAATAACAATAAATATTAACACGAAGTTCTTTTTGTATTTTAAAAGTTTATTTTTTCTTTAGTAAAAAAAATACATAAGTCCCCAATGGCTGTGGTATAAAATCACTGTCCAAGTTTAGAAGTTTAGGCCTAGGCCACATTAATATATCCACAAACATGTTTTTTTTTCTTCTTTCATTTTGCACCTTTTTTTTCTTTTTAAATTAACCCCCCCCCCCAGCTCAGCCGCCGGGAAAATAAGCTGGAACGCACTGACCTGAGGACAGAAGTCTTCTACCCAAAGAAGTAGAGAGGGCAGCACGGGGCAAACTTGCTCAATCACAACTATCAACTGATAATTTTCTTAATTAATATATAACGTATTGGTAGAAAAAGAAAATTAGTAAACATCACACAACGCAAATTTCTTTGAGAATCCCTCTGGTCTGAGAAGGAAAACTTTGTTTCCAAAATCGATCACCGTAATATTTAGCAGTCATAAATATATGTTTTGTGACGCACGCTTGTTTTGATTTGGATTTATAACCTATTAACATGTGAATAAATGATCAATAAATTGTACAAACATGTCTAACGAACGTCTAGTGTTAAACATGTGCATAATTTAGAAAAAATATTCAATATTTATAACAAATATTCAAATCCGTTTTGTCATTTTAAAACTTTGTTAGAAAATAGAATCCAAGTAAGACATCTTCTCCGATAAACTAACACGATCTGACCGCCTTTAGAGGCCTTAGATTACCTTAAAGCTGGCTGAGTTGTTACCCATGTACATTGATAGTCCACTAATAACTTATAATGCCCTAAACCCCTTAAATCCTTAAAGTAGTATTTAGTGGACGAAGTTTTGTCGTAAATTTAAGGATAGGATGTTGGCCAAGCGGGATCAGATGATCTGGAAGCCAGATGGCGGCCAGCTGTGACCTCTACAACTGGGGTCATGAACTCTGTACATAATCTTGCAAGCACATGCCCACGCGCAACCTAACCTCTAAGCCGAGTGGAACTCAAGGTGAGTCGTAATTTTGTTCAACTTTTAAAAGCTCATATATCATGTCTTAGTTTGAAATATCCACCACTTTGAGACTAACTTGGTCACGTTATGGTTTTAAATCATAACTTTAGTTCGATTTCAACTCAATTGAATTCATATTAATAAGTCGGAGTAAACTAACTCCAGGACCATTTTAATTAGTACACTTCCAAACAATTAAATAATAAATAATTTAAGTATGTTAGTTTGTCATGATACACTTAGTACGTTTATTCCAATTTTAAAATTTCTGTAAGTATAATTCAAACTTAAAAATGCATCTAATTAGTCTTTAAATTTTACTTATTTACAGTTTTTCATTATGTTTTTTTGGTTATTTATTACATTGATTATTTATTTTATACACTAAACATAATATAAATTATAGTCTATTAAATATAAATAATTAGTATTATTATGTTAAACAATATTGAATATACAACCTTTATTATTTCACGCATTAAAACAATTTATTTGTGTTGTTTTTACGTACGTTCACTCTCAAAATTACTGTAAATTTGTTTTTATCGTAGCAAAGAATAGGGGTAAAGAACATAATTATATCAACCCCTAAAGTAGATATAATTACTACGATGAGGAAACACTTTACAAGAAAAATAAGAAGTTAGAGGCAAATCTCCAAACATATTTTAAATCTTTAGGGTCAAGAATGTGTCATATATTGTACAACAAGTAATTCTTTGTATATATAAACAATATATTATTATCTATCAATATTTAACATAAATAAGTAATTAATCTATTATTGCATTAAGGCGTATTTTAAAATTGGCGATTCAAATGGTCTACAGTTTCGAAACCATTTTAATATGAGTCGTAGTGTTACTTTCTGATTTACTTAAAAAACACATGATTTGAAAGAAGCCAAAACACAAAAAATCACTTACATAATAAATAAGATTTTGGTGGCAGTGTTTGACAGTTTCATTTCGATATCCGGACAATCTTCTAGAATCGCTTAAATGTCAAAAATTATTTTACCTGTTTTGCTTGGTCAGACAATTAGCCCGTTCGGGTTGAATGTCCAACTCTCATTTTTTGACGAGTGTAAAATACCCCGACCAATCTATCCGGGATAATTGTCTGGGAATCTTTAACTTCGAGACTGAAAGAATGCTTGGCGAGGATGAACACCACTTAACTGACGTAATCTTTATGACATAAGAATTTTTTTAATAGCTATAACTGCTAAAGATATTTTAATTTTAAACCACCAGGCATTTCTACCACCCCCTATAAATGTTAAAAATTAGTACTCGTATATTAATAATGACCAACACATTTATTGTTTGGTTATTATATCGAAACAAGTAAATCTACGAATGTAGTTACAAGACATTATTTAATCTCCGATTTTTTGTAAAGCAGGGTGGATAAATAAAAGCCGATATTACCTCGTATTAAATAAGCAATTAAAAAAGCAAATAGTAATAGTGGACTATTTATAACAACTAAGTATCTCTAATAATAAACCGTTTTATTTTAGTAAAAATTAAAAAGTCGTGTGAGTATTTCATTAATAACAATAGACTGTCCAATAATTTAAATAACAATTTGGCAAATTATAAGCCCGGTAGAATTACCTTTCAATATTGCAGTCGGCCATCTGTAACGAGATTGTGAAATTGTTGCTCGCTGGTAATATTGCAAATTGGCAATGTTGCAAATCAGCTGTCAAATTGGAGGAAATTGTTGCAGGTGCTCTTCAATACGGAAACGTAAAATAAAGAAGAGAAAATTACAGATTATATTAAAATTTCATTTTATTCAACCTTCAACAAGAAATTTGTGCACTCGGTAAATTGAGTAGCAGTTAAATAATAATGTAACCAAATTGGTGTTAAAAACAGTTTAATTTTTCAATGAGTGCATGAAATCTTATGTTGGTGTAGCCAGTCATAATTGCACAGTAAATATTTATGTTTTACATAAAAAATATGAGACTCGCACTACTTTTACCTAATTAATTATAATTTATCATTTAAAAGACTAACACATTATTAAAATAGCTAAAGAAGTTATTTGGTCCAAATTTGGAGTGAGTTTTATGGTATTATATGGATTTTGAATTACGTATATGAGTTGAAATGGACCACACACATATTTGAACTCGGATAAACAATTATAGCTTAATTTTATTGGTTTAAGAATAGTTTTTATGTAATTTTTGTTGTGGTAAACGGATTTTACTTTAAACTAAAAAACAACAATAATCATAATGTGAAATAAAATTTGGTGTTCATTGGATGGAGTTAAGTGAAGCAAAATAAAAACGTTACAATGTGTTACCATTGGTAATGCATGCTTTAAATGGGTATACTGGGTTTACAAAATATATAAAGATCGGACTTGCGTTTGAAGGTCACTTCAATGACAAACTCCACGAACCGCTAGTTACGGGGGACACACCGTCATAAATAAATCTGCTAACCATAATTAACTACTACCCCCCTTCCTCCCCTCCTCGTACATAAATGGTATGGAGATTAACAGTTGGGCTTTGTGGACTCGCCGAGGAGTTTTGGCAGAGACAAACTGAGCCCCCCACCCATCCTCCAACCACAGTAGCCATTAACCTGTTGGCTCCTCGAGGATTTGTGGCTTGGAGGGTTAGTAATCATGCGTAAATTGTTGAAGGAAGAGCTTGGGTTATAGTTTATGAAAGAGATTTCCTATGAAGAGAACCCTTTCTAACACCGGATCTGAGAACTACAAGCTTTGTGATTTTGAGTCATTAATATTTATATGGGTTATATTTAAGAGCTTTGTCAGTGATTCAAGTCTTTAAGAGCATTTAAGATATATTAGCGTAGCATTGATGATTATGATATTATAGAGTTTACTTAATTATTGATAGTAAAAATAGTATAATGTCTGATAAAAGCTATGAACTAAAGAACCTAAGAATCTATTACTTAGTGTATTTCCAAAGTGGGTTTATACTAAAGAATTTTCTGAGAAGTTAGAGGGTAAGAAAAGTTGTCTAAGAAACGATGAGCTGAAGGTTCTCCAAGAAGGTATTACACAGGTGCGTTGAATGTGTTCCCCACAGATAGTTGGGCAGAAATATATATAAAAAAATAAATAAAAAACAAAAACAAAGAAAAACAACATAGTCAACATTGAGTGGCAGCATCCAGCGGACCTCTTATCATCTCTCTTTTCAGTGACTTACTAATGTGAATGAATTAAAATAAAGACACAGCTATTACAAGGTTTATAGATTCTATAGTTTTTGCTGGAAAGCTTTACTTTCACTGATCATAAGACAAAGTCAATTATTGGGCAGTTTTATGTAGAAAGTAAATAGTTGTCAAACCTTTTTGCTTTTAGGCCCTAGGGGTTTGTATTGAACCGAGAGAACACATTTTTATATAAACTTTTTATGAAATACTATTATCAATTTACTGTTGAAAACTCTACAGAGTAGGCCTATGATCTTAAAAATAACTAATTCTTTTTTATTTAAAACGTCCTCTAAAAAATCCTATTAGTTTTTTTTTAACAACTAAACAAAAGAGATAAGTAGGGCGTTTCAGTAAGTTTGGCATTGTCATATCGTGAAACCTCTAATGAAAAGGTTACAATGTCTTTTGATTGTTAAACTATTCCCTAAAATACTAAACCAGATGAAATAAATTATCAACGAAATTATGAATTAAATAATTTGTTAAGAAGCTATAACCTGAGGTATTTCCTAGGAGCCACCTTCTCCCCCAAAAAACTCAAATTTTACAGATTATAAAAAGTTCCATTTTATTTTAGCAAAATCAAAATTTTAGGTTGAAAAACCAATTAAATTACGATAGTTTATAATATCTAACATTAGTTCTAATTATTGGTTGAATTTAATTTAAAAATATTGTTTCAAAGATTAAAGCTATTTCTGAGATGAACTCACTTGAAACTAACTTACCGTTCTTATTATCAGTTTCAGCTCGTATTTTAGGTTTTATTGCAAAAATACAATCAGCAATGTTAGTAACATTTAAAATGTGATTACGATTTTAGACAGCAATAGATTTCGTATCTAGAATCTATTTTAAGTTTTCAGTTGAAATTAGTTTTTCTTCTGATAATATACAACAGCTATTATATGTCCTTTAGATTTTAATATTATATCGTAATGATAAAGCTTTTTTGCTTATTACACAAATATGCTAACATAATCTTTTTCTCATAAAAATGTTGTTGCATTTGAACAAAAATAAAAAAGTACTTGAGATAAAATATTCATTCATTGCTAACTAATTAAAATATTATTATTCTTTATTCAAAATTGTTGAAATCCTGATAATGATTTTTATTCTTAACCAACTTTTTATTTTCTTTTAGTTTTTTTTTTTTTTTTTCACTTTAGAAAAATGAAGTAACGCTCTATTGGTGGTGCTTGATGCGAACCTTTTTCAAACAAATTTAGTTCATAAGTTTTTCAATTATCAAGGTGGATTTTAATTATAACAGTGTAGTAATGTATCATTGTTACATATTACGTAGTTTTTTTACTCAAATGGACATAGTTAAAATCATACAACTTAGCGTGATGAAATTATATAGTAAATTGATTTTAATCTTTTATTAAGTTGTCGTTTTTAAAGTAAACATCGCGTAAAAAATTTCTTCAATTTTTATTCTAAACGAACGTAAATTAACAAACAGTCTTACTTAACTGATACAAAAAGCTAAAATTAATATTTAACAACATCCTTTTATCTCTATTACTCATTTCGTTTCTTAATTGCTTTCGGGTTTTACTGCTTTAATGAGAACGCCTTCGAAATGAATTTTTAATTGAGACCTTTTCGTCTTCATCCTCAGCAGAGGCGCTCTGGGATTAAACAGTAAAACGATACCAGGCAGATAATGGATTCGAACCTCTTAAATATACCTGAGGTTTAGTGATTCCATTAAACATGAGATATTAGTATTATTTAGGAGTTATGAAGTATAAAAAGATAGTCCGCGCGTAACCAAAGACGTAACGCGTTTAATATAAGTATTTTGGAGCATGGACAAATGAGTTGGAGTTTAATTTGAAATTCTAGTTTAATTTCGTCTTGGTCGATCTGTTAAAATAAATATTTATGAATATGGCGTATGTAAGAGGGTAAGAGGGGGTTGAATTCATGTAATACGGTTTCTCTAAGGTATGCGGGTTAATGATCACCCTCATAGTACAGTCTTAAGTACCATTTTTATTTATTTTTATTTATTTATTCATAAGACGTTGATCGTCAAGATATGGGCGAATATGGATTTCGAATGAGTGTGATGAGTGTAGATGAGCGAATGTAGTCATTGTTACAAACTAAGGTCGACTATTCCTTAGAAAGTGTCATTAATTAATAGCCCAATGACAAATGAACAGCCGGTGGTTATCAGCTGATCCTTCTCAAAATGTATTATGACTCTGATTGGGATCGAACTGACAACCTTTAGCTATTTCATATGGTCTTTTACAATTATGACAATTTTAACGATATATACCTCCAGTACAAATATCCCTAGTCCACTAAAAGCATACTGAGAACACATCTTCCCGGAAATTCTCGAATGGCTTATTCCAGAAACTGTGTATAAGCTATTAACTATCATATAGTTAAGGATAAGTGACCTAAGTACATAACTACAGTCGAATGATATACTAATTGTAACTATAAAAAAATACAGATTTTTTAAATCCAAATAAATAACACAGAAGCAAAGAAAGTATTGATGCATTATTAGAGCTGAAATCGTGCAAGAAATGTTATAACAGTAATGATATATTTCAACAGAGAAAATGTAAGAGAATGATATGAATTGAGATCCTTGAATAGTATAGGGCTACTAACAATAATAATAGAATCAGAAAATCGAACATCAGTTGAAAACTACGTCTATGTGCTGCGAATTCAATAACAGTTATTCGTAGTTTCCCTATACATGGGGCTATTTATATCCTTTATAATAATCAGCCTTTCTTGTTAGGAAATAACACACTCGTTCACCTATTGTCATTCTTGAAACATATTCACCCACATATATAGGAACGGATTCTTAAAAAGGTAAACAACAAATTATTTTATCTTCCAGCATTGTGATTAAAATCTTAATGGAGATATCAAATGAATGAAACCCACTTCGTTACCAAAGCAAAATTTAGAATTTTTTATAAATCAAAGTAGGGCCAAAACAGAAAAAATCAAATGGATTTCGTGGTTATAGAAGATTTAAAAGCGGCAGATAGCACAATCAGTATTTTCAAATAGATCAGCCATTCATCTAAAAAATCCTTTATTGAAAAGTTAGTCGGTTGGTGTCAGGGAAAAAACCGGAATAACGTGGTATAGAAAAAGAAAGAGAGCTCATTCCAAAAGAATAAAAGAATATTGGGCACAAAGGAAAGCAAACTTATCAGAAACAGCGTTGACTGTACTTCACGTGGTCCGTTACGTGATATAATACCAATTTAAAAAAAAATAAAAAACTAAAAGTAAACGTCATAAAAAACAACTAACTCAACAGATCAGACCGAATATTCCGAATAAAAACACCCGTGACATCATCGATATAAAAATTATCGATGGTTATTAGCGGCTTGTAACACCTTCCCCACTTGTCAGAGTTTCATCAACATAGTTGAAACAATTTTGGGAGAATAAATTACACTATCCATTTTTATAATCAACACCGACGATGTCGAAAAGTTTGCCTCATCAAAAGCGGCAAGTTGCCCGTGGAGATGTAATTAAACCTTAATCGTTGATAAGATGAGAGATAGGACGCCGCGCCTTAGGCTCCGGGCGGCGCCTTGTTGTTTGTTCTGGGAAGGGCCCCCAGCGATGTTAATTCACTTCCTGGTTGTTCTAAGGCAGTTCGGCAGTTATTAAGCAGATTCCACTGTAACATCATGGATGATAAACATCAAGTTTTGTGATAGTAATATGTAGATTTTCAAAATTGGTTTTTGGATGGCAAAAACAGTGTATATGGGGGTGGGTACTTCATAGATATGTTATCCACCTCTAATTTATTTTAGCACCTCTCTAAACAATACTTGGATTTAAGCAAAATATAGAACCAAAAGAAGATTACATCGAACATGGTCCTCTTAATACCGACACGACGTCCGCTCAATGGTTACCATCGACGTGGACACTACTAGAGAAGTCTGGGGTGTCCACGTTAGACGGTAGTCAAGGTTCAGATGTTGTGTAGGGAAGAGAACTGAGTGTCAGGCTTGTCAGTTAGCTGAAGCTACGTGGTTCGGATTCCACGTAAGCTGTAGGTCCCATAGTTGCCTATTGGGCTAATAATGAATAGTCCTTTCTAAACTAAGTCTAACTCAAATAGTAACAATGACTTCACTCGTTCATCTACACTCATTCGAAATCCATTTTCGCCCATATCTTGACGATCGGCGTCTTAGTAAATAAATGAAAGGTAGACTAGTATAGTGAAAGTGAATGAAAAAAGAACAAGCCGGAAACAGCAATGACGTCATCTGACATCGAGGATAAATTCTGCTGTTGTTTAATAGAGTCATAAAAAAGTTAATATAAATGATATTAATATATAAATTTATATAAATACGTAACACATGCATAATGGATTTCAAATAAAGTGTCTTTTACTAAAACTTTTATTGACATAAAATATCCATTTTTAGCACTTGGTTTCATCATTAATAATCGTGAATTAAATAGAATAAAAGTAGTAAATGCATTTACTTAGTTCACAAACTAAGCAATTTCTTTCTTAAATACACAATCAAAGTTTAGAGGGAAAGTATTTGATAATTCTGTGTTTATAAGAGAATGTATGTCTATTTCAAAGGAAAGTATTGTTTTAAAAATGTCCATTAAACTATCGTTGATTATTTAAGTCGCGCTCTTGTTCTGCAAGTTTTACGTAATTTGGTACATTAAACTATTGATAGTTTAGTTTTTACTTTGCTCAAGACCAAATCGTCACTAACTCCTTGAGGGTTTTTTGTTCCACAATCTGCAGCTATATTTGTCTAATGATTCTGAACTATCTCGATTTCATATGAGTTCGATACTTTCGACCTTTTTAAATCGATAATTTATCGACTGCAGAGGGCCACCGGGACGGCGGGTTGCGACATTCCGGAATACAAAATGAGCCTTGGAGCCGGTGAGACGTATTAAAGTCAGTCGGCCTTGGATTTTTGAAGAAATACTGCATGTGTTCCACAATCCATTTATATCTTCATCAAAACCCCGCCGTTGGCATTGTTTTGGTCGCCCTTGACCTTCCCAACGAGGTGAAGAGGCGGACTCAACCACTCGTTGGCTGCTGGACGTGGATTGAACAAGCAAGATCAAATTTGAATCAAAAGCAAATGTGTTTTTTGAAAGAAAGCTACTTGCTTAAAAAAAAAGAGGGGGAGTTGGAGTGGTCAGCTGTCCTCTTCCAATAGGCTGTTTGAAAATATCATTTTGTAGGTGTTAGAGTTGGTAATGTTGATTACTTAATGTATTTTAACTTTTTATTGTAAAATTTGTAAAAAGCGTTCTCAAAACTGTACTAAGTTCAAAAATTAGTTGAAATGAAAACACAAGCCCAGGTCAAAGTTGCATTATAACAAACACACTAAAGCAAATCTATTTAATGGAAATCATAAAGAGTTCAGTGATTTTTTTAAGAACAAAAATTGTGTAATTGTATGGTGAAACCATCAACAGTCAGTCATGTGAGTTGTGCGATTGAATGTTGAACTTACAAGAGTTGTGTAATTGTATGGTGAAACTGTCAACAGTCAGTCATGTGAGTTGTGCGATTGAATGTTGAACTTACAAGAGTTGTGTAATTGTATGGTGAAACTGTCAACAGTCAGTCATGTGAGTTGTGCGATTGAATGTTGAAATTACAAGAGTTGTGTAATTGTACGGTGAAATTGTCAACAGTCAGTTATGTGAGTTGTGCGATTGAATGTTGAACTTACAAGACTTGTGTAATTGTATGGTGAAACTGTCAACAGTCAGTCTTGTGAGTTGTGCGATTGAATGTTGAACTTACAAGAGTTGTGTAATTGTATGGTGAAACTGTCAACAGTCAGTCATGTGAGTTGTGTGATTGTATGTTGAACTTACAAGAGTTGTGTAATTGTAAGGTGAAACTATCAACAGTCAGTCATGTGAGTTGTGCGATTGAATGTTGAACTTACAAGAGTTGTGTAACTGTATGTTGAACTTACAAGAGTTGTGTGATTGTACGGTGAAATTGTCAACAGTCAGTTATGTGAGTTGTGCGATTGAATGTTGAACTTACAAGACTTGTGTAATTGTATGGTGAAACTGTCAACAGTCAGTCATGTGAGTTGTGTAACTGTATGTTGAACTTACAAGAGTTGTGTGATTGTACGGTGAAATTGTCAACAGTCAGTTATGTGAGTTGTGCGATTGAATGTTGAACTTACAAGACTTGTGTAATTGTATGGTGAAACTGTCAACAGTCAGTCATGTGAGTTGTGCGATTGAATGTTGAACTTACAAGAGTTGTGTAATTGTACGGTGAAATTGTCAACAGTCAGTTATGTGAGTTGTGCGATTGAATGTTGAACTTACAAGACTTGTGTAATTGTATGGTGAAACTGTCAACAGTCAGTCATGTGAGTTGTGCGATTGTATGTTGAATTGTTGAGTGTAAATACTGTTATTTGCTTCAAGTTAACAGTATACAAGCTTCTGTTTTTAATGACACCGTTTAAGACAATTTACCACAAAATGAAACTATCATAGGTCTATTTAAAATTTATATTAGACTCTAACGCAGCAAAGTTAAACTGGTATTTTCCAATTAAAACGGAGTATATAGCAATAAAAATTTACTTTCTAACGCTCCATAATTTTGAAGTAAATCATTTTTCTGATTTTTTTATAAAAAGTGCTACTCTTTCCATCAGAAAAAGTACAGTGAATTATAATTAAGAGTGTCGCTTTTAACAACTAAAGTTTTTTTAGAACAAACGTGCCAGCTTACAACTGCGTGACTTACACGGCCAATCTCAACACACACGACTCGTAAACTTACAGCTGTAAAGTACACGAGTGCAGCCTGGTGTGACAGTATCATCTCCTATTATTACAAACCAGTTCACTAAGGACTTAGAGATTTCATCTCGCCCGCACTTCATCAAACCGGTTGCTAAAATATCTTTCTTTTATTTCTGAGGGAGCTGAAATAATTAATACGGCAATTTCATGCTCGAAGTGATCTATCCGGGTTTAATGTGGTTTCCCTCCCAGATGTTCATGTTCTCCTAATCAAAGTGCGTTTGCTTGTTACTTTCTGAATTGTAATTTTCCAGTTTTTTTTGTTTTTTTCAAAATCTTTATCAAAACAGTTTCTTGGTCATACGAAAATTTAAGGTAACACTGTTGGATAATCGTATAGGTAAAATACTCGATCACGTTATCCGATTTTCTATTCATATTTTCACATAGGGCCTACAGGGTGTACTAAAATTCTGGAGACGGCATTATATATTTTTGAACAGTTGCAGATAAAAAATAACACTTTATACCTTCCTAAACAATACATAAACAACTGCTTTGTGAAGCAAACGTCAGTTTTTACATTATACTGGGGACGGTTTACAAAGGAGTCAGAAGAAAATGTTAAATTATATCATAGGTTGAGTGCTATATTAGATTAACATATTAAATGTTTCTATCAGGAGAACATAATGCAGCAAGCACGTACTAAAAAGGACTACTCTAGTCAAAAGTGCATTTGTTCTAGTTACGTGAAAGGTAATAAAACACACTGTACTGGTTTCGTAAGTAGAGGATATTTCAGTTTATGTTACAATAGTAAATGCAAATTTTCAAAAATTTTGAGAATTAAAACTACTGTTTCTTAAACTGCCAAGTCAATTCTGGGAGGTCTACAGCCGCCATGTAACAGGCAAACAAAGTCTTACCGTCAGCAGGCTAAAACACGCTCTTCTGTTTCAACTGTACGGTTCGTGTTTTTTATTATTATTATTATGAGTCCAATCTAGTGGACGGTAAGCTTACGTTTTAAATCTAAGTGTTTTTTTAGTTTAAATTCGTCAGAAGTTCCTCTAAAGTTTAACACGTTTAAATGTCAAAACATCATATAAGTACTCAATTTTCTACAAAAATCAACTTACGTTCCCTCGTCGCCTAACGAACGACACTTCAAATGTTCATTAGGTACGGTCATTATTACGGACCGAATCCTTAAAATAGAAATCCATGTTTTTGGCGTTTTTCGTTTAGATCTAGCGAAGCGGTCTCTCTTTAAGCCAAAAGAGATTAAAGCTAAAAGATAGTTTGGGCAAAAACTATCACTTAGGCGTACTTCTATTTTAGGAATTAGTTCATGTTATTTATTTTCTATGTCTGATATTATATTACAAAGTTTAATTTTATTTTTAACTCTGATATTGAACAACTGTATTAATTTATTATAGTCCACGAATGTCATAACGTTAGCTCTCTGTTCTCATTGGACAAACGATCCCCCCATAAAGTCACTGGTTACAATTATGAGAGTAGTTTGAAATTAGTTTGAAAGTGGCAATTTCAAATTACCATCCATAACCAAACACAAACGGTTCCCGTTGACCAGGTTGGAGCTTGTTTCGTGGATTTTAACTGGATGGAAAAACTTTCCTGAAACCCAATTACAAACTTGCTCCTCTTTCGATTAAAATTTGTAAATGAATTTACATTTTAATTTATTTTCTTAATTGTAAACTGTCATTAAAACTGCAGTGTCATTTAAAAAAGTTGATGTGTACTTAAATAAATATCGGTGTCTTAAAGAAAAATTGAAATGTATAGTTTGTTTGGTCACCTGTTTTTAGAGACAATTTCAACATGAAGTCGTCTTACAATAATGACACGAGTACAACACTCTGTATTGTATACTAACATAGCTAGTTATGATTCTTGTTAAGTGTAATTTCAAAACCATACTATTATTTTATTTTAAATTATGAATCTATTTTAGTTTAAGTGCGGTGAATTTATGAATAACAATAATTATTTTTATAAATAATATCTGATAGCATCATGGGAGTTGAGTATTACTAACCAATTTATTTATGAACTAGTTTTAATTTTTATTTCTTTTTTGAAGTACAAATTACTACTTGAAATATTTCAAAATAATCTTAGCGATTAATTTATACTAGAACCTATATTTAAATATGCCGATATTAATCAAACAAGAATGTTACTCGTTTAGTATTTGAATTATGGTAATTTAACCATCAATTTGGCAGATATGGTATTATTATAGTAAACAGTTTTTAAATGACAATTGTAATAGAGGTTATTTTATTAGATTATTTTTAAAAACCTGAAGAACTGGAAAAAGAAAAAGATCTTTTCTTATTTTCTTTGCACCCCTGTTTTGGAAGAATTACAACGTACAGTTTTAAAACGTCACAAACTTGATTCCAATGCAGTTCTTTTATTATTGTAAAAACAGTTTTAAAAAACTTATTTTAACTGTATTTTATGCTTATAACATTAAACAAATGACATTAACAAAATCGATCATCATTATATTTATTTTCTTCTACATACATTCTATATACTTTGACATTTGTAACAATGACTTCACTAGAGCCATATAATGTAAAGTTGATGGTTCAAGATGTTATGTGTGATGTGGTTGCCCATGGCCGTTTTCAAATTAATGTTTCAACACCTTGCCAAGTCACCAATGGGAAGGCGACAGTCCTATAGTTAACCGACAGTGGGCCAAAATATTTTGTTCTATTTCAACTATAGTATTACAGTTCGTAATTATTATTATAGTGACCTTTAATAACCGTGTATGATTATTAAAGGTCAAATCTGGTGGACTATAAGATGATATTATGAGTGTTATTTTATTTATTTTTTTTTTTATTTATCGTCAAGAATGGCATTTACGTCTATTTGACAAAAATTATATAAATACTATATATAGATATCTATTTGTACGTAATAATATAATTAAGGATACAACTTGTTAATAATTTAAGGTCTCAGCCAACTTAAAACCAAAGTAACTGTTTACATATTGGCATGAGCGTGATGGTCAGTGGTTTGCTCTCAATTCAGATTAAGCTCCTGTCCCAAATTCTGAACTCAGGATCGTTTGTACCTCAAATTAAACACCCGTCTTCTGACCTAGATCGTTAATCAAATTAATGTTCAGTGAAATTTCACAAAACTTTCCTCCTTAATGAGTTAATTGCTAGGTGCTGGACAAGTCGAGGGAAACGTCCGATAAATCCGGTCTGATGAGTCCGTCCCCTAGGGGTTACAGATCACTTGAGTAAACAGGAAGTCGGGAACATGGCTGATAGAAGGTGATTGATTTGGCAGACCTCGTTAATCCGGGAAAGTGTCTACACTACTAACACTTGCCCCTCTAACATGTTTTATAGATTTCAAATAAGAAATCCAAATGTGTTATAAGTGTATTAAGATGCTTTATCAATTTTAATGGATTATCAGGAGTGAAACTTTGGAAACTGCTAATTTGATTTTGAAGCTCCAAAAGATAGTTGTAAGAAGTCAATAATCAAAGACGAGAAAGAACAAGTTACAAGCTAACCTGCCTGGCCTCAATGAACATGGTTACAAGCTAACCTGCCTGGCCTCAATGACTTAAAAATGATCTCAGTTTATTCTCCATCTGTAACTTCAATATCGTCGACCTTTTAGCAAACTAAGTAAACATTTTCCAACAATGTTACACTTATCAATTGTGACAACTTCAGTTAGTGTACGAGTAAAATGTACAGGATAAAGAACATAAAGATAAAAGTTTTGTTTTCAGTTTTCATGACAAAATAAACATAACACGGAGTTATTGATTATGAAAATAAGTTGTAGGTTTGATAGATGAGGTGAATAAAGACCTGTCCATACATTATTGTAAAATGATAATATTGTTACTACACTAATATGATTTTCATTTTAGAAACTAAGCAGTTGATGTCCCATACTTAGAAGAATAGGTTGGAAAAATTAATTATATGAAATTTACAAATAGCATAATGTAATGAATCTAATTTCTAAAATCATTATTTTACTTAGGACTTTTGTACTTTAATACAAAGAGTAACCTTTTCGACTTTTGTTACATAGACAAAATTCAATTCACTGTGAGCAATGAAACTTTTTGGGGGTTATTTTGATATAACTCACACTGAAAGTGGAAAGACTACTACTTAGTTATTAATGACAGTGTGACTGCAACTTTGTGGGAAATGTTTAGTTAGGTTAGTTAGGCTCAATGTATGAATGGGAAATGTTTAGTTAGGTTAGTTAGTCTCAATGTATGAATGGGAAATGTTTAGTTAGGTTAGTTAGGCTCACGATTTTGATACAATTTTTGTAGATTGCGTTTTTGCAATAGAATAATTTGAATTTGAATGAGAATTAGTAGTGATTTTGTAATTAATAGTTAATAATTAACTAAGAAGCATGTCGAGGTTATCTATCACTATTGCCAAATAACGTGGCCTACTCACGTTGTGCTAAGTTACGATAGACGTAATAGTATCGATACCAGGTTCCATGAAAGTACTTGCAATGCGGTAGTTTCCTTCAACCTCCATTACTATAAAAAACTTCATAGATCCTTGAGGGATTTTCTAATACGTGAACATACAGTACATATTCTGCTGATGCCGACGAGTGTTTCAAGATCGTGTTTCTAGCCAGAACGTACGGGGCGTGGCACATAACTACTTAAACACAGGATTATAGCTGCTCCACAGTGTGCTTGCTGTTCTGACCTTGAGACGACCTTCTTCCACACTACAAAACACCTCCGCTGCACGTAACTCGCATACCTGAGCCGAGAGTGGCTGTCTAGGATAAACTTATATGTAGTTCTCGTGAGACAGCGTAATAAAATGATATTGTTGCACAGCTTTGTATGCTTTACATAAACCGTTTGATATTTCATATAGATTTTCTTCCTATAAAGGTGGAAAATGACGAATAAAAATTGTCTTTCATCAAACTAAGCTTTAGCAAATTTTACTTCTAGTAAATATTATTCAGGATAACTACTCATTACTAGATATGTAAATAAAATATATTTTAAGTAAGTAAATATGCAAGTTTACCAGTCCATAGTTCTGGACGTGTGGTTCGAGCATGCGCATCAATGGACTTCCCTCTCCAACGACAGTTGTACAGATGAAGGTCCATGCTCTAGGTGATGTATCCTGGCTGTATTTCAGTGAGGCGGTGTAATGAGATAGTGAAGTCGTAGTATGTGACACTAACTCTCTAAGGTCTGACAACCCAGACTTACTGTCATAGATGCCAGTAACACACCCTCAGGACGGTACATCATCTTCTACTATCGGGTATCCAACGATGAAAGTCCCGGCTGTGGGTGATGTATACTGGCTGTATATCAGTGAGGTGGTGTAATGAGATAGTGAAGTCGTGGTCCTTGACAATAACTCTCTAAGATCTGACATACAGACTTACTGCCATAGACACCAGTAACACACCCTCAGTACGGTAAATCATCTTCTACTATCGGGTATCCAACGATGAAAGTCCCGGCTGTGGGTGATGTATACTGGCTGTATATCAGTGAGGTGGTGTAATGAGATAGTGAAGTCGTGGTCCTTGACAATAACCCTCTAAGATCTGACATACAGACTTACTGCCATAGACACCAGTAACACACCCTCAGTACGGTAAATCATCTTCTACTATCGGGTATCCAACGATGAAAGTCCCGGCTGTGGGTGATGTATACTGGCTGTATATCAGTGAGGTGGTGTAATGAGATAGTGAAGTCGTGGTCCTTGACAATAACCCTCTAAGATCTGACATACAGACTTACTGCCATAGACACCAGTAACACACCCTCAGGACGGTACATCATCTTCTACTATCGGGTATCCGACGGTGAAGGTCCAGGCTCTAGGTGATGTATACTGGCTGTATATCAGTGAGGCGGTGTAATGTGATAGTGAAGTCATGTTTTGTAAAGTCTGATAGCAGTTATTAATATTGTAAAAATGGTTAACTATATTACCTTTACGTACGTTTAAAATACACATATAAAAAGTTACTTTTTCTCAATATATCCTTGATTCCTTTTATATTTTATATTATTTGTAAGAGGATAACAGTTGCCAATCTTTAAAAATGTAATGGAAAAATCGAATTGAATATCTTAAGATCATTATTAGTTGTAAAAGTTTTTTTTATATACACATATATATAATCAAAGCAGACAAAGAAAACACAGTTGTCATGATTAAGAAAGAAGATTATAATAAAAAAAAATATATACATATATAAAACCTTACGAGTTTCGCGAAACCTCTTTTGATGATCTTAAGAGTTCGAAATAGATTTTTTCATTGAATTCTTAATTATTGCTAAGTAGTATATTTTCATAAGTAATGCTTTTTTTGATATTCAATAGAAGCTTTACTTTTAATTGAACTAATTTAGTCTCAGAGCTCTCAATTTGTATGTCTTTAATTGAAAAGAACTTTTTTTTAAATATTTAAAAACCAAGCAATATAAAACTTTCTTTCAGAAAACAAACTCGTAACTTAAAAAAGGCACAAAGCATTGTAGAATCTCTGGTTCGGAAGTGACTTTACGTCGATTGCCCAAGTATGCTATAAAACAAAAATGGCCAAGCCTTCGCAAGCTATAAAAGCTGTGTAAATAAATGGGCATTTCTCTTACTAAAAGCCTTAAGATATTTACTATTATTTTTCAATCATATTATCTTGATTTCTCGTTTTTAGTTCCAAGTTACATTCTTTATCAACTGTTTATTTCCTGTATATTCTTTGAATAAATTATTTTACTAGACTAATTATTTAAGGCTGTTCTCTTTTGAAGTAAGTTTATTTCAAACATTTATTTATTTACTCACTAGACACCGATTGTCTAGATATGGCTGAATATGAGATTCGAATGAGTGTGATGAGTGTAGATGGGCAAATGTAGTAATTATTACAAACTAAGGCCGACTACTCCTTAGAAAGGGTAATTAATTTATAGTCCAATGACAAATGAACAGCCAGTTGTTATCAGCTGATCCTTTTCAAAATGTGTTACGACCTCTGGTTGGGATCGAAATGGGAACCTTTAGCTTATGAAGCTGGCCTCTAACCAATTACGCTACCGACCAATCGAGCCTCTGAATCGTTATTACTGTACTTGAAGCCTAACTCAATTGGCTTTCAGAAAACCGGTTGCCACCTGTCCGTCCATCTCGAAACTATTGTGTGAGTTGAACAATGGTTGCAGTTTACTCTCTCTTCCCCGCTTGGCTTTATCACTAGCTGGAGCCTACGTTTTACAATTGAACATTACTTCACTTAAAGGCGTTTCAACCATACATTTTAAAAATATATTATGTCTTTTAATTTTAATTTCTCTATAGGATAAGCGTGGCTAGAACCCTGTCAGATTACTTCTTTCTAACTGGTTTTCGTATGTTTAAAAAAATATTAAATGGGAACAATAGTTATTTGTAATTAAAAAATAAATCAGTGATAAGAAAGAATCTGATCTCAGGATGCTCTTTACTATAAAATACGGTCAAGTTTAACATTTTATGTTCATAAATAAAGCTTCAGTCTTTATTTGAATTTAACATTGGCCTTATGGAGAATCAAATCCAATATGGCGGTTAAGAGTTTTCTTACAGTGACGAAAAAGATGGTGTAATTATGTATTGGTAACAAGAAAATGACATTTTCACCTAGGTCGTGCGCTGACCTTTGCGTGGTTCGCCTTATCACTTAGTGATATCAACTTTTCATTGTTGGACCTTAAGTCATAAAACGTTTACAGTATTCTGTAATGACGTAGAGATTTGCACGCAAAAATTAAATCTACTGTAATAAAAGTGGAGATGGAATTTGATTATGCCAAGAATGCTGAAACGAGACCTTAATTTATGTCAGTACAACTTGATCTTTAATATGAATTGTAAATTGTGTGAATTAATTTTTATTTTGACGCTAAGATTTATTTAAATTACGAGTAAATCAAGTACAGTTCATTTTAAGTAATGTGGAATTTAAAGAGTAAAATAAGTGTTAATTATTTGGATTTTTAATTCCATTTACATTTACACCACTGGTGTTTTTTACTTTGACGAGTGTATACGTAGGGTAGCTGGGAGAGTCATTAGGGTTGTACTTGAGGGGTGCGAGTTAGTATCCTATCGTGTAAAACTCATACTGTATAATTAAAATGAGAGGAAAATATTCATAATAAATTAAAACGTTGCTTTTTATACAGTAAGGTTGTAAAAATAAATGAAGCTATTTCACAGTATAAAAGTAAAAAAATACTTTCATGAATGCTTTAATTTGCCGTCTACTTAGCTCTAGTTACACTTGGACTGGAACTCATTACCCGCTTGGTTTTCCTCCCTCATGACAAGTCCTTCAACCCCTCCCACCGTCACCGTTCCGTCGCTCAGATTGGCTTCACTAAGCGACGCGTGCACTTACTCAGCTAACGAACTACGAAAGTATTTTTATGATTACGCATCCAAGTTTGTCCTACGTAAACACATTTTCATAAAATAAAATAATTACGTCATCCTATATTGCAGAAACTATAAATAATATATTATCAGTCAATTTAAAATTGTGTAGATACACTTGTAAATGTTATTTATTTACTATTAAGAAACCATCGTCAAGAATGAGTGTTATGAGTGTATATGAACGAGTGTAGTCGTTGTCCGACTATACCTTTCCTTACCCAACTAAGACCGTCTATTCCTTAGACAGTGTCATTAATGGCATTAAGACTAAATGTTTGGGCCATAAGGCTGTTCACGCATCCTCTATCCGAGTGTGGAGCTAAATTTAGAAAAAATTCCAAATTTTTGTATTCCCAAATATACGATTCAACCATCAATTAACTTCTCATTAGCATTGTTAGTGTTTGTTTTTCTGAACATACATAACCTCTATTTGTTTAAAATAATTGATGGCATGATCAGGTATAATTTTTTTTTTTTTTTTTTTTTTTTTTTTTTTTAGTGACTACTTCTTTTTATATTTCTATAACCAATTTTCTTTTAAAGCCATTCCATTGTTCACCCTATAATGAATTAACTGTACAATATTCCATTCGATCTTCGATTAGAAAAGTCCAAATAAAGTTTTTAGGAACAGTTTATGTAGTCTCCACTGCCTCTTGATCTGTATTCTAATCAACCAATATATAAGCATCTCAGATCCCCGTGTTACTAAGTTTTACACTTTATACAAATTCTGGGGGTTGTTGTTACAGTACGTTACGTTTTTTGTATCGTAATTCGTCTTAAAGTTCAAAACGAAATTTTGATATATTAATTTCATGGTTTCTAAATAAATAGCTTGTGCATACCAAGGCAGCAAGGGTAGAATTTAAATAGTAAAAATATATTTGTCTTAATTAATATAAATATTACATCGCCAATTTTTAGGCAATCCAAGGAATAACTGTTAGTTTTCATTCATAAATATGCATCCCTCATTTCTTTTTCTCAAATAAAATTCATATTTTTTCAATAATAATATTACATTAATAACTTTATACTGTTAACAACGCATAATAATTTTGTTCTATACTGTACTTTATTTAATAAATGGCCCGACTTGACTTGAGTTCTGTGTTGCCAAGAGCACTGCGTTTAACACACGATAGAAAATAATAACTTGATGAGGTAGAATTCCGCTTAAAGGGGCGTTTTTAATTGGTTTAAACTATAATATAACAATAGTCTATATAAATTATGCTATAAGAAAATTCTTTAAACAATCATTTAAAGTCCAAGACCTTAATATTTTTTACTCACACTCAAATTAACAATTAGGTCATAAAACAGGCAACAATTTAAGCCGTAAAGGCATTTAAATGATTGCAGCTGGCTGACATCATCACGCCATTAGCCACAGCATTCTAAACTCATCGTAGTTCCGGCATTCGCTATAAGAGCGCTCTGAACTCAAGTCGGGACATTCTTTACATAAAGAATAGTAATAATTAACAAATTTTTATAACCATAAAAAATGACATAAACAAAATATTGTATTTTTGTTATGTTTGTTTAGAAGTATTTAAAATACGTTCACAATACGATTTGTACAGAGTAACGTTTGGTTCTTTTTGCTACTCCATGTTAAGTGAAACGAAAAATGAGGAAACGGGATATCACATCCTTCCTCTGTTGCCATGGCGACGAGGATCAACAAGTGATGGGTTACATCAATGTGATGGAACATGTGTCATGTACGAGTATAACTGCTGCCAAACCCCAAATAAAGAATAGTTGTGCCCCATACACCCAGTATGTAGGTGATGCCACATAATCAACTATCGTTTAGAAAAGATAAGTCCTCCAAGTGTGTGTCTCTTACACGTTGTATCAACTTTAAGGTTAACTTAACAGACTTCTACAGTGAATAATTTTGTCGCACTCGAGCCTTCGACCTGGCTTATTTCGAACCTGGCGTTGACTTGAGGACTACCATTGTGTGATTTGAACAATCGAGGCAGTTTACTCTCCTTCCCCGATTGGCCACAAGGCAGCGCATTTATCTGTGTCACTTAGAAACGTCTCGTGCTTGTATTTTTTAACATATTTATTTCAATTTTTAAAAAGTTTATTTATAGATCAATGTAATTAGTGCCTCCAGAGTTAGACTTTTTCCAACTGGTTTTGTTTAATTTTCAAAATATATTGATTTAGAATAATAGTTATTTTAATATCAAGGATACAATTAAAATCTGACCTCAGGGAGTTTTAGACATTTGTGTTCTCGTTGTCAAGTATAAAATTATACGTTCAAACATAAAGAAGTAATATTTTTTTCTGAAATTTACATTGGCCTTATTGAGAATCAAATCCTATATGGTTGTAGTAGCAGATCCTTAACATCCAGACATACCAGAATTTTCTGTCACTCCAGGATCATTATCATATTCCTTGATTAGTAATTAACGTGTTATACTGTTCTTAAATCCGATACTTGTACTGTAATTACTGTAAAATATATTTTTATGTAATCTGAAAATGACTGACTATACACTAAAAATATAGAGGTCAATAATAGTTCAAAAAGACTTCAAACTAAAAAAAGTCAAGCTTTCCAGATAATTCATGATTATCTTTCCTATTAGTCTAATATTATAATAATTTCAAACAATTGATGACAAATTATATGAACACAATCTAACGCATAATAAATCATTGGCAGTACATTTTCTGTATATGGCAATAGTAAAAATACTTGAAAGACTTCTTTTGGTTAGTTCACTAAAATTACAATAAATATTCAAATAATTTGAATTTAGGAATGGAGAGAATTTGAAGTTTAGCATGTGCGCTTTTGGGTATATTTATTTTAATAAAAAAGCACTTTAGAAAATTTTCGATTTGACTGAACATCTATCAAATCAAGAGTAAGAACTCCAGCATCACTGATCCATCCGCTAATTAACTATGATTGATAATTTCCCCTCCAGAAGTGTCACTCGACGACTGAATCTTTTTCCCATAAAAGCATCCCTTTAGCCACTAACAAAGTCTCCCTCCTTCTGTAAACTATTACAATCAACCCCTCACCACTTCCCCTTCTTGTCTGATTGCTTTGAGAACAGTTCAGTAAAGCATTATTTCCATAAATAATAGATTTCATATTTTAAATAATTATTGCTTCCTTCTTTCATGTAACAATAACATCTACATTATATGTAATATTGAACGCATTTATTTCATATGGACAACCCCAAAGAGAATGGTTACTTATTGATTTTTAAGACATACGTCATGTCCCTTAAAACCCATTGACAGTTATTAAACATTAGAGATTGCTTAGTGTTATCTTTTCATAGATAATATAATATGAGCATATTAGTAAACAAAACCAGTAAAATTAAACATTCTTAAATGCATTTAAATATTTAACAAGTTTTTTACTTCCATTAAAGAGAAGGAATTCATTATTTTGATGAACGAGTAAGAGCACGTTAAAACGTTAAGGCAGACTAGTTACACTCGTAAAAGCACCCCCATAGAATCTGTTTCACGTTTCCGAGTGTTTACCGGAACTAATCTCCCAAAGTCTCCCGAGGAGGAAGTTGTCAGAAATGGGGATTACAGGAGTAAAGGGATGAAGAGAACTGGTGGAAATTACGCCAGAAATAGACTGAAGAAGAAGAAGCAATAAAAGTAAATATCGCGTTTGTTAGAAATATTCTTATATGTATAGCCTATTTATTACAGGAAGAGACTAACCAGTTTTTTTCCAAGTTGACGAATAATACATTAAAATAAAAAGTTTAAATGGCTTAACCTTTTTAGATGATTGATTATATACGGAATGTCAATTTTCTTGATGGTATAAGTCATAAATAAATAAGTGTGATAAATAGGCTTCTCATCATAAAATTAAAAACCTTTTCTACATACATTTCAATTTAATATTAAAATCTGTTTTAATCCATTTAACAAATTCAACAAAATAAATAATTATTATTGTTTAGTAATCTGTATTTATTTTCATAATAGTTATTGTTTAACCCTATTTATTACCATTATCTTTTTACAAATTTACTGTGGTAAAAATATAATTGTTGCATATTTAAAAATTACATTTGCATTTAAATAGGATTGATTTAGTATATTCAATTTGCCATGCTGAATTGTATGCATTTTATAATAATTCCTTTCCATTGTATTTTTGTAACTCTACAGTTTATTGTTTCCTTTTTAAGAGGCTTTCAAGTTTTCTATTGATTAATTTTACTATAAATTGTTATGTGGTTATATTTATTTATACTAAAGGGATTTTTGGACTCGCTGCTATTTTATTTATTTTACTATACGATCTAATAAATGTTGCGTTTTTATTCAGGTAAAAAATCAGCTATTTTGACTGATATCAAATTTTATTTTCAAACTTTTTCTACAATTCTAAATTCTAATTTTTGCTCAAATTCTTTTCGGCTTAATTTTTATGTCATTAGATGATAATTTAGAATACCATGATGGATGGTTATAAGTTAGCATGAATTATTTTGGCAGTCTCCCCACTAGACCTACGTGCTAATGTTTCGTTATTGACCGTCCATGCACAAGGATACTATGTACCTGTTATGTATTTACATGTGGTAGCTACAAGATATACTAATAAAAATGTTATCTACTGCCAAAGAGGAGTCGAATACAATTATTAGGTTAACCTTCAGAGGTCCGCAAGTGGCACATCTCTTGCAAGTATCAGCTTTTAATCTTTACCAATACAACAATACAACACTGGTTTAATTTATTAGTAGCGCCGCAAATGGCAGGTCACCGCAAATGGCAGGTTGACAAACCCCTCTGTAAAGAAGTGTGATCGACGTGTGTGGGCAAAATAAGAAAGGCTGGATAACGTTCATCTCATTATAAAAACAGATAATTTAAATAATATTTTTATACGATACTAAGTTTTACCTGTAGTATAAAAACTTTCCTGGCATGGTGGCTTGGAGTATTGTTCCAAGGCTTGAATCCCCAACCGAGTTAACAGTCAGTACTTCGCTCGTGGAATACAAATAAAGTTCATGCACAGGCATACAGCCCATATAAAAACAGTGAGTGAAATTAAAACTTATTTCTACCATGATACACATAGAACTTACACTGTATTTTCTTATAATATAGATGAGATCTTTATAACTTGCTCTTCCGTTAAAAAATATGTAAAACCGTAGTGATAAAAAATAATAATGTTTTTAAATAGTAGCGACTTTGGTTATTACTAAGCTTACGTACTTTCATTTACTTCTATATTTTTGTGCAGCAAATTTTCGTATTGAGATAAATATTATATGGAAATACATTTTTACTTTACTTGCTAAGGTTACGGTTTCTGATATTTTATCAACCTGACTATGGTCACCGTTCTGTTGTTATGTAACTATAGAGTCTGACTACAACTCCAGGGGTTCCTGATCAGCTCATCATATGTAACTTGTTTTATAACAAAACATTTTGAAGATTGCTGTTTCTTTTCTAACCTTGTCTGGTATAATTGAACATCAACATAGATTTTCTAAATGTTTCATTGTATTCACATTTAGTATTTAATTGTTCTAATTAAATAATACTATAAAATGTTGAAACACTTGTAGAGGATTCGTTAATTTAAGGTTAATTTGTTAGATGAGGCATAGTTTAAATCTAAAACGTTTCAATTTATTTAGCAGTTTTTGTTTCATTATTTTTCTTTTTATGTTTTTAGAGCTTCCACTAAGCTATCAAACACATCTTTACCTATATTTAGCAAATGTTAACGATATTGCAACAGTTCTTTAAAAATATTGAAGAAAGCAAAACTAAAAAGATAAATAAAATATTAAATGCAATAAACATATTTTTTTCATTTATATGTAATGGATATTTATATGATAACTCTATTTTTATTGAAAATGAAAGCCAATATTGTTAAAAACCTTTTCTATTACCATGTTAATTTTTTTAGTTTTTAATTTCAACAAAGATAATTTTTTCATATATTGTGGCTTAAATATCTTAAATACACTTTGTATATGTAAGTAAATTTACTGTAAAACTACGAAAATAAGATTATTAAAACGTCTGTGAACTACACAGGGTTAATAATGTATACAGTTTTCATGAATAGTAAAATGTTTACCTTATCTTTCCAAAGAGAAAAGCAAACATCTGTGCACCGTTCACTGGAATGTATTCAACCTACTTGTGTATCGGAATATGCATGGGTCTGGAAGGAGAGAAGTCACTCAGGAAAAAACGTTATTTTTATAACAACCTTTTTATTAAATTTTTAATTTTCAATATGAAAAAAGTAAACTGTTAAATAACATTGTTTAATTTGATGTATCTTTTGTTATATACTCGTAGAAGGCGAAAATAAATTAGTTACGGTTTACCTTTGAATATATGTAGAAGAGTCAATTATTAATTAAAAGCTTGGTGGCGAAGTTTAGACTATTACATAAATGTAGTGTTAAAGTTTTATTTCACAACCGAACTTTCATATATTTGTTCAAAAGTTAACTCTAATAAGCTTGGCGTCATAATAATGTTTTTAAGAAGATCACGGTATTATATATGAAAAATAGTCTAATTCAAGATCTATGAACAGTGAAGAAATGAGTGAAGGCGGTTAACTTATTTTCAAAAACGACTGTGAAAATCATAGAGAAAATTTGCCAAAATCTAAACACTATTCAACACAACTTGGTAAAACAATATTTGTATACAGCTTTCTAAGGTAGAGCCTGAAATAGTTCCATTTCTAAGCGATATTTAAAAGAAAGATTGGTTCTACCCTTAGTTTGTAACTAATTGACACTACGGAGCCGTTCTTTTCGTTTCAAGATAAGAACAAAATAAATTTCTGTTTCAAGGATTTGGGAATGTCCTTAGTCTTTGTTATAATACCTTCATAAATTGCCGCACACTTCACTTACCTTGAGGTAACATTAGCACCCCCACAATGGCAGCCTAGTCTGTTGTACAGTGACGGTAGATCGTTAATTACACAGTGGCTGTCTGTCACCAGTGACATGTAGCCGAGTAATTCATCACTCAGAGACCTTCATGAATTGCTGCAAGCCTCTCACTACACTTACCTTGAGGTAACATTAGCACCCCCACAATGGCAGCCTAGTCTGTTGTACAGTGACGGTAGATCGTTAATTACACAGTGGCTGTCTGTCACCAGTGACATGTAGCCGAGTAATTCATCACTCAGAGACCTTCATGAATTGCTGCAAGCCTCTCACTACACTTACCTTGAGGTAACATTAGCACCCCCACAATGGCAGCCTAGTCTGTTGTACAGTGACGGTAGATCGTTAATTACACATTGTCTGACTGTCACCAGTTACATGTAGCCGAGTAGTTCATCACTCAGAGACCTTCATGAACTGCTGCAAGCCGCACACTAAACTTACCTTGAGGTAACATTAACACCCCCACAATGGCAGCCTAGTCTGTTGTACAGTGACGGTAGATCGTTAATTACACAGTGGCTGTCTGTCACCAGTGACATGTAGCCGAGTAGTTCATCACTCAGAGACCTTCATGAACTGCTGCAAGCCGCACACTAAACTTACCTTGAGGTAACATTAACACCCCCACAATGGCAGCCTAGTCTGTTGTACAGTGACGGTAGATCGTTAATTACACAGTGGCTGTCTGTCACCAGTGACATGTAGCCGAGTAGTTCATCACTCAGAGACCTTCATGAATTGCTGCAAGCCTCTCACTACACTTACCTTGAGGTAACATTAGCACCCCCACAATGGCAGCCTAGTCTGTTGTACAGTGACGGTAGATCGTTAATTACACAGTGGCTGTCTGTCACCAGTGACATGTAGCCGAGTAATTCATCACTCAGAGACCTTCATGAATTGCTGCAAGCCTCTCACTACACTTACCTTGAGGTAACATTAGCACCCCCACAATGGCAGCCTAGTCTGTTGTACAGTGACGGTAGATCGTTAATTACACAGTGGCTGTCTGTCACCAGTTACATGTAGCCGAGTAGTTCATCACTCAGAGACCTTCATGAATTGCTGCAAGCCTCTCACTACACTTACCTTGAGGTAACATTAGCACCCCCACAATGGCAGCCTAGTCTGTTGTACAGTGACGGTAGATCGTTAATTACTCAGTGGCTGTCTGTCACCAGTTACATGTAGCCGAGTAGTTCATCACTCAGAGACCTTCATGAATTGCTGCAAGCCTCTCACTACACTTACCTTGAGGTAACATTAACACCCCCACAATGGCAGCCTAGTCTGTTGTACAGTGACGGTAGATCGTTAATTACACAGTGGCTGTCTGTCACCAGTGACATGTAGCCGAGTAGTTCATCACTCAGAGACATTTATAAATTGCTGCAAGCCGCACACTACACTTACCTTAAGGTAACATTAACACCCCCACAATGGCAGCCTAGTCTGTTGTACAGTGACGGTAGATCGTTAATTACACATTGTCTGGCTGTCACCAGTGACATGTAGCCGAGTAGTTCATCACTCAGAGACATTCATGAATTGCTGCAAGCCTCTCACTACACTTACCTTGAGGTAACATTAACACCCCCACAATGGCAGCCTAGTCTGTTGTACAGTGGCGGTAGATCGTTAATTACACAGTGTCTGACTGTCACCAGTGACATGTAGCCGAGTAGTTCATCACTCAGAGACATTCATGAATTGCTGCAAGCCTCTCACTACACTTACCTTGAGGTAACATTAACACCCCCACAATGGCAGCCTAGTCTGTTGTACAGTGACAGTAGATCGTTAATTACATAGTGTCTGACTGTCACCAGTGACATGTAGCCGAGTAGTTCATCACTCAGATACCTTCATGAATTGCTGCAAGCCGCACACTACACTTACCTTGAGGTAACATTAACACCCCCACTATAGCAGCCTAGTCTGTTGTACAGTGACGGTACATCGTTAATTACACATTTTCTGACTGTAATAGTGTAATTTTTACACCAAACCAATTCTAATTTAAATTTGTATTATTTTATTTTCTATCTACAAGTACACTAGTTTATTTGATGCAGGCGAATTTTTTTGTTGATTTTTTTATATTTTACCTACCAGTTCACATGGGCCTGTGCGTGAGCTTTATTCAACGGGTGATGTAACGACTATTACCTCAGTTGAGGATTCGAACCTTGGAACCTACCCTCTACAGTCCGATGCCTTAGGCACTAATCCACCAGCAATGCTCTACCTGAATAAAGTTCAGCACTACTTTAACTGTCATATCTTACACTTGGAATATTTTGCTTCTCGTAGATATTGTAACACAAAAACCTGACTTCAGAAGGAGTTATCTCAACAGCTCTCGACGGAGTCGTTCAATGTTTCTTCTGCCAAAAGGAAATACTCACAAATGTCAGCAACCCTTTTACAGTGACTATAAGGCTCTTATGGGGACCGATCTAAGATGTAAGGTTTGATATGAATAAAACTTCTCTTCCAAAAAGATTAGAATATCCATGGAGAATTGTCAGTTGAAACGATCTATAGAATTATTGAATGTATTACTGATATTTATTTAATTAACATTGCTACGATATATGGATTAATACATTTAATTCATTATAATTAAATAAAATCAGTGTAAATATTATAATTTACCTTTGGGCGTATTCTGTTTTTTTTCTTGTTTGATTTAGTTATCGATTTAATTATCAAATTTTAATCGACAAGAAATTGACAAATGGGACTCTAGAAAATTATACTAAATAATAAACTATTTATCTTAACATACCAATTAAATGTTTTATATACTTCATAGTTTATAGCCACTTCTGAGTTAAAGTCTTAAAAATAAGTATCGACATTAATTTATCTTATTGAAACATTTAGAAGACTTCCGAATTAATGCTTCAAGAAAATTACAAAACAAAAACAAAATGAACCATTTTAGTGTTTCATATAATTGAATATTAGACGTAAAAAAACTTCTAATATTTCAATTGTTATTATTAATCTGGTTTAGTTTTAGTATTAAAACAAATTCGTAGATCAAATCATATACATTCAATGACTTCTTAGTTTTTAAATAATTATTTTTCCACAAATTTACTACGTTTATTCGCACATCTTGTAAGAAAGTTTTAAATGATACAGGACTCTTTAAAACTAAAAATAGTATCTAGTGGTGAAAAAAAGAAATAGTTTACATAATTTTTTAATTCATATGCACAGCTCACACTAGTTTTCGCACCTTGTCTAATAAATAACCTTAGAGGTAAATTTACGTCATGGACTGCCGTGCACTAAAGCCTTTCGTGGTTTCACCTTGCCATTTATAATGTGTTTTACACAACATTGCTACTTACTAGCGTCATAAAATATTTTACGGTCGTTCTTTTAAGGTGGCCTACAAATTAACACGTAAATACGGAGTACCAAATGTAAATAACGAAAATAAATTGTACCAAGATCATTTAAATTAAACTCCAGTCTTTAATACCAAAAATATATGATATTAAAATGATATAATAATGCTTTATATTTTGAATTTTACTTGATATTCATACACTTCAATGGACGTTTGAATTAACAAGTAAAATTTTAGTTTGTGGAGATTTTTACCACTGGCGAAAAGGCATCAACCTCTAACTCAGTTTTAATCTGGTGTACCTCAAGGATCAATCTTGGGTCCTCTACTATTTTCTTTATACACTAACGATTTAAGCCCCAATTTTCACCAGACATCACATGTATGCTGATAATTTGCAGATCTACGCCAACTGCAGTATTAATTTGTTTGGTGAAACAATAAATCTTACGAACCAAGATATTGAAAAATTAGTCAAATGGACCAAAAGACGTGGCCCATTATTATTTGCTCTTTTTGGTTGTCGTGAAAACACCAAAATTCATTATAAACCATATCAAACTCATTCGAGTAAATAACAACTGATTGCCTTTCTGTACCTCGGTTAAAAATTACACGTTGTTTCTAATATGAAACTGACTGTGTAAAATGAATTGCTAAATATTTGTGATCAATCTTTAAGTACTATCAATTCTCTTAAAATACTTCTGCCAATAAAAATAAAGTTTTGTCTCGCAAAAGCACTTCTCTTTCCACTTTTTATCTATTGCAATTGTATATACAGTGATATGACCGTAGCTTTGTAGTTTGGTAACATAAAATTTATTATACGTTTAACAGAATCATATGATATAACGTGGATAATTATAGGATATTTTAAAGAGGTGATACATGACTCATTGTTGTTCATACGTCACCAATTCACAAGAGTGATTCATATTCATTTTACCATCATTTAGGATCTCATATTTATAAATGTTGGATGTCCCATTATATAAAACTAGTCATATGAATAATAATAAAAATGGCTTTTCTGTACAAAACATTTTAGGAATGGAATTTTAAATATAATATTGAGGGATCTGATTATCATATTTTAAATTGAAAAAAAACTAATTCAATAATTTAGATAAGCCTGTAGTGGCCAGAATTAATTTATATTCCATTATATCAATAACAAGGGTTGTGCAGCGCTGTGATTTAACGATTTGTCGGAAAATTATAATTGTTCGATTGAAAGAGCGTATGCCTAAAAGGTCGTTTCAATTTGCGGGAAAATTATAAACTAATAGATTTAACCTCGAGGTTTTTTTTTACATTACAAATCAATTTTGTTTTTAATTTTAATATTGAGTTCACTAGTAACTTTTACTCTTTCAGAAACAAAGAGGAGAAAAGATACAATAAATATAAATAAATAAATATAATAATAGAATGTAATATTTTTAATAAGAAAATCAAGATGTACATTAAATTTAAATTTGAATCATTTTTATTATTTTATTGTTATTTTTACGAATATAAAAAATTAAGATTAAAACGATAAATGAAACCATAAAAATAAAGATTGTATTCTTGATTACTGCTTTAATTTGTCGTCTACTTACATCTACGAATGGGAGTCGTTAACTGCTCAATGTTTTCTCCCCTCATTCTTTAATGACAAGTCCTTCAACCCTTCCCACCCCCTCTTCCTCACTCAGATTGGCTTCACTAAATAATTGCGTGGCTCTAAGTTCACGCACTGTCGAACTGCGGACGTACTTGGTTTTAGGCAGTTACTTTTTAATTGAACGAAAAGCTCTCAACTTAAATTATTAACTTTATAGACAATTATAAAGTTAATTAGATAATTATAACATTAAATGTGTCTATAATACGATGTATTTTCCACAATAAAAAATAAATTACACACTTTTATCTTTTACATATTTTTAATATTTTATTTGTGATATTCTTATGCAATTAATAAAATTTACTGAACAATATTTAAACTTCAAAAAGTTTACTTATAATGTTTAAAAAATGTTAAAATAAATATTTACTATGGTAATGTTTAATTTAATTAAACAGCTATGAAAAGAAAGTCAAATAAGAAAATGAAATGTATTATTGAAATTAATTTTGACCAAAAGACATGAAAAGTAGGATAATATGATACGTAATTATGTTTAAAGCGAAAAAAATATTCAAAGTATCTATTTAGAGATTTTAAGAAATTTGTTTATTATTCATAACATCTATTTACCTTAAAGTCACTATTTTAAAATAACTGGTGTTTTTTTTTTTTATCTTTTTTTAAGTTTCTAGTTATAACATAGAACTGCAAATACATTGCCTGGAAACAACCATTGAACTATAATTAATTATAACTATAAGAGAACGTTGATGAACTTCTGTTGATCTGATAAATCGTGCAGCTTATTTAACAAAGCCCCTTCGTTCATGTGAGGGGAATACTTATTTTATTTCGTTCAATAAAATAAGTAAACATTTTATAAAACAGTTTATCTTCTTCTTGATCTGTATTCAAATCAACCAATATATAAGCATTTCAGAACCCACCCAGTTCACAAAGTGTCCAGTTTATGCGGTCTGGGGTTTGTTATTTAGTTTTAAACTCCAGCTCATCTCAATCGTAGTTTACTCGAGCTTTGTTAAAGGAACGGCAAGAATTTTGATATAAACATTCATTACATATTTCACCACAAAATGTAGGCGGCTTCATCCCCTTTATCCACATTTATCATTGGAGGTAAATAAAATTAAAGTAGATAGTGACTATCTTATTATCACAAGAAGTGCTTTCTTTTAGGTTATGTATGCGCTTCTCTGAACTATTTCCAAGAAAATCATAACAAAACATCCACTTACTAACCCATTTTAGTAGCTATACCAGGTGAATTACACGCACAATGTAACTTATATATAGTGGAAGAATAGAACATGTGTCATTGAGATTAGAGATATATTGTTGTACATGATAGATGTCCGGGTGTCCTAGTCAACGGATGGTTCCATAAGGATCCACTAGGGTTAGGTTAAGTTAGGTTAAGTTAGGTTAGGATAGGTTAGGTTAGGTTAAGTAAGGTTAGGTTAACTAAAGTTAGGTTAGGTTAGGTTAGGTTAAGTAAGGTTAGGTTAACTTAAGTTAAGTTAGGTTAGGATAGGTTAGGTTAGGTTAGGTTAAGTAAGGTTAGGTTTACTTAAGTTAAGTTAGGTTAGGATAGGTTAGGTTAGGTTAGGTTAGGTTAAGTAAGGTTAGGTTTACTTAAGTTAAGTTAGGTTAGGATAGGTTAGGTTAGGTTAGGGTAGGATAGGCAATAAGTAAGGTTAGGTTAACTTAAGTTAAGTTAGGTTAGGATAGGTTAGGTTAGGTTAAGAAAGTTTAGGTTTACTTAAGTTAAGTTAGGTTAGGATAGGTTAGGTTAGGTTACGTTAAGTAAGCTTAGGTTTACTTAAGTTAAGTTAAGTTAGGATAGGTTAGGTTAGGTTATGTTAAGTAAGGTTAGGTTAACTTAAATTAAGTTAGGTTAGGATAGGTTAGGTTATGTTAAGTAAGGTTAGGATAGGTTAGGTTATGTTAAGTAAGGTTAGGTTAACTTAAATTAAGTTAGATTAGGATAGGTTAGGTTATGTTAGGATGAGGAGTAAGTATGTGATAGATAGTAAATAAATATCCATGTGACCGAAGTAAAACAAGTAGAACACGTGAATACTATTCCTCCCATAGAAGAGAAAGAACTACCTTTCTCCATTGATCCTAATCCTTAAAGTTCTTCCCAAAGACATTTTATTTATTTACTTTTTCTGTTTTAAAAATTTAACTTTAATTTAAATCATCTATTTTAAAGTAGTTTTAAGGGTAGCTGAACATTGTCATAATTGTAAGAATAAAGATTACACGTAATATCACTGTCTTACAAATATAAAACTTTCCAAGTTACGTAAAAAAGGCAAGCCTAACTTACTTCCAACATATTAATCCACAATATATAAAATAATCTAAAAAATAATCTCAGCACATTTTTAGTCCAAGAATTAAGTATCACAAAATAAGACTTTCATGTCATATATGTTATTTAGGTAGTGCACAGAAAAAAGGGAATGAGAACAAGGTTTCTTTCTTGTCTGTGGATTGACTTACTCTGGATTTTAGTGTAGGACCCAACGATTACATTTGGTAGTCTAGGAACCAACGATCACATTCGGTAGTGTAGGAACCAACGATCACATTCGGTAGTGTAGGAACCAACGATCACATTCGGTAGTGTAGGACCCTACGATCACATTCGGTAGTGTAGGACCCAACGATCACATTCGGTAGTGTAGGACCCAACGAACACATTCGGTCTCATATGTATTGCATTAGTAGTATATAAAACAGTAAAATGTTTACTATAATGCAACATTTGTAGAATATACTGCAATTGATTTAAACATATTTTTCTATCACTCGTGATTCGGTATATTTCATATTTTACAGGCCCTTACACATTCAACTTAAGAAAAACTGACAAGCAACACTTCCCTAGACCATTTATAAATGAAAAATAAAAACAAATAAAAACAAATTTAACTTTGAGACGTGAGAGCAGGCCACACTTATGTGCATCAATTAATAACAAACTCTGAGCCTGAGGCGGGGTTTAGTAAATATTCCGCATCCATGAATATCTGATCAGAAAGGCAGCTGTTTCAAATGTTTGCCATCTGATTTCCTTATAAATATGTTTAGATTTATAGAATTTCTCCTCAGGCCTATGGAAAGTCGTTATTTTTTCTGAAAATTTTTCCTATTACGTGAATTTTACATAATGAATCGACACACGTGAACTTCAGAGGGTAAGATGTACATTTAGGCCAGCAGAGTAAGTTGGCATAATCACGGGAGAAAATTGTTGTTGTTTGGTTGGTTCCCTGCATTGTGACGTAATTGGCCCTTACAATAGTACTTTCCTTCTTCTCTGTGGGTTGTGCCCATCGATCTATATAATACAACTGGATTGCCGGCTGAGTGGCGGGCACGCGGTCCGATCGGCTAGGCAACCCGCACGACACTGGCGGGACCGCCAGGCGGAATTACATTGAAAATCCCATAAGGCATATTTTTTTAGCGGTATTATTTAAAGTCCAAGGCACAATAAAAATGCTACTTTAGCAATATAGTATCCTATTCTCATGCTAATATATATACAACATACCTGGATTTTTATTTACTCCAAAATGAAGTGGTGCAAATAAAGAACGCTTTATTTAACAGCAAACATTTTATTTAAATTACAATTTTCACAGAGATGATAGTATGTTAAATTTTTATATACAATAAACATTATTAATTTTAACTTATTATTACAAATAACTTATCTATCCTACAGCAATTATATTACAAGTTACTAAACAAGATAATTTTATTAAGTTTTTGCCGTAGCCCTTGTTTGTTGGCAATTAATACATTGGTTTTTTTCTTTAAAAATGTGGTGGCAAAATATTTTACATGTCATGAAAGCTATATATTTTATTAACTTAATCATATGACTATCTTCACCAATATCACTGTTGATAACATGGCATATAAATGTGTTGCTGAAGAACTCTCTAACAGTTAGCGTTACTAAATAGTTTGTGTTCAAAGTATGTAGTTCTGACCAACAGTTAACTAGCTTGTTATGCAAAAACCTAACTATTCTAAAAACATCATAGGAAGCCTTAATTAATTTACCTCTACTAATAAAATTAGTGCAGGTATCATACAACATTTCAGAGAAAACTGTATGATTTTACCACTCAAACTTACCTTCACTCTTTCAATTATCCTTCCTTATTTTTGGCGGCGGATTGAATTCGAGCAAAGGAAAATTGAAAATTGTAGGTACTGAATTTGTTTTCAGAATAGGTCTAATGCTTCCAAATTCAAAAAGATTCTTGACTAAAGTGCTTGCTACACAGTCTTGAATGATCGGTTGGAACAAAACCTTTCCTTTTGGTACCAATTGTCCATTGCTTACGCAGGTTTGCATCTTTTGGAAATCTGGAACACACGTTCTGTGTTTATTTATTTATAAACCCTTTAAAGGCATATTCGTTGGCTTAGAGTACATATATTTCGTATTGGTCATTTTAATATTGTGGTTAAGTGTTAGAGAGAGACTTAATAACCCTAACTTTTGCCTAAAGAAATGTATTTTTCATTTTCACTGTCATAGTCATTATCCTATTCAGCTAGGTAGTAATAACTTAAATGTGTTAACCAAATATTACGAAATAGCTCTTTGTCCGTACTTTCAACAGGTGAAATTGATCATTTAAAAATAATACGATCATTATATCACATACAAACAATGTAAGCTATATTTTATAGGTGAAATCAGTTTACAATATGTGTGGTATTTATTATTTTACTGCAGCAGTTATAATATTAGCAAAAGATAAATACAATTTTATTTTCAAATATTAAAGTTTGGCAATTCATATTAAATGTGATGGATGGTATATTTAGTTTGCTAGGAAACAGTAACAGCATGTGTAATTACAGTCTAATTTGCTATTTTACTATTTATATAGATAAAAAGGATCTTACTTACCGATGAAAGAAAATTCCGCAGTTTTTCTCAGAACGATTGTTACAACCGTAGGCAGCACAGAAACACACCATCGCAGCCTAAAACATCACAATAATAACATGCGTTTATATGAGGCGGCGAGTACTGCGTCCCGCCAGTGGGTGGAGTAGCGCCGTGCCGTTTCTGTGGCAAGCTTTGCGGCGGGAGTCGGCGATCCAGTTCTCTTATATAGATCGATGGTTGTGCCAGGTTAATTAATTTTACTAGAAACAGATCTTTAGTTATAGCAAGATAAAAATTAGTGTACTGTTTTTTTTCCATAACTTACTTCATCGTTTACAAAGTTTATCAATAAATTAAATTAATTAATAGGAGTGTTAATGATGTTTACAAAAAAACAAAAATAGTGTGATTGGACACGATTTTAGACACAACATAAAATAAGGATGTCAATGATTTCACTGACCTTTGCTCCTCTAGTAGGTGATATAGAATTTAAATTTCACTTGTATTGCACTTTAAACTATTTCTAAGACTTAAATTTGAAAACGAAATTTGACTATTAAAATATTAAAGCGATTTAAAACAATACAATGATATATACAACAAGCTGGACAAACAGAGAAATTGGTTGAAAGAAAAAAGAAAAAAAGGGACACTTGTCGTCTAAGCCTGAATTCAGATAACAGGATGGGAGGGTGAATGTAGGATGTCAAAACTGATGAGTGTTATGTATTGTCATAACAATGTCCGAAAGGTGTTATATTTAATATATACAATGAAATGGGAAAAAATATCAATATTATTAGCATAACCACGTTTTATACTCTTACAGGTTTTTTAACACAATAAAAAAAAATCCTTTCACATTGCCATCCCTCATAAGTTAGGGGACCCTCATCTTCATTTTAATACAGGAATGAAGATGAGAGGGTTCAATTGACTTCCAGACACATTTGACTTTCCAACATAACTTCGTCAAGTGTTTGGAATTTAGCTTTTTCCAGTGATTGGATTGTGTACATTTTCATAGTACAATTAAAAGGTAAATTTTCCCACTTAATATAATACATCAACCCGTCATAAATATGACAACCCTCGAGAACTTCCCCCAGACTCAATGCACTTCCTCGACAATCATCTCTTCTGCTAGTGACAAAGCTTTTTACACTCCAGAAGTGTCTCTATAAACCCCCCTAATCAACCGCTCGTCAACTTCCCCTTCTTTTTTGTTTGATTCAATACTTTCTTCAGGATTTAATTGAAGAATCATACTTTTTATTGCCATTATAAGAGAGCAGCAACAATAAAAATAATACACTGATTCTTTCATTGGATTAATACATTATTTTAAAAAAATTACAATACATAATACACCAATCAGTATCATTTTGTTAGTCTCATTACGGTAATCGTATGCAAATTATTCTTTTCCTATCCTGAACTTTTATTATGTTTATCAGCGCTCAGCCCAGTTTTTATGCAAGCTCATTAAAATAAAAAAACATAATTTTTCTGGTATCTGTGAAAAGTTCCATGCTTTCATATTCTTGTTCAAAGTAACAGTTAATTGATATGCTAAAACAAACTATTCATAAGAGTGACAAATTGAAAAAAAAATCTTAGCATAACCAAGATCGAATCTACAAATTATATAGAACTTATAATAAATCTACATACCATACTCGTTCACAAACTCGTGTAAAAAAAACAAAAAAAAAAAAACGAAGAAGGAAATATCATTTATTATAGTATATCAGTGCAAGAATGATACATTTCACAACGATTCTAAAGACACAGACAGACAAACGTAAACCAAAGCGTTTGCACTAGATGCACGCCTGTGCTGCTATCTAACGGCGAGTGGCTTAAGTAAGCATTCGAACGACTGTTTTCCTCACTATTAGCTCAGGTATTGGCCATTTTAGCGTGTGCTGAAGAAAGACAGCGAGGGAGAGAGAGAGAGGGGGGAGGGAGAAAAATGGAGCTACCTGTGAAGACAGAACGTGAACTAAAGTCATAAAATCTGTTACATGGGACTTCATATGAGCGGACAGTCGTCTTGTTTCTATAGTCAATGGTAAGATTTATTATAAGGTGTAGATCCAGAGTTTCCTACAATGAATTAAAATCCTAACGTTACATATAATGACAAATGATTTTTCATCGTAATCACATTCTATTTGATTTCCTTTTTCATATATATTTACTTGAAATTTAAAAAAAAATCCCTGAGTGTTCTTGATAAATTAGAAAAAAAATAAAAGGGTGTTTTTAAAATACAGTTGGCTACACTGATAAAGTAATCAGCCCGACAGGACTCAGATAATGTCTGGAATGATTAAGTCAATCCGTATAACTGGAGAAGTGGAGCGTCCGCGCCCTTTCAGTTTTGGACAAAATATAACACTAATTGGGCAGGAGAAGGAGCTCCCGGTTGGTGATGCATATAAAATTTATTTTTTACTGTAGTAACTGGCCAAGCACTTCATCGTTCATCGAAGTTATAATTTTTTTTTTTTTTTTTTTTTTTTTTTTTTTTTTTTTTTTTTTTTTTTTTTTTTTTTTTTTTTTTACTGTATGTGACATCCACGAGGAAGCAGAGTCGATATCGATGACACTGATTTTTAATAGACTTAACATTTCAATAGTTATGTTTAGTTTTGATTATACCTATACTTTGAGTTCTATCTTGAGTTAGAAAAGGAAATTTGCGTACATATCGTGGTTCTGATTCCAGATTAGAGTGTAAGCCATGAGATGTCTTAATCATTAGATCATTAATAATTAATGATAGTTAAAAGAATCAGATGACTTAATACAGTTCCATCGGAAGTCAGTAAAACTTAAATATTAAAATCAAGTTCCATCGTGCACGCACATTTTTCGCAATTTTATAAGTAATTATTAAGAGCTTAAATAATTATTTTCAATGACTACAATCTGTAGTAATTGGTATTTTGACCCGTGTATTATTAAGTTAAAATTTGAAAAATTATTTTTAAAATAATTTTTATATTGGTTGGTGCTCATAAAAAAAAGAAAAAACTGAGTACCTTAAGTTTATTTTTTTACTGATTATACTATACTCTCTGTAAAATATCAAACGTTACATTTAATATTTTCCTCCCCAAAAACAAATTAATTTTTGTATTTGTATACAATTATTATTTTTACCTGATTTAAACGCTATGTTGCTTCTACTGAAGCTTAGTACCAAGCTCCATATTAGACAAAACAGCTTTGTTACACTGTTGTGCTTAAGGTTCATCAATAAGCTTAATGTCTTTTCAATACTCATGATAAAGAAACTCCCAACTCACCCTACGTAGAGAGCTACTTACTGGAACAATTATATCATCTAACCATTACTTGACAAGTGTACTTGAAGTGATTGGTTTGGTATTATACTTTAACAAAGTGAATTATTTTCTTTTCATACAGTTTTTCTTTTGTAAATATTACCAGTTAATGTATTGCAACTATTGTTAATGCCTCACTGAAGGGTATTTTTAAATGTCTGATAACAACAGCTGAAAATGAATCTTTATTCACAATATCTTCACAATTAAATGAACATAAAACTTAAGTGAATAATACTAACCCCTGTTTCCAGTAATGTGGTTAGTGACCAAAAATAATAATAATAAAATAAATTAACAAATAACTCAGTCCAATCTCTTTTAAGTATTACAGTCTTATATATAATTAGAAAGGCATTCTGTAGCGTTCATTAAATTCAAACTACTACTAAAATAACAGTATTTGATAATTAAATTAAAATTAATATTTGACAGTTCATAAACTAATATTTCCTATAATTTACTCTAAGTTAAGGCCTGGCTCAGACAACTTGTGTCGTGTATAGTGTATAACCAGTTCTTTACCTTGTGGCAAAATTCCTTATTATTGTTGCTTTCTTTAATGTTTAATGGTAATTTATCGAAATAGTTTGGGCCTAAGTAATTAAAAGATTGTTTGAAGAACATTTTGTTTTCTTTGGGTTTGATAAACAATCTATTCTTGTTACTTCTCATATCGTGATGATTTCTGGTTGAGTTTTATTAAATCATAGTTGGTAAGCCAGAAAATAATTACCATAATGTTTATGAGTGAAATGAAAACCAAACAATAATTTATCTGTTTACATGGAACAGTTGGTCTTTGTTAATCAGTAAATATTTATAAAAAAAGGCTTTATCTTCATTACAACAAAAATAAAACGTCCTTTGTTATATGAGATTTAAATGCCTTAATGATATAATATAAGGTTTAATTTTTCAATTAGTTAGTATATCTACTGTGCTATATGCCTATCATAAACAATATCCCAATTGTAAAAACATATTCCTATTGTAAAAACATATTCTTATTGTAAAAACATATTCCTATTGTAAGAACATATCCCAATTGTAAAAACATATTCATACTATTGTAAATATGGACAATTTCTCTCAACATAAAACGAATTCCTACTGTTAAACAGGTGAAAATCGCCAGGAGACGAAAGTTTATGAATGTAAACATATTATCACAGTCAAACTCTCAGCAACTCGAGCACTTCCAAAGTAATATCAAGCATTCTTTAAAACATTTTAATATTTGACTTACTTTGTAATTTCTGAAAAGAAGCAGGATTATTATAATGGACAAAAAAGAATGCGTCAAACTGAATATTTTAGTCAGAGAGGAAGAGGAAAATTACATTAAACTCGTAAAAGCAGATAATTTAATAAACGATGAAGTTGTTTTCCGAGTGTTTACCGGACAAATCTCCAGCGGAACGAATCCTTCGGGAAGGAAGTTGTCATAAACGGGGATTATGAGATTGCCAGGATATAAGGGGTAGGGGGGAGGGAGAGTGGAAATTGACTGGGAAATAGAATTCAGTTACTTACAATCAAAATGATAGTAATTAGTTTTTAATTACTTTTGCCCCAATAACAATAGTAGAATTCTAACATTTCCACATATTTATTTTATAATTTTTAGTGTTACGGTAAAATATATTATTATCCTTTTTTTTCTAAGATTGAAACACCAACAGATGTACAGTAATTTTATATTTAATATTACGTGTAGATTTTTAATTTAGCAGTAATAAAATAATAGAAGCGTTTTTTCGATTACATTATCATCCTCCGAGTATAAAATTAGTTATATGATCTCGTTCCAAACGTAATCCAATTATTATCCATGTTTTACGTTAATGCGGTTTTCCGAGATCAGTTCAATTAAAAATTAATATTGTACCTCGTAATATTATCTGTTAATTACGATCCTATATACAATATATGTTTATTACACAATATTTTTTAAAAATCTTGATTGTTTTGAATATTTACTGTCGGTCATCATTACATATTACATCATTTGCTTTCATTAAAACCCAATCTTACACGTTAAAATTGTGAAGAACATTTTAAAATGTATCATTTTACTATTAATCCTTCATTGATCGCATTACATAAGTTTCTGTACGTTTACACTTGGGGCCTTTATTTTGAAAATTTAAGCAAACAATTTCTATGGCTTAATTTAAATAAAATTGTGGATATACTTTTCATCCGATGAATTTATCAGATTATTTTTACCATCCGATGTTCGTTTATCCGACAATTTGTTTATCCGATGGTTTGTTAATCCGGTGTTTTGACGTCATTTGACGTATCCTTCTGTGGTTTCTTAAGGATGAATAAAAAGGCATTATTTGATGAGAAAAATCTTGCTAAAAGCTATACAAGCTATCTCCAATAGTAATTTAAATTAATACATAAACATTTTTTTGCGAGCCTCGACACTGCCTTAAGCTAGTTCTGCGTTATTTAAAAACAACATCCGGATGTTTTAAGATATTATATAATAGAAAGTTATATCACTGTGTTTAGTTTTCTATTCCCGGTAACTACTACCAAGATTTACAGTTATGAAACAGGTTGTTTTCAACATCTGAATGAAAAAAGTTAACGTCTGTGGTTATTTTTCTTTCATGGGTTAGTTATTTTAATCGTGTTATGAAAATATATCTGTCTTTATTTGTTACCATTTTAGATGTATTTTTTGCAGCTACGTATAGCATTTTTTCTCTTACTGAAAATTAACCTAATCAAATATATTTTCATAGCACATAATTTTATTTAGATCTTCCAATATGAGATGATTTGTACAAAAGTTCCATCTAACAATGGTTATGATAAAATACACATCACCTGACCGGTTTTAACTGTTCGATCGTTAAGGTTGGAAAACAATAGCTTATTAGACAATAAACTTGATGGAATATAAACTCACAGCTGGCCGCCATCTTTAACAGCTGATCAAGTAGCTTACCAACTGTATAGCAAGAGAAAAAAATCACCTTTGATAGGTAATACAATTATCACACATACATTTTAATAGATTAATAATTTCAACACTGTTTTTCTTTGGAAGGTGAAGTAACTGTGTATGCTATATATAATATTTTTTACAAAAGAGACAGTTTTTGGATCCACAGATAAAGCCTGAAAACTTATATATCTCTTGGGTATTTTTTGCCTTGCCATTGTTGGAGATTAAATGCTTGAAGAATTCACCAATAATCATAGAAGTAACATGATTGGAGTCTTATGGCATTCGACTTTAAAAAAATATTGTATTTAGTAAATTAAATAATATCAGTGACAAGTTATTACAGTAAAAATTAGTAAACTTATCACTGGATACCATAGCCTACTTAATACTAGTGTCGTTTATAAGGTTTCATTTGTACTGTATTAATTTAAAGTATAACAATAAAAATTATATTATTTTTCCTGTTTCGTAACAAACACTTTACGCAAGTTATATCAATAATGCTGATATATATCATAAAATAAAAGAGAAATACACAACCGCATGTCTTACTTTTTATTCGGAAGGTACACACCTTTAACGCTGTATCTCAGCGCAAATACAAGTACCAGTGATTTATGCGACGTCTCATTGTTCGGCCCACACCACCTACGGCCGAACACTCACGGAAACGCCCGATCGTAGTTCAAGGTCAACAATCTGGTCCTCCAGGCCTGATATGTCACCAATACATGCAAATAGCCTGGGCGTGAGTGTAACTGGTAATTTTGTTTGTCTTCGCCTTCTTACATTAATACCATCTGGTTATCCACTACCCCCTTACATTTTACATTTTACCGAGGTCTCAATGGCTTTGTAACTACTTCTTCTTATTACTAAATGTGGGGTAGAATGAACATGGGGATGATAAATGTATTTAGAATAAGGGTCTTAAAATTAAATAGCATAGCTAAGAACAAATTTTTTTCATAAAACGCTACATACTACAATTAGCTTATTGCTTTCAATGATATTAGGTCCGTGGCTGGTGTCTGACAATTAAAGAACATACGACATAGGAAAAAGGTTGATAAATCGACACTTGTAGTCTCTTAGCACATTTTTAGTAACAGGATAAAGTTCAGAAGATGAGCTTAGTCTCCTTCTCCTGCATTTATTTATTATTAAGACACCAATTGTCAAAATATGGGCGAATATGGTTTTCTAATGAGTGTAGATGAGTCGAATCTTTAAGGCCGATTAATCCTTAGAAAGTATCATTGATCAATAGCCCAATGACAAACGAACAGTCGATGGTAATCAGCTAAACCCTTTCAAAATTTGTTAAAACAATGTTTGGGATCGAACTAAAAATCTTTAGCTTATGAAGCTTTAGCCAAGTGTGCTACATGGATTAGAAACAAAATTACACTATAAGCCCTGAGGCTTATAGTGTAATTTTGTTTCTAATCCATGGTTCTGGTCTGAACCAGTGTTAACTTTGTAGTATAGTGACATTTTGAACACTGCTATCTATTTGTAACTGATGAAGTATATTTTTTCTAGTAGACTACAAGTTCGTTAGATAGTTCACATGTTAGTTATTGAAAAGTCTTGTGGTGTAAAAGGCTTTTAATGTCTGTCTCTCTCTCCAGCTATGCGAAAAAGGCAATCTCACTGATTTCCGCCAGATTAAGTTACAACTTTTTTTAATTTTATAAGGTGCAGATATTCATTAATTATGATTAAGACACCGATCATAGAGCGAATGAATGTGATGAATGTACATGAATGGCTGTAGTCATTTGTACTAACTAATAAGGTTGACTGTTCCTTAGAAAGAGCAATTTATTAAACGCTAAAGCTATTAGCTGGCTATTAGAGCCAGTTAATCTAAGGGGCTTAGAGTTTTACGTGGACTCTGAACCACCTAGTATTGTTCTAATTTTCAACTAATTTATTTAGGAGATTCTAAATAAAGTGTGGCAAACCTGACACTGTTCTCTTTCCTACATAACATCCGGACCCTGACCACTAACAAACATGGATACCCTAGCTCTCAAAAAGTGTCTTAATAGATAGAAGTTTTGAAGATTTTCTTTATTATTACCATACAGTATATACAGCAGTAAAAATGTTTTTTTAAACGAACGGTACGTTAATTTTAATGGCAATTTTAACATTGTATATAAACTCTTTGGTAACAATCATTCCATAATAAAATATAAATAAACTTTCGGAGGTTTGCTTGTCAAACTTTCAATGTTCACCCCTTCTTCTTCCTATTTAAAATCTCACCTCATTATAGATTGTTTGACTTCACTAAGTGCTTTTCGACAGCAAGCACTCAACCATACATTACGCCTTCTGAAGTTACACGCTATTTAATAGGAAAGTCGATTTCACAACTAATAAGATAACTTTTTACATTTCGGATATTTTTCCCATCGTCGTTGGCTCTTAAGCTGTAAAATGAATCTGAAAAAGTATCACATATCTTGTTCCTAGTTAGAGAAATTTCACTATGACTGATTCGCTAACGGAATTAAACACATACTGCCGTTTGCATACTCAAAGATATTTTTTGAATAATTGTTTATAAACAGTTAAAACTTCTCATAAACGATGTTTATATTTATTTATCAAATAATAGTTTAACGTACATGAAATTCAAAAGTCAGTTACATATAGATATTACAGAAATAATATTTCATCGGAATAAATAATGTAATCCTTAGACATAAAGAATTCACAACACACATGTAACATTGTTGATTGATTGTTGTAAGTTTGTTGGGAGTTCCAACCCCCCCCCCCCCCTTAACAACACAGCTGGGTGCACAGTTATTTAAAACTTTAACGCCTGCCGTTTCACCGAGGCGAGTTGTACTGCTTAACGTTGCTCCTTGTAATTTATTAGTCCTTGGGGTGTTTAATCTTTCTTAATTTAGACAACGTCATTCTTTCTGTGTTGCATTCTCTTTAAATGTTGAGAATTGTTAGTGATTTTCTTAATTTAACCTATTCTTTTTACATATTCATTTTATAAAGTTATATTTTTGTAAAATACATGTAAATATGTTATTATTGCTTTTCTTTGCTGTATTTTGAATGTTGATATGTAAATATTTACATATTTAAATATTGTATAATAAATATAATACATTGTGTATTAATTTATAAAGAGTAATTATTTTTTACCTTAAATTTTTAAAATATATATATTCCAGATTAAAGAGGTTAATTTAATTAGGAATATTCAGTTCACCATTAGCTTTTTAGCCAAATGATGTATGATTTTTCCTTTAAAGAGATTTTAAAGGAATACCACTGTACCACTGTACGTGGGGGTGGGGGGTCAATACCGCTGTCGTGTACGTGTGGGAGTGGGCGGGTGGGTCAATATCTCTGTACCAAAATAAATAAGATTTATTAGGGAAGTTTTAAATGCCTAAACGACCTTAGATATTACGTAACGTTGTCACCAATAACCCACCCACCCACCCATACACGTACGGTGGCATTGTAAAATATATTTTAGTTGTTATATACAGTCTAACTTTAATAATTAAAATATATTTATTATGGTTGATCGTAATTAATTAACGGACTATTTCAAATATTCTATATCTTCTGTAGAGCTTTTAATACTATAAATGTATATAAATTACATATGTAAAAACTTTGAGTTGAAATTTGTACAATAATTGTCTTTGGCTGAAAGAGTAAATTAGTATCATACAAAAACTAAATTACTACAGTTAAGGAGGGGGTTATGTACTTTTGTACAATACGTGTGTGGGGCAGCTGGGGGCAGTTCGTGTGTGTGAGAGATAGATCCCTGGGTAGGGGAACACGTTGTGTGTGTTAGTGAGGCAAGCTCTTTGCTGCTCCAAGCGACAGTTGCGATAAAATCTAGATCTACATTCCGTGGAGCACTCAATTTCGCTTGGGCGTCTAGATGAAGCACCCTTTACCGGGTAGTTTTTAAACCTTGTAGCAAATTGTCTGGTAGTGTTCAAAAGACTCAATTAAAGGTTTTGATTTATATAATACTTTTAAAAACCTTTATGGTCATTCGAATAAGCTTATGGTGGTTATTATCTTGCTGTAAAACTCTATACATATCAGTACCTAAATAAATTGATATAGAGAATTACTGTAATGTATTATTTAGAGGTAAAACACGATCCATGTATTGGTAGAAAGGGCACAATATATATTGTAATATCACAGACCTTCACACAGCTGTCTCGGTTGCCTAGGCGACGGAGGTCAACAAGTAAGGTAATACACACCATCAGGACTACACCTTGAAGCTATTTCTCAGCCGTCGAGTATTGCCTGTGTAATTCAACCCTCTGACAGTCAACCCCTCTTGATTCCGTTATGAATCTGACAACCTTGTAATTTTTGTATTAGCTTTTGCGTACGAAAAATAAAAAAAAATTGAATTAAGAATAAAATAAGAATTAAAAAAGAAAAATCAGATAAAGAACAAAAGAAGTATGTATCCCTCCATTACAACGGACCATTTACACAAAGAGTTGGTAATAGATTTAAGAAATTCAATTTATCAGTAGCTTTTAAGACTTGTAATACTATGTCCAACATTTTACACCCGAATATTGAAAGTGAAGATAAATTCAATAATTCAGGAATATATAGGATTAAGTGTAATGATTGTAATATTACATAGGTCAGGCTGTAAATTTTAGCAAAAGATATAAAAACCCTATCTCTGCTTTTAAAAATAAGAAACCTGAAAGATATAATGTAGCTAAACACCTTCTGAATTATACCCACAGTTTGAATAAAATAGATGAAAATGTAGATATTCTAAAAGTTTGTAAGAAGGGTCGTAACATGAATGCTTGGGAAGAGTTATTTATTTTTAAAGAAAAATTTAAGGATCGTGATAAATTAATGAATGAACAGGTTAATTTTGATTCCGAAATAGTTTATAATAATGTATTTTCAGCGAATAAAAGAAGAGAAGTAACAGACAATTGACCAATAATATCACAGCAGCCGCCATTTTGACGATTCCAGCCAACGGGGTTATGTGATCATAGGCCTATAAATTGAGTTGTTGAACACCATTTTCCATTCTTTTGTGAATCCCTCTGGTCTGAGGAAGGTGAGCGTGGTTCACCGAAATCGATCACCATAATATTCGTGCATTTTGTGCTTGTATTGTAATATATTTGTACATTTTGTGCTTATATTGTAATAAATTTGTGTTGTGTGACGTTTACTTGTACTGTAATTAAGAATAAGAAAACATTTCACTAACCTGCTACAGTAATAATAATATATCAGATAAACTTCAAGTTCTTATATTAACGTTAATCTCTCATCTCACGATTAAATCTTATTATAAATTAAATAATACACTCCAGATGTATCAAAAATATTATCAACAGCTTATTACCACAAATAGATTAGAAAACAAAAATTATCAAAAATACATATTAAAACTATTGTAAATGAAATTCAATAATTATATTTATGATAGCTACTATTTAGGGTACACTCCTGCATGCTTCGCATGCTTACCTGGTCACTCGCTGCGCTCAATTCGCGAAGACCCTCTGCCTAACATATAATTTCTGCAATCTCTATGTGCGCTAAATATGAAGATCGGTTTCTGTCCGGCCCAACTCTTTATTAACCGTAGGGGGAATATTCGATCAACAGAACAAATTCAGTATTGTTTTTTTTATAGCAGCTGTTTTTACGGTGTAAAGATTTTACATACATGATATGAACCAGCATAAAGATAAGACTTTTACACAACTGTAATATGTATTGATAAAAAGGCTCTAGTGATAAAAGATCGTTCGATCTTTTAAGACCAGTGGTGTGAGGTCCATGTTATTTTCATATTGTTGATATTTTTACCACCACACTTGGCCCTTAAGCTTTAAAATGAATCTAATCAAGCTACCCTATCTTCTTGCCAACTCAAGAAATTTCTTAGGTACTGGCTAGTTTACGGAACTTAACATGTAGATGTGCCAACATTGTTATTGTCATTATAGTTGAGCTCAAATATAACCGCCCACTTTAGCCTCCATGATCAAGTAAACTTCTACGGTACAAAGTTTAACAACCCTCTGATTACTACCCCCCACACCCACCACTCAGAAGGTGTTACCTTGCAGCTCAGTACCGTCTCTAGAGGATCATCCCTTCTGTAAATGACAAAGCTTCTTACGAATCCGATCTTCCCCTCCTAAATAAACTCACCAAATCTACCTTCACCCTGTATAGTCGGCTCAATAAAACCCCTCTCGTATATGAAATAAACGTTCCATCGTCGTGCGTGAGATACAGATTTTTGTTCTTCCTCTAGTGTCTTGTTTAAAGTAAATTCTGGACCGAATATCGCAATATCTTAATTGTTATTGATGAGAATAAAACTATTAGTTGACTACTGAATCATGGCTTAGAAAATGATGGAAATACAGACGTATTTGACTTGAGATGTTTAAGTAATATGTCATGTTTATGTCAAATAAAGTTTGTTTTGTACCTTTTTTTACAATTAAAAGGAGGGACTGATCTACTCTTTAACCCTACTTTACTCATTCCCCATTCATCCGTAAAGATAGAGTAAGACAGAGAACTACGTACAAGGTGAGGTTACTGATAACAACTAACAGGGGATTCGAAACTATCTCTAACATTCTACAGTCCTAACGCCTTAAAACGTTCGGCCACTGGCTCGCCCAGGTTGGCTACAAATACTGGTAGAAGGGCCTAGTGACAGTTCTAAGTTTTCTTTTAATAAATCAAAGTATATATTAAAGTAAATAAATTATTATTATTAGTTTTAAAGTTTCCTGGCAGTAAGATATGATGAAATTTTCCTTCGCAATAGGGATTTTTTCTGTTTTTTTTTTCCAAAAAAAGTATGTATAAATAAGTTGCTAAACAGCTGCTGTAACTAGCTGAGCTGAATGGAACTGTTATGTACATAATTAATAAACAATTCATCCTTTAAAGTATCAATAACAAAGTATCAATAATTATAGACAGGGTGAAATCTACTTAAAGCACTGGTGTGAGAGAGGTGCACTCTCTCACGCCAGTGCTTTCAGTAGGTTTCAATCTAAGTGGCCTAATGATAATTAACGATTTCTGGTAAACTACTCAGTGCATCTCTCTCACACCAGTGCTTTCAGTAGGTTTCAATCTAAGTGGCCTAACGATAATTATCGATTTCTGGTAAACTACTCAGTGCATCTCTCTCACGCCAGTGCTTTCAGTGGGTTTCAATCTGAGTGGCCTAATTATAATTATAGATACACTAAACGACTAAACTATTAATAATTATTTGCATAACAGTTCCATGCAGCACAGCTGATTACAGTAACCCTGTACAGTTTATACATATATTTGGGGGGGGGGGCAGTATTACGTATGATCAACTCTAACGAATCGAGCTTACAACGATTAAATTAAATCATTGTTAATATTTAAATAACAATTAGCAATAAATAACATGATGAATAATATTGCTAAAGATAAATACAAATTATACTAAACTTTTTCAGTTCATTAAAGTTGTTTTTATGATTTTCACATTGTTGCGGAAGTTTTACAACGACCGGAGCTTGAAGGTTAGTAACACCCCTGATGTAAAGCGGTGGAGCGGCGGAACGATTCCCTTACGCTACTGAAACCCACATAAACACGCAGGTCACAATCTGCTCACCCCAATTGTAGTTTCATTTCATTCCTAGAATGTCCTATCAATGTGTGTAATTATTTACTGACAATCCAACAATTGAAGCAAATGCAAACTCGTTTGACGACCCTTCAGAAAGTTTTTCCTCTGGAGAATACAGAGTGCCGCTCCGAAAGCTAACTCTCGACATTGTAAACGCCAAGTTTGAGGGTGAAATTTATACGTTTCATGAGAGAAATAATTTTGTCGTTTCAGACTTGTTCAGCATTTCTATTAGGTTTTCGGGTGGTAGCTATTACAGAGTTACACTTGAGTATATCATTTAAAAAAACGAAATTTAAATGTTTTAAATATAATTTCTTAATTCAAAACATGTTAAAAGTATTTTAATATTTGTATTTTTAACTAAGCTTTGTACCTTTATTTAAAAATCGTAAACCAATGTCGAAGAACTTGCACTTAGTTTGGTTCTCAACGATATTTGAATATATCTAGATAAATATATTTTTATTTGTTTATGATCAAGAAAATGAGAAACAGCATTTTCCGTGGTTGGTGATGGATTTTTGAAGCAAAATGAATACAAAATTTGTTTACCACAACATTTCTTAAATCAAGATTTGACGTTTTCACATTAAAACTGTCTGTTTTATTTTTATTTATTTTCTGTTTAATACTTTTATTATGATACCTTCAATGAAGCATGATTTGATTCATTTTATTAAATTATTTTTATAGTTTTTATTTTCAATAATAGTTTGTATTCTTTTCCTCGACACTAATGTCATAAGTACAAATAAAATATCTTTATGTCTTTCAGAAAGTCACCGTAGACCAGTTTTAATCATTCTCATTCATCACAAAAATACACTATTCATGTTCTAGTAAAACTCAGGACGTAGGTTTTAGTCAACAAATAAATAAAAAATAATAGATCACACCCTTCAATGTGTGAATGTTACTCTAAAGTTCCTATTTCACGTAAATTGATGTATTACACCTACAATATTCTGAATTTGTGACAGATTAATTGTTTCTGTCCTCCCCCTCCCTAGATTGAGAACCACCCCAACATGAGGAAGTACCACTATTAATAGAGAAAGAGAATATTTCTATGAGAACTTTTTTCACGAACTGAAGGGTTATTTAGTGAACTGGTTAATCAGCCAACACGTATTACACCAAATTCATCAAGTTGTGTTGATCATATTCTTGTAAGGTTTAGAAATTTAGAAATTTTCAAAACAGCCATATTTGACATAGGAATCACAGATCATTGTACGTTGGGAGTGACTGCTGATGTTTCAGACAATAAAGAAAAAAGAAATAAAAATATAACTAGGTTGATATATAATTATGAAAAAATTAAATCTAACCTATCTGAAGTTAATTGGAATTCAATCTATTCATGTAACGACGTAAATAAATGTTACGAAACATTCCACACATTGTTTAGTGAAATAGTTGTTAGAAATGTATCAGTTAGTAATAATAACAGTAATCTAAGTAAAGCTAAAATTCTAAGTCTATGGATAACCAGTAACATTCTAAATAAACTTAAAAAACGAGAAAGGTTGTATAAAGTACAAAAAAGGAGACCGATTCGTTTTGTAATACCCTAAAACTTGATATAGACAATACCAAGAATAATTATTATACTAATTTGATAAATAATTGTAATGGGGATAATAGTCAACAATGGAAAATTATAAATCAATTGACAGGTTGCGAAAACAGTAAAAATGTAAGCAAATTAGTCTTAGAGGACGGGGAATGTATAAGTGATCCGCAAACAATTGCCGACACAATAAACATCCACCTTATCGAACTTGAGAAGTTCACTGATAACAATAGCCAGGCAGCGACTCAAATGCATGACAGTCCAAATCTACCACATTCCTTCTTTATCGATAGAACAAATGAACGGGAAATTTTAAAGATTATTAAAAATTTAAAAAATAAAAAATCCACTGGCTTTGATAGAGTACCAGTTGCTTTAATTAAGCATGTTTCAGAGATCATTGCTCCAATTTTAACTTACATTATAAATTTAAGCTTTTCTACTGGCGTTTTTCCCGAATTACTAAAAAATAGTATAATTGTACCAATTTTGAAAAAGAAAAATTCTTACAATATTGATAATATATGCCCAATTAGTTTATTATCCGTTTTTTCTAAAATAATTGAAAAGTGTATGAAAGTAAGGTTAATCCATTATCTTCACTCAATAAATTTTCAACATGAAGCTCAATTCGGTTTTACAAAAGCAAAATCTACTGAGGATGCTTTATTGAATTATGTGAACAACATTTATTTTAGTTTGAATGAAAACATGAAAACATCAGGTTTATTTATTGACTTTAGGAAGGCATTTGATCTAGTTGACCACAACATTTTGATAGAAAAATGGAATCTATCGGTATCAGGGGTGTGGCAAAGCAGTGGTTTCAGAGTTATCTCAGTGGTAGGGTACAACAGGTTAAAATACAAGACAATTTAAGCGCCCCGCTTGTTATAAAAAGGGTTGTTCCTCAGGGTGCTGTACTCTCAGCAAATCTTTTTATAATTTTTATTAATGATTTACTAAAGCAACATTTTATTGGAAGAATAAGTGCATTTGCAGATTACATCGCTTTTAACTATAACAACAAAAACAAACAAACTGTATATTCAGAAATGAACAAAGACTTGATTACTCTGAGAAACTGGTGTATTAATAATAAAATGATAGTTAATGTTTCAAAAACTAAATTTATTAATTTTCGTTACAAGAGCTTTAATTTTGACTATCCACTATATTATCACTCTATTGACTGTAAGGGTAGTACTGGATGTAACTGTGTACCAGTTGAAAAGGTTGACAGTTTCAAATATTTAGGGGTCTATCTTGATGAACGTTTATCTTGGAAGAAACATGTATTACAATTGCACAGACAGATTAAATTTAACGTTAGAAAAATTCTTCTTTTTAAGAAACTTTTGTCACACACAACTTTTAATTTCTCTATATTATGCCTTAATTCAGTCTAGATTGCAGTACGGAATTTTATGCTGGGGAGAAACTTATAAATATCTCATCAATAATTTAAGAAAATCTTAAAATAAATTTATTAAATTAATTCTTAAGAAAAATAGACAAGAGCATTCCTTTCCTTTATATTTTCCTTTATATTGTCAAACGGGTGTAATGCCTTTACAGCATTTGTTTATTTTCAAAACACTAAAGCAATTTTATATAAGGAGTGGAAATAGAGGTTCAACCAGGGTGCGTCCTGAACTTAGAAGCAACATTCAAAGACTATTCATAAAATCGAAAGTTAATAAATTTTTCTTCAGGCACTCTTATCTATATCTTGGACCAAATTATTTTAATCAACTAAATTCAAAAATTAAAGAAAGTCCAAATTTAAAAGCCTTTTGCAAAAGGGTAAAATATTGGTTGTTTACTTTACATGACACTTCTTTTTTGGAGGAATATCTCGCATGAGCTGATTTTGCTCCTTTTTTGTATTTTCGAAATATAAATGATAGTATTCGGTGGCATATATAATTTTCATTATTTAACCTATTTCAACAGATTATATATTGATGTAAATACTGTGTTAAATAGGTATTTATATTTTCATTTGATGTTTTTCCTGTTGATTTTTGTTTAAATTTATGATGGTTGATAGTTTTTCGTTTGGTTGTTCGATGTTTTGTTTAATTCTGTCTATATTATTCTAAGTACATATGACATAATTTCTGTGTATTATATTTGATATATTTTGGTATTTGTCTCAAATATAAAAATGTTTTAGTCTACATTTGTAGTATTACTCTTATATATATATATATATATATGTAAATATATCTTTATTACTATTTAAACAGATGCCACAGTGAGCCATTTTTATCGGTTAATTATGTAAATAGACTGGACTCATCAACCACAACTACTGGAAAACTGTGGTTGATTAATTCCGAGAATTGTAATTTTTTGTTTATAATCATGTATTATTTCACGGAATAAATCATTATTTCATTTACCATTTTGATCATCGTATGTATACGTATACTATACTTAAAATAAATTAACTTGGGTGATTTTATTTTATGAACCAATCCACATATGTTATAATCTGTAATTTTTAATATTTTTAGTTATGAAAAAAATGACAAGTGTCTTAGAATTCCTTTGCTATACATTTCATTGTTTCACACATTATACTCGTATTTCTTTTATAGTTTACCAAAGTCCCACCAACTATGATTTTCGTAAACCATAGGAGTAATTCAATTATAAAAATATACTTCAAAATTTAAGCAAACTAAGTTCTTTAAAAAAAACTGTACAAAAGAGACTAATAAAATAATTCAAGATTATTTTATCAAGAAATTCCTTAAGGGATATAAGATGCAGACAGTCGCCATACTGTATTTATATCCCGTTTAGAACAACGCTGAATGTGGCACAGCACCTAGACTTAACGGGAAAATTATTATTTTTACATATTTTGAAAGAACCTAAAAATTACTAGGGTATCAATTCTTTCCATTTGCATTTTTATAAACATCGTGAATTAATAAACTATAACACTCGCCTTTTTTTCTTTTTAGTCACAAAGTAAATGCAATAATAACTTTTAAGCTCTTTCAAACGATGTAAAAACTATAATTTTCTTACAAATAATTAAATCGCAGTGATTAATCATATAAATCCATTATGCGACAAGGTATTTCGAAATTGTTTTATGTGTTATACAAATTTAAAACACTGTTAAACAGTGACTAACTGGGATTATTGGAGCTTGAGGGCTGCGACTGTTTACAACAATGTTAATGTCGTGTCCCGCATCCCTTCTCGGTCTCCACGTAATATAATATGATAATCCATATAATATAGTGTTTATGGTTACATAATCTCTTGTTTTCAACAAAGGTCAACAACTGAGAAGTGGATTGAGGAGAGTAAATATGTAAAATCCACAATCAGTTGAAGCGGTTTCTATCGGCTAACGCTATTTAAATATTTATAACCTAGATTCTTGAATTAAATCAGTCCACCACCTCAAATCCGCGTTAAATTTTCTTTCACAAAAAATATTGATCACTTGCAATTTAACTTCATTTACTGTTAGCTCGTTGTATACATTCGTTCCTTGCTCTGAACCGGTTTAAAACAAGTACTTTATTGCTGTGATTAAATGTATCTGCCCTATTAATTGGCAATTAGTGCTAATTAAAGCGACTATTACTAAGCAAAACCAGTTCAACTATCGGCAACTAAAGGGAGGAACTGTTTGCGTGGCTAGCTTTCAAAAAACCTCTTCTGTCAATGAACATTTTTAAATATAAATCTGGATATTGTATGTATACTAACATTCTGTTTCAATTAAGTACAGCAAATTCTTCGATGGTTAAAATGTATTATTTTTAGTATAAGGATCTATAAGAAAACATGCGCCTGCCGTCTTAACATTAACATTTAGTTTTTTCGATTATTAAAATAGTAAATTAAAATTGATTACGTTTTTATTGTAGATAGACCAATTAATATCACATTATATAGAAAACTACAATTAATTCTTCTGATTAAGTGTTATCTTTCTTTTTTTTTTTTTAATTTATGGTCCAAAACGAACAATTAATTTTTACTTAAACGTTAATACAAATCTATCAACTTAAAATTACAGCCAAGTAATATATGCCGGGCCCACCCACCTTCCCACTGTACAGCATGGTACATGACTGTGACCAAGCACTGCTTCCACATAAAAAAGCATTACGTATTTCAAAAATAATTTTGTATAGTCATATTTTGTAATTGAATATTGATAAAAAATAAAGTATATCTTATCTTACCTCTTAGTAGCTATGTAAAAATATATTTCAACTAAGTCTGAAATTTATGTAATATAATTTGACCTTTTTTGCTAAATTTCCATTTTATTATTGTTTTTCAAACAACAGTTTTCGCATTATACATATGTTCATTATTAAATCAATTTGCTGCCCGATCAAGAGATGTGGGCAACTTCTAGACCCGTTCGCCAACTTGTGGGCGAAAATAGATTATACCATTTAGCTTTAGGATCAAGACTGTTGATTATTTCAGTGATAAAAGTCAGTTTAATGTTTCCACATAACATACGTACTTACGAGGGCGGCTGTTTACTTGTAGATAACAGGTGATTGACTCGGGTTGTTTACTATGTGATAACGAGGCACAAGAGCGGTTTTGATAAGTACAGATTGTGGTAGGAATGTCAAGGTCAAATCGCGGTTTGGATTAAGTACTTGAAGCAAGTACAGTAAACAGTCTGAAAAGTACCACCACTACTGTAATTGACATTCCAAGAAATACCTTTTTGTAAAAGGACATACCTTAATACCTTAAGGGAACGACTATTAATATTAACACAGGTTTTGAGATCTGATGTTTTAAGAATTGTAGAATTTATAAAAAAGTTTTATAATTTTTTATGTTTTCAAGTCAATTTTGTTCTGTTATTAAGTTTGTGTTGTATGAACTAAAGTATTTAAAATATAATCATTGCTAATTATTGTAATATTTATTGATTTTATTTAAATCTTAGTTTAGTACATTATATCATAGTTATTATTAATTTTATTAATAATAATAACCACAGCTATATTAATTTTAAAGAAAGCATCTATTTCAAAAATATTGTACACAAACAATACAAAGTTTATAATAAAATAATACTACCGCCAAAAACAATAACAAGGTCAAAATATTAAAATAAACTGTTGTTTTTCTTAATATTATTTATATATTTTTGACGCGAATTTTGACTCTTTATGTATTAATATAATATGAATTGTCCATATATATTTAAATATTTAATGTAAGTAAAATAGCCTTCCAATTAGCTGTCAGCTAGGAGATCAATGTCATAAATAGATTTTAATTGATTTATAAAATGTATATAAAATAGAATAATATTAATTAATAAATAAATAGAATATTTAAATATATCTGCTCAAAAGCGCGTATTTCTTTAATACCAGGAGGGTTTTTCTTATTCTATTTTATTGTTTAGATTTCATCAGAAGAACAATTAATTCAAATATCAGACGGTCAATTTTTAGGCAACATTTTGCCTTTTCCAACATATAATTTATTTTATATCTCACGCCCTGTTTTAAGAAGAACAAAAATATTCTCTGATGTTTTCACTGGTCTCACATTCTTTGTCTAAACCAACTGTAAACTGCAGTTAATTGCATACTTGTCAGACGAGAATAAATTAGTTTTTATTTTTAATTAGTAATAACCATAGTTAGTCATGGTTACTTTTGTGTTTTTAAATAAAATAGATAAAAGTTCGGGAAAGCCAATGGCCGAGCGGTCCAAGGCGACAGGACTTTGTAACTGTGACAACAGAGATAGTGCAGGTTAATAGTCTATATGGGACGGGTAAAATAAGAGTAAAGATGAAATCGGCCTATCCTTAAAAATGTAGCAAAATTGTATCTTTTAAAAACATAAAATCCTCAATAGCTCGTCCTCTTCGAGCAAAGTCCAAGCTGACGAATTTATAGTCATTCCATGAATCTACTGTGGACACGCACTACTGAGAAATGATTATTTTTAGTTAAAATTCGAAGTAAATAAGTTTAAGGGTACATAAACACAAAGTATGGAGGTGTTTAAAGGGATCACGAGGTAATGTTAAGAGTGATTGATCAAACATTATTTTTAATATTTTATCAATTAAAATTGTTAGTCATCATATAAGTAATAAATTGACCGAGGTAAATATTTCAAAAAAACTTACTGTGTGGAATTATGGCTATCTGAAGTGGTTTATTTGGCTTTTCCAGGTACATAATTTGTTAGGGAACCGTAGGATACATTTTACTAAAATTTTGTGGATTTAGTGAACTAAAAAAATGGATTATTTAACCTAGTGTCAATTAAAACTTTACGAAATTATTATTTAAATTGTAGTCAATAATTTTTCTATAAATAACATCTGTACAGTTGTGTAAGACACCATGCCATATATTTTATTGAAATGTTTAGGATATAATGGACAAAAGGCTCAAACTAATATACTTTAAGTAAAATATTCAATAAATTTTTTTATTAATGATATATGTACAACTTTTGAGTTAGAATTTACACAATTATCTTTGGATGAAAGACTAACTTTATAATAAGTTATATACAAACTTGATTGCTAAGTTTACCATACATTAGAAAGTTATGTATGTTTGCCGAGTGGGGCAAGTGGGAACAGTGACGTAGAGAGAGGGGAGAAACACGTTATATGTGTGTTAGTGAGGCAGGCTCCTTCCTACTCCTAGCGAATGTTGCAGTGTCTACTAAATTTCTTCTAGCGCTCGACTGGGCGCCTTAATGATCACCATTAATGCAAACTGACTCGCGCTACTATCCTAGCAGCACATTTACTGCCACTGAATAACCGCTTCAGCTGGCTCCGACTAGACAAAGCATGAATAATTATAGTTGAACAGCTTGGAGAGCTAAGACAACTGGGCCGTGAAGTGTAGCTCACGGCGCATGTGCGGAGACTTTTTGCCACTGTATAATATTAGCTAGCAGTTCATTCACTGAAAGTTACCATTAATTTATACATTATGAATTAATAGTTAAATACGAATTATTTATATTTTTTTAATAATTTGAACGCGTGATTACAGGTACGATGTCGTAGCTTATTAATAAATTAGAGATAATTAAGACGGCGAAGAAATTGAGATGCTTTTTATTTTCAGTTTGATCAAAGTAAGTTTCGTATCATAAATTGAGACTTGGCCAAAAAAGGGCACACTTGGGTCCACCAGATCCCGGACAACATTATTTTTGCTATTCCTGACCTTAAGTTTGTAGTGGAAACTACCATGTAAATGTACCTGGCTGCTCTGGCCTTCAACCCACAAAGGACCACCCTCAGTTGCTGGTTGTCAACTGAGTACTAAACATTCCTAATTTATCTTGGGGTCTAACAGACCCCAGTGTGCTGTTTGATGTCACGTTCTACCTCTTTGTTTGCACTGGTTATATAGGTTTGTGATATTGCACTTTGTAGTTAGTTTAAAAATAACTAAAATTATTTTTTTGTGTTTGTGATTATTGGTAAGTTAGTACATGACTGTTAAGGAATAAATACTTTTTTGTTGATTTTACATGTATTTAATTGTAAGATACAATCAAATATAGCTTCTTTCAAAAATTTTACGTTTTGTCAACAAATTTGCGTCGTTTTGCTTAATATATTTTTCAATATTTAATATTTGTTATTATTAACCAATATATTAATAAACACATAAAAACTGTCTAAATAAACAAACATAATTTTAATTAAATTCATTCATAATTAGTATTTTTATATAACATAAATGGGGTTCAGTAGACTTCTGTGTGCCGAATGAAAAACTAAAATATATATGTGACCTTTCAGGGTTAATTGAAATAGTGGTCTCAATACAATATAATATAATATTCCATCCAATTAAATAGGATTCGCCAATATAATTACCCTTAACACAGGCAAGGACAAATCATATTTGACTTAAATATACTCCTAATAGTCTTCGCCCAAACAATAAAAAGCATTTAATATGTTAAACAATTAATTTAAAAATATTTCTACAGCAAAATTGAAAACAAGCTGCTTGATAGAAATTACGAAAAGGCTATTCATGATTTATTTTTTATAAGGAAATATTTTATAAAGCAATTGACTGTAAAAGAAGTATGTTTACTCAATAGTACATTTTTTAGAACCATGCTTAGTTTTAATTTATTTAGATACTTTTAAGTGTAAAGTTGCACGTAACAAGCGACAGGCGTACAGAACCAAAGGGGCCCAATATTCGTAAAGTATGGTCTTAAAGTAACGAAATTTCAAAAGATTTTAAATCAAGAATAAAAGAAATATATCGACAGAAACTTTTTTATACTAAACATTTTATGAAATAATGAAGAATAATCCTCTAGTACTGTGATTTGTATGTTAAGTTGATTTAATATTGACAGAGAGTTAATTTACTCAATCTGCAAGTGACAGACACGACTCTGTCGTATTTCGAAGGTCGGGTTGTAAAACAGATTTGACAGGGGCTGCTGAATCCAGTTTACATTTCAGCCCTAACAGACTTACGTGCGACACATTGGGGTGGCGGAAAGGACTTCATTGAATTAAATATACCCCTGTGACAGGGAACAATTACTGAAGCCTTCCCATTTTACGTATTTTAGGCCTCACTGGAAATTGAGTTTATCAAAATGAAAGTATTCGTTCCCGTGGATGCTAAATTCATTTATTCACTGACGTAACTGTTGTTGTTAAACAGTAACAGAGTCTTATCAGTGTTATCACTGTGATGGTGGATTATGCATTCATGATAAAAATGACATTAATAAAAAAAAAAAACGCATTATTGTAATAACTAAGTCCGAATAAAAGAAAATGGCATATTTTCCAACCTCCCTACGTACTTGTGGTATGTCTGAAGCTGTTTCAGAGCTAATTGTCTGTTAATGTATCCGAAAGGAGGATCTAGATTTTCTTATTACTTTTCTTTAACAAATAAGGATCAGTTTTATATAACAAAACATCAATTTACATACATTTGATAATATATGGCACAAAAGTGCCATATATTGTCAACGCTTTATCCATATCATAAAATCGAGAATGCCTTTCTTCGCAAACGAATTCCTAAAGAGAGAGAAAATCGTTGCCATGGATACGAAAGTTTATGAATGTAAACATATTGTCACAGTCAAACTCTCAGCAACTCGAGCACTTCCAAAGTAATATCAAACATTCTTGAATATATTTGCCTTTTACCGTTTATAAAAACGGAATACATTAAGTATTATTAGTATATACGAAAAAAAAATATATTAATCAGGGATTTTAACAGTCATAGGGAAAATGAACATTAAAATTGTATCTATCTTTACTTGCTTGTCAAAATTAAAATAATCAGTTTTCACGTTATTTTTGTATCCGAATTTTACTATATATACGCCCCAGTGGAATTAATCCCCTTGCATCCCTCGGGGAGGAAGCTGTCATAAATGGGGATTACGGGATTGCCAGGATATGAGGGGAAGGGGAGAACTCGGGTGGAAATTGACTCGGAAATATATTACTATTACTTAACCAAAATGCCTGCAACTCATTTTAAGCAAATTACATTTTTTATAAATATTTTCAAACATATACCAATATTTACCAACCAGGCCTCAAATATTGGTATATTTCTTTATGTAATTCCTTTATATATCAATTTTATATCCTTATTAAAAAACTAATTCTGGTTTTATTTATTAATTAAAGGGTAGTAAATACTACTAATCGTATATTAAAAAATCTGATGAAAACATAAGCAGTATACAACATTTTATAAGGTCTATTCAAAATGCTTCCCGCTTGACTTCTTCCCTAACTAAATGTTATTGTAAGTAGTTACCATTCATAAATTGTTATTGCACAGTTCAGATCACTGTGATTGAGAAAAAAAATAGTTAGTTACTAACCTGTAAATGTTGTGTGAGTACGCGACGGGTCATCGTATTTACAAGAAGAAAAAAATAGCTCTAACAGCTGATCAAGTGTTTGCTGCTGGGTGTTTCTTTGATTAAAACGAGATAAAACATTTCTTGTAGATTTGGCATATTTTATGTTTGCTATACAGTACTTACAAAAATATTATTATCGTATGATAAAAACAATAATTACTTTACGAACAATTACAGTATTTGGTCATTTACCTTGAGTTAAGAGTGATCATTTGAATAAAAAGTATGTACAATTAAATAAAGCCTGGAAACTAACATGTGTTTTAATAAACTAAAAGGTTTAAATGTTACTTTTTATGACATAAATGTCTGCACCTGTACTAGAACACTAAAAGTAAATGTGTACAAAGAGTACTCGTATGAATACATTTTGAAATAAAGATAATTAAATCAATCAGTAAATAATTGAAAAATTATTAGGCACGTTAACAACTTTGAAACAAATTAAATAATATGAAAACAATTTGTAACATGCACCTTAACAACTTTGAAACAAATTAAATAATATGAAAACAATTTGTAACATGTTTATTATACGCTTTTTAATTATATGCTTTTTAATAATATGCTTTTAGTTGCTGATATTTCTCTCAACCAATAATTATGTACCATTCGACTCTTTTAAAAATGGTATATGGATTGTATTTGCATGGCTGACAAATATTTTTATAAAATAAGCATCCTGAATTCTCTTTAACACAGCCAATTTAAATTCCTCAGTACAATACAACACTACTACAAATAACCTTAAAACAACAATATTACTATTATCAGAAGAAACAGAAAAAATTAGAAAATCTAAAATATGCTCTCAACTTTTCTTGGTTAAAGAAAAAAAAAGAAAAGAAAAAAGTTCGTAATTTGAATTTGTCGTTTTTCTATTTTGTACGGTATCTCAGCACACATCCAAGTACCAGTGATTTATGCGACGTCTCATTGTTCGGCCCACACCGGCTACAGCCGAACACTTACGGAAACGCCCGATTGTGGTTTGAGGTCAACAATCTGGTCCTCCAGGCCTGATATGTCACCAATACAATACATGCAAATAGCCTGGGCTTAAGTGTAACTGGTAACTTTGTATGTCTTCGCCTACTTCAATACCTTCTGGTATTGCTGACAAGACAATGTAGTCTTTGCTTCCTACATAAACTATACATTACGAGTATATATCGGTTTATTTGACTATCACGTTCTTTTTTACTTCTCAAAAAACGCATTTGGATACAATCAATTTATAACAATACATACTTTATTTTGAATACAGCTGATTTATATCTTATATCTATTTATATTAAAGTTAAAGGAAACTAATATAAATTTTATAAAATTGATGTTATGAAAGTGTGGATGGATGGTCGTCCATATTGGTTCTAATCTCCATATCACCAATTATAAACGGCTAGGCAGATATTTTACGTAAATTTTCCGGTAAAACATTTTTTACGTGTTATTTTGTAGATATTGTAATGCTACTTGGAAAACCAAAAAGCAAGTAACACTGAAAATTCAAGAACTAATCAACATTTAAACAATCGAGTTTGCTTATAAACATACGCTGTAAAATTAATATAACGGCATTTTTTTAACATATTTTCTATGGAGAATAGATTCGTACTTGCCGGATACCGGATATTCATGTAACTTTACCTACCTACCACCCCACCCCGCCCAAACAATACAAACATACAATTTCTCAAAGTGAAGTTTTTACAGTCTTCTGTACTTCTTATGTTGTTAGATAACCATAATTTATAACAATATTTAGTGCCTTTTTCATTCATTTCCATTTGTTAACATGTATAAATATGAAAACTCATTACTATACGTCATATAATTTCTAATTTAAGATTTTACAAATATTTGAAATGTAAGTACTACAAACATTTTTTAAGTAATTAAGTCATTTAAAATTCATACGCTAGATGGAGTGTGATAAATTCCTTGAACTGTCAGTACTGTAATGCCTATTATTTTTGCATTTAAATACTAGCAGTTTCATATATAACTTATTCAGCTAATTCTGAAAACGTAACTTGAACGTAAAGTTAAATCAGTGTGTAAATTACCTACAATTAGTCAAACAAAGAAGATATGTGGGATGATCAAAATGGTAATCAATTGTGGTGACATGCAATCATTATTTACTATACATCGTACTCCTCTACAGTAATGAGTTTTCTTTATAATCAATTCAGCTTGATTAAAGGCGGCTCATTATATACGTTTTTCCTTTGTTCAAAGCCTCTCCATAAACGAGAAGGTCTACCTGTACAATTTCCAAGTAAATGAATGAAAGCTGTTTGCACTGATGGTGTTTAATAAAGATTATCTGTTAATGAGCATTGCTTTAACGAACGTCCGTGAATGGAATTTCTCACTTTTAATATTCCGATAGTACCGTTGGTCATTAAATAAATTACTTAGAGAATGAGTGATTCCGTAAAAGTAAAACAATCAAGTTGACGTTATGACAGTTCAAGGGGTTTTTACAGATTTTTTTTATGAAGATTGTTTTTGCGTGCAAAATCTACAAGTTCTATAGTCAACCACTCTATGGAAAGGTACGTGATAACTACGACTAGTTTTTTACTGTTTCATTTTTTCCTTTGAGATCAGATTTTTTTTCAAAGACAACCAACTCTATCAACGTGTTATAATACATTAGCACAATTAATTTACCCATCAACTTAATTACGATGGGTACCCATCAACTTATTCCTATATGTCCTGTTAGAACACTTTGTCTCATCTTCATTCAGTACGAGCTTAGTCTTCATTACTAGGAGTACAATCGCCATGTTTGAATGAAACTTTTGTTTAGTTTTTTTAAAAAATCCTGAGCATAATCCACCTTTAAGTTAATTATTAAAAAAATTAAATTTGTGAATATGTAATTTTTTTAGTCATATCACAGATATAACAGAAACAGAGGTCACTGTTATAGCAACAGGGGACGCCTCAGTCCCAGCTACCACTAATTTAAATCAATCGACTGGTAGTCATAATTATTACCTTTACCATTCAGGATTTATAAAGAAATAAGAGGAGTGACTTGACAACGGTGCTGACCCTGCCGTCCGCACAGTGAACTGGAGAACTGTTGTAGTCATTGTTGCAAACTAAGGCCGACCATTCCTTAGAAAGTGTCATGAATTAATAGCCCTATGAAACATTTCAGCTAACTCTGAACGGGATCTAACCAACGCTTTTTTCACGCTAACTGCAATAATGAAATGAATTCTTTTTGTTTTTAAAACACCTCATTGCTCAATTTTGGTTTTTAGAATTAAAAGCAAATACATATTTTCTTTTACAATTATTAGGCAGAAGACAACTATACTATGGAATGTTTGTCGGGTGTCATAAAAAACGTATTTTACATTATTTGTTGAATATGAGGACACAATGCTGAATCCCAGGGGATAAAATAACTCTTTAATTACAAAGTTAGTGATTCATAAGTTAACTTGTGGTATAACCGGGCTAGAATAAACGTTTTACTGTTCAGTTCAGGCAGCATTTGGGACATTTAAATACAACACGAGTTAAGTTTAAGGTCTCATACAGTCATCTAAACGGAATTTGTAAATCCAATAATGGTCACTCTTTACTTCCACTGAAGTATTTAGAAAATTGCTTAGACTTAAAATAACTAAAATGAAAAACGCCATTACCCCCCCCCCGTTTCCCTGCTTTATTTTAAACTTTGTGAAGTACCTCCCACCACCCCAATGTATCTCACGTAAGTCTGTTAGGGCTGAAACGTAAACTGGATTTCAGCAGCCCCTATCAGAAGAGGGTTTTTACAACCCGACCTGTGAAATACAATCGAATTATTTTGCACTAGCAACCACTCTCTGTTCTATAAAAGAATTTTTGTCCCACTCCATTGAATAAACGAACTTAAAGTTTAGAGCAATTACATGTTCGCTCAAAATGTCATTGGCTATAAAAACAAGAAGACTATACACTCAAATGGGGCTCGTGAAGCCGGATTTCCTTTAATTCAATTATTCGAAGTTAAAAGTACGGACCCATTCAAAAGTAATTTAATTCGAAACAATAACCTTCCCCAGCTGTTTCTGTAATATAGCCTTAAACATAATAATCAGTTAGACTAAAAAACAGCTGGCGGGCTATCAAATTGCAAAAAACGTAGTTAAGATACTATGCGAACTTAAAACATTTATACTTTGTTCAGTTGAGATCAGTTAAGTTATCCACGCCATTTTTCTGCCAGACAATTTAACTAACACATATCATGATCGATGAACGGTTACCACTCAAACTGTATCCATCCTTATAACTACTTTGAATTATTGATTTGCAAGTCAGCCACGATTAGTTATTAAATCTAACAGGATCGCAGAACTGTACTTTTCTATGACCTTGAGTAAACACTACTTACTCACTTCCAATGCTGTAAATAAAACGAGGCTAGTACTATATTGACATTTATAACAAACCAGTTGCTTTAACCTTTTATAGCCATTCCTTGTAACTTTGTTAATCTTAACTGGTCGGTAGCGTAGTTGTTTTAACCTAACTTTATAAGCTACAGGTTCTCAGTTCTCTTCATAACCTTTTTCGCCTTCATAGTTGCCTAACCAAATCGATGGATTCTTAATTACTGACATATTACTTCTCCGAACCCAACACTGTACTTCCTAACACTGAGCTATTTATTTTGTTTTGTGTAACTTGAAAGTAGAAGAGGGTATATTCCGTTATATGCCCTAAATATAAACTATGTTATACAGCTGTAATCATGTAACCTAATCTAAACTAACCTAACCTAACCTAACTTAACCTCATCTAACCTAAACTAACCTAATCTCACCTAAACTAACCTAACCTAACCTCACCTAAACTAACCAAACCTCACTTAAACTAACCTAACCTAACCTAAACTAACCTAATCTCACCTAAACTAACCTAACCTAACCTAACCTTAACTAACCTAACCTCACTTAAACTAACCTAACCTCACTTAAACTAACCTAACCTAAACTAACCTAATCTCACCTAAACTAATCTAACCTAACCTCACCTAACCTAAACTAACCTAATCTAACCTAAACTAACCTAACCTACCTACCTACTAATTTGGCACTAGTATTAGGATACTAGTATCAGTTTCATAAAGGGTTAGTATTACCCCTTTACCACCTAATTGTCACGCCCAGTTCAGCCTCCCCCCCCCATTCTAAGGATACTCTTCGCCAGCCCACTAGGTTAGGTTAGGTATAAACAATATAATATATTTCCATCACAAAAATAATCTTCATTACCAACTTCTAACCACAGATACCAGCTGCATCCTCCCCCACAAACTGCCGGACGGGCGTTGGTCCCCTTCTCTCTGATGTGCCCGCAAACTCATTTACATAATCGAACTTCTTATGTACTATGCAAAAACTGTAGCAATAAAAAACATTGTATACAACTCACTATATGTAAATCTGGTGTCTACAGTTACTTTACATTACAGGTCTAATTGAACACTGACATAGCCACTTAGAGAGGGGGGGGTGTCGGCTATTATCTATAGACTGGCCTATCAAACTAAATAATATATTGTTATTTATTGTTTTTTGATACTTCATTACATGCTCTTAATTTAACGCCTATATTGAAAAAGTTAATCTAAAGCATGAATGTTTAACTGAAACAAGTTTTACGTTAGAAATGTAAGTAAAAAAAACTTCTGTTGTGCTTATAATTGAGGAGATTGTTGGCGATAGGCTCCTCTTAATACCGACACGACAACCATTTAATGGTTGCCATCGACGTGGACACTACTAGAGCAGTCTGGGGGGTCCATGTTGGATGGTAGTCAATTCCAGATATTGTGTAAAGAAGAGAACGTGTATGTATGGGGCTTGTAAGTTTGCTGAAAATCAGACCAATACTAAGTGGTTTAAATTCCACGTAAAACTGTATCTCCCTTAGTTACCCTGGCTATTGGGCTATTTATAAATGTCTCTTTCTAAGGAACAGTCGAACTTAGTTAGTAACAATGACTACATTTGTTAACCTACATTCATCACATTTATTCGCCCCTCATATTCGCACATATCTCTACGATCGGCGTTTTAGTAATGAATAATAGTGATTAATAAAATACGTATAATACAGAAATTGTTGGTTGATTATACATCTTTACGAATAAAACTTATTTTACGCTAAATCAAGGTTTTTTAAACTTAATATTAAATATATATTATTTATTCAGTGTTGGTTAAGCTACCGATTAACATCTGAAGACAACAGCACTTTTTGTATTTATCAAACAGTTTGTTATGGAACACTCGAAAGCCTGAAAAACCCACCAAATAACTTTTAAACAACAGTTGAACAAATGTTGTTAATAAGAGTAAGCATCGCAACAGGAGGATGGCATGTCCTCCATCTGGTGAAGGTAGGGGTTGTTAATGAGGCGTACGTCACGATCTAGCTAATTAGTAGTCAAACACGGGAGGGGACGGACGAACAGGCAGGAAACGACTGGAGAGGACTGCAGTAGATCACAGACATAACTACGGAACGGTAACGTCCTTCCATCAGGTAGTCACAAAGTTTCCCCATGAGACCGCAGGCCTAGCTTCCCTCACTAGCGAAGCGAATGAGGGGGTTGTCACGCGAAGCTTGCAGGGGTCTCTCCTAGTTATAATGTAAAATCATATTTAAAGCGCGAACTTACGATTAGTTTGTAACAAATTATTAATATAAAAACTCATCCGTGGGCTAAATCATGCAGAATAAGACACAAACAATTCAAAGCGCTCGCTTACATTGTTGATCGATTGTTGAAAGTTTGTTGCGTTCCACTTCCCCTCTCAACAACACAGCTGGGTGCGTAGTTATTTAAAACTTTAACGCCCGCTGTTTCACCGAGGTTAGTTGTATGTCTTTTGCTCCTTTTTACTTTCACTCCCTGTAATTTTTAAGTTCGAAGGGCACTTAATTCCTTATAATTAGCCCTGTTTTCGTTACTTTCTCTTTGATTTTCTACGCTTTTGTGAAATTGGATATACTTCATTTATTCTTTTGATAATTTTCTTTTCAGAAGATTAATGTGTTAAATAGTCTAATTTTTCTGTCTTAGTAATTAGTTTTTTTCTCTAAGACCTAAATATGTCTAAGTTGTATTTGTTATGACAATTAATCTACTACTAACTACAGTAATTATTTATGCACGTATAAACTTGAGATAATAAAAACCTTCTCTTGGTGAGAATAATCAAAATAATGACACTTATTTCAATTCGTCAAGCAATTTAACTACGCTACTTAAAATATTACAATATTCTAAGCAACGTACATGTTACAAAATGTAAAATACCCAGTATTGTAGAATCAGTTAATTAATATGCCAATACGTGAATATATTAAAGTTATTAAATTATTAAACTAGAATGAAGCATTGCGTAGGGCACGTTTATTCCTGATATTATTTGCGGATGTCACTAGATCACAGCACTTTGGCTTTAGACTTAGAAAAAACTACTCAAACTCAACTCAATATAGAAAAGTGCTAATCTATCCATAACCCTCATTTGTGTTAAAATCAGACAAGAATCAGCCTTTCTTCTACATTACCAAGTATCAAACACCATGCAATTTTTATTTAACAAAATAAGGTTTCATATAAAAGGTGAAATGAGATTATCAAATATTTAAAAGCTTATTTTGTCAAAAGGGAATTTCATGGGTAAGACAAAGATAGTTGAACTTTTTTCCGTCATTATCGTTGGAAAAAGTCCAATAATCCTTGTCTACACTATCTAGTATTCCATCATTACTACATTTTAAAAATACTGTAATGGGTATTTTAAATTAACGTTCTTAACTGTAAATTTTACGGACAGATGTTGTTTTTCTTATTTCCAATTAGTTGGGTACTAAATAAAGCGATGACCAAATTTTGTCAACTTTGGTACAGATTTTATTCTACAAATACGGCTCTAAGTCATTATTGTTTTCTATTTATCAAACGGACGTAACAAATCAATCTTCCGATATCCGATTTATCATTGCATCTCTGTATCATAGCATTGATTTTACTATACACAGAGTATATTTATATAGTAAAATCAATGATCATATTCTTCTTTCTCTAACCCATTTACTTTAGTCTATCTTTGTGCTGCATCACTGATTTCCTGTCTATTGCTTTGTATCAGTTTTCTCCCAAGCAACTGTATTAGACTTGGAAATGGAGCAACATTCCGTTAACTCTAACTTGAGAACGCTTGGCGAGCTCTTATAAACTTCTGTCAGGTAAATTCCATAAGATTAAGCAGATGCAGAGGGTAAACTTATTGTAATGACAGGAAATTATGAAATGTAAATGAACATTTTGGTTTTGTATATAAGAGGCAAACAAATAGGACAATCTTGTTTGTCATGACAGAGGGGTATACAATTAGCTTGGAACGATAAAAATACCTAGAATGGTTTGCTTAAAGCAATAACCCATCCCAAGTGAGACGTGTATGGAACACAGAAAGCAACCTTCGGAAAACGCTTTTCTCTCTGGTTACATTATCAGACTGAATCTGATGAGGTATTCCTGTTCATTCTTAGATTGCAGCTTTATTCCACAAAATTGTTAGTTTTGAGCCGTCAAATTTGATCATCATGAAACAATATGACGTCATATTATATTTAAATGATAAAGTTAGAAATCATAAATATTCAATAATCATTTTAGAAACAGCTTTTGATTTTCCGAGTTTCTAAATTTGTAATAATGCATACTTAAATATATAAGAGATTTTCATATAGTTATTAAGTGGAAAACTGTTTAGATAAGAACCGTATAGTATTTGTCAAGTAAAATCTTGTTAGATAAGAACCGTACAACAGTTGCCAAGTAAAATACTTGTTAGACAAGAACTGGACAAACAGTTATTAAGTAAAATATTTGTTAGACAAGAACCGTACGACAGCTATCATATAAAGAACTACCATGCATTCAGAGGTGTAGATGTTCGTGATCTGAATAAAGAATGATCGTACTCTATGTGGTGGAATGAGACACGACAGATTGAAATATCACATCCCATCACCTTGCCTTAGTCTTCTGGTTGCCATGCCAACGGCGATCAACAAGTGACGCCTGTTCTTAGACACCGCCAATACTGAAGGCAACCTTTCACTACCCGTTTTGATTTTCTGTTTAATTAAGAGTCTGCAGGGGTAGTATTCAAATTGGATGCATTCCCATAAGAGCAATGTTAAACGCAAAACAGCACAGTGACAAAAATGTATAAGAGTGTAAAAGTTACCAGTGAATCCACTTTTTAATTTAAAAAAAGATATTGATTCATAATTAAATAAAAAATATTGAATTTATGTGTATTACTTTATGAAAATTAAAATGAACAATAAAGTTTTACGTTCTTTCAAACAATGTAGAAATAAATCTTTTCTGACACATCATTGAGCTGTTTCACTTTTAACATTGCTCTTAACACCACCTCTGCAGCCTAAGAAAGCAGTTTCTGTTTTAGAAACAGAAGAAAGTTCTGCAGCCTAAAACTTTCTTCTGTTTTATTATAAAATCTCAGTACACCAGGACACAATAAAACTGTAACTGCGTTGTATTAGTTAAAAAATAATACCTTAGAAAATACATACACACAACTTTCGGAAAAACAAGAAAATAGCTAAATTAATCCTATACTAATTTTTCGTAATTTGATACATAGTATATGGTATTTTCTATTATCTATCTGTTCAAATCTTCTAGAGACAATTGCTTAGCGTTGCTAGTTCAATCATTAATTCAACTTTGATGAAACCACCTTCATCCAAGGCCAAGTTAAATCTTATTTTCTTAGTGCTGTAGTAGATAGTTTCATACAACTTAAGGCATCACTTTGGGAGGGCTTAAATGGGTTAACAAATGGTTTATTTTCCAAAATAGGCAATTTATATTTTGTATTAGGCATTTCGATAATCAAAAGTCATTGTAAAGAAAGTATCAAAATGGATAATTAAAATTCAGTGTCAGTGTTTACAGTTTATTTTTCGTTCGCAATTTATCTACAAAATAAATTTAAATTACAAAACATGAAATAATTTTTAGATATTTACTAATTAATTTAAAATATAAGTATAGCTCTCACAAAAGCAATATTTCAGCTATAAATATGTTTAGAAAATAATTGTAAATAATTCAAATTTTGAGAAAAATCTAGAAAAACAAAGGATGAAAAATATATATTTTTCTATTCTTAGTACTGATTTCTACTAGATTCAAAATATTTATTGTACATTTGCATTGTTATTATTATTATTATTATTAATTGTTAAGACGCCGATCGTAGAGATGTGGGCGAACATAAGGTGCGACTGAATGTGATGAGTGAAGATGAACGAGTGTATTCATTGTTATTAAGGTCGACTAGCTAGAAAGACCTATTTATTAATATCCCAATAGCTATGGCAGCTAAGGGAAATATATGTTTACGTGGAATCCTAACCACGTAGTATTGGTCTGATTTACAGCTTACTGACAAGCCTGATACTTAGTTATCTTTCCTAAACAACATAATTATTGACACTGATTACCACCCAATACGGACATACCAGACTTTCGTCGATGGTAACCATTGAGTGGACGCTGTGCCAGTCACAAGGGGACCGAACATACAACCTACCACCAACAAATGTTGTCCCCAAGTAGCAGCCAAAAAATTTTGTCGGTACAGCATTACAGAATTAGTACTGACCTATAGTAACATATAATTAATAGTTTTTTTTTTTTTTTTTTAATTAAGCTAAAACAAGTTGGTACAGTCTTCTGTAAATCCCTGTGGTCTGAGGAAGGTGAGCATGGTTTGCTGAAATCGATGGCCATAGTTTTTATGTACAAGTATTTTGTGATTATATTGTAATAAATGTGTGCATTTTAGACTTGTGCACAAATATGCATTTTGTGCTTATATTGTATTTGTGTTAGATGACGTTCAATTATAGTCAACATAAACTATTATTATTATAAGATACAAACTTCGCATTTCAATAGTGTGCAGCATTCACTGAATAAATTATTACCTATGTTATGTTGAAAAATTTGAACTGAAAAAAAGGAAGTTTTATGTTGCATTCATAAATCTGAACACCCAAGAACTAAATAAACTCAAATTGTATAAAGCTGTCTAAAGTAATTATTTCAAATATTTACTTTTAGCTTTAAACTAAGTAATTAATGTTAAACATTGTAATTTCATCGCCAGATTAAATTATAGTTTTCTAATTAAGTCTCTACAGCCAAGTGAGTGCTTCAGACCTACGCAACAATCCTCCCTCTAATTATCACCCTCTCTCGTTAAGAGAGTGTCACCTTACAGCTCAATACCCTTCTAGGGGATGATCGCCTTATGCAGTGACAAAGCTCCTTACGGCTCTGACCTCCCTCAGATAATAAACTCCCCAAATTAACCTTTCCACCATCCATCTTAGTTCCATAATTTTTTTTAATATCAACATAATTACTACCCACTGAATTGTTCTTGGAAGACTATCTGAATTCTACATAAAATGAAACTTTTTTAGAATTATTTGGCAGACACTTGATGTTTAAAAATTCCCTGTACCTCAATTTGCCAAGCCACCGCTCTGTGGTAGATACAATTTTACCGTCAGTGGGCTAAAATACGCTGTTCTTCTTCATCTGTACGGTTCGAGTTTATTGAAGTTATACTTCTTTGCACCCGTTAGACACTTTGGGATGGGATGTTGGTCGAGAAACCACGTCACGCTGAAAAGTAAGAACAAATTTTTAAGAACTATCGATTAATCGATTGTTAATCGAAGAAATTTAATCGAAGAAATTACTGATAATGATAATATAGGTGTATAATATAATAATGAAGTCACGTATAATATATTGAAGATAAATATATTGAATAATATTGAAAAATGTCTTGTATTTCATTTATATATCCTGTCTGTTTGTGTGCGTGAGTGGGTGTATGAGAATGGCCAAAGAAGTATAACTTCCACCGTGTGGTCCGACGCACACCCAATTTTTTATTGTAATAAGTTATAGTGAACACTGTGTATGATTATTAAAGGTCCAATATAGTGGAAGATAAGTTGATATTATAAGTTTTTTTATTTAAAATTTTCAATAATCACATTTAAAATGTTACATATTTAAGTGTAAAAATATATCAAAATATTCAATTGTTTACGAAAATCATTTTACGGTCCACTGAACAGTTCTTCGCCAATCAAATTAAATGTCAAATGTTTTGATTCAATTATTACCGAATCCTTGAAATGTGAACCCATGTTTTTAACGTTTTTTTGTAAAGCAAAACGGCCCCTTAAAAGGTCTTTTTAAGATAGTATTTGGTACTAAATAGGCTACTGATAGCATCTTATTATGACTGCAACTTATATAAATACAAGTTCCTAAAAAATAACAAAACTTATCGGTTTTAAAAGTATTAATAATCTATACATATTGAACATCCGTATGTATGTGTTGACTTGAAAATTAGTGAATATATATTGTCCCTAAAATCATAAACGGGAAAAGGGCTTTTCAAGCATTTCCAGACCTACCTACATTTCACTACTGAAAATCATTGCTGAAAAAGTGCTTCTGTTACCAGCTGATTTATGCGCATATCCTGTTAATCTGTTACTGTCATCAGATTATTTTTTAATTATTAAAACAGCTGTAAGTTACTTTATTTCTGATAAAATCAAATTAACAAGTCAACATTTATTTTTCTAACCAATAAATTAAAAAATAACAACTATTAATAAATACCATACGTATCCCCGACAAAACGTAGCAGGGTTTAGCTTGTAAGTATGTGAATTGTTGTATGTAAGAAAAATATAACTGAGCTGGATATTTTTTGCTGGAAATCAAAAAAAATGTATCCAATCCAAACTCGGTTCACGTCCACTTGGGAAAGTTTTCTCTAGAGGGTGAAGTAACTCTCGCCATTGAATATCAATTGTTTAAGGGCGAGTCATATAAAACTCGCCCTTAAACACTGTTCCAGTAAATATATAAATTAAAAAACCGTTTATTTAGCCCTTGAACTGTTTTAAGATTATATAAAAATAAAAATAAATTACCTCTATCAACAGTTCAAATATGATATAATGTGTATGACGATCGTTTCAACATTATAATGTCATCTTCAGATATAAATCATTATTAATTTATATTTACGTGAAGATGACATTATAATGTTGAAACGATCGTCATACACATTATAACATATTTGAACTGTTGACAGAGGTAATTTATTTTTATATAAATATATAAAGTTGAATATTTTTCTATGTAATAATCTGTTTATTGTTTATTGCAGCTACCGTGATATAAACATGTAAATATCTCATTGAGAGGACTTTGGTAAAGTATAAATTGTAAATAAAAGTGAATTAAACTGGTGAATTGGTAGCCACAAAGTGGAATAGCCTTAAGGGTCTGCAGAGGATATCGGCCATGTTGGTTTTAATCCCATAAGAACAATGTTATTGTTCTTATATTTTGTCGTTATTTTGTCCATATTTTGTCGTTATTTTGTCCATATTTTTGTCGTTATTTATCGACCAAAAGTTGTGTTTGAAGTATCATTATAAACGTATCATATTTAGCATGGGTTTGCTTTTGACATTTTGAATGCATACACCTTTTTTGAAAAATAGGTGAAAATAAACTTCAACTAAATATTTTTTATATATTTTTCTATAGAGCTAATTAAGAATTTGCAAAGCAATTCCAACGCACATGTCATCCTTGATCAATGCAATTTGTTTGGAACAAATCCGTTTAAGAATAAATGTTTGATTAGGATACGTGTGATCGTGTATTCAATCCGAAAGTAACATTGTTGTTATGGGATTACAACCAACACGGCCGACAGCCTCTGCAGACTTAATATTTCGGACCCTGTGGGACCATAACAATAATTCACAACAGTGATGAAACTAAAAGCTCGGCTCTCATGAAGGTGAAGGTTTGTAAAATGTTTAAGATTGAAGGTTAACAATGACAGTCAACATGGAATTTTTTTCCAGAAATCCATAAAACAATTGTTCGCTTTGATCTCTTCTAGGTTATGGAAATTAAATCTGAGATAACTGGGCTGAAAAAGGTGGAAAACACATTAATGATAGTAAGAATAATATAAATATTTATTGTGTAAAACCTCAAGTGAGGTATTACAATGTAATAAATTAACAAAACGTTTAATTACACTTATACGTCAATTATGTTGAATTTTAAAGAATTCTTCAATTTTTCATAAAACACTTTATTAAAATCTTACATTTTTTATATCATTCAATTTCTTACTTCATAATACAATTTATTCATAATTTGTGTGTGTGTTGTTGAGTATTTACACTGTTAAATTATTAGTCGGTTAGAATTTATTATGTCATAATTTCGGTTTTTTTTTGTTTTTTTTTTAAGGAATTCATATAAATTACTACTGTTATTATTTTGTAAATCAGGCTTTTATACATAAATAGTGAAGGAAGAGTCATAACATTTTATCTCTTGAATAGAAGTCGTAACGGAGTTTTGAAAGGTACTACACAAATTAAACAATTGCTATTTTTTTAACTGTTTTACTTCAATTATGTCTTTTAAACAATAATTTCTTTGTTTTAAAAATGCTATTATACTGTTAGAAGGTGACCCAAGTGGACATAGTCACGCCTTATCAGAAAGTAAGATCACATGCAATCATACGTCCAAGGCTTCACGATCACATTACTGTTGTGGTATCTACCATGCTGAATTGTTAACCTGTACCAGGCAAATTAACACATTTGACTACTTTTCGTTATTTAATTTGTTTGTAAAATTTTATTTAGCTCTTCAATTAATATTGTTTATGCTAATCAATTCATTATATATTAGTGGAGCGAATAATCTAATAAAAATCAGTCATAATCGAGTAATTTAGTAGTTACTCAACGTAATGGAAGGTGTATGATAATAACGACAGAATAATAAACTAATATTTGTTTGTTTTGTTTGTGTGACTTATTGATAGTAATAAACATATTTGTTATGTTTGTTGAAAAACCTTGTTTTGTTGATTAGTAAAAGAATATATATATATATATATATATATTGTAAGCCAAAATTTAAACTTTACGAATATTTTCTAATCGTACTTAATAACACTTAATAAAAAACAATTAATATACTGTCCTTATTACTACCTCGCATCACTGAAAAGGGACTCTGATTATTTTGAAAATTAGAATACCTGTCCGTATAATTAAAAAACAAAAGAAAAAATACAGTAAGTGAATTGAATCTGTTTAAAATGGTTACTTGATATGAAAGAATATTACGTCGCATGATAAAAATAAATAATAAGCAACTATAAGACCTCATAATTATTCACACAATAATAGTCTACTCTCTTCATCAGAAAAATATAACTACAAAACACCTGGTTAAAGTCCTCTTATACAATTTCAGATCTTTATTATTCTATTTTGATGTTATTTTCTATCAAACGTCAATAAAATATATGCTTTTTTGTTGGTGGGACCACAGAGAAGAAAGAAAAAGAGGTCACATACAATATTATGCTGAATGGGTGTCGAGTTAGTGGTCTAGTAGTCTTAGTTACTTAACTCGTATTTCGCCGGGCGGATAGCAGAGCCAGCACCGTTGTCAGTATCTCATTTATTCAAATCCTAAAAAGGATGGAGTAAATAATTATTACTACACATAAAGATAAAAATTTGTTGAAATCTATTTCTAACAGCCAGTGACGAGTTCACTATGTCTAACAGAAAGAGGCCTCTGTTTCTTTTTTCTCTGTAGTTGGGCTTAGTCTCAAGAACAATAGTTTAGTTCACTATGTCAACTTTATCTTAACGAATACACAGCACACCAAAATACTGCTACAAAAGTATAATTCATTCGAAAAATTATTAAATGTGTATAAATTTCTTATTAATATTTGCAATGTTAATCTATAATTTTCGTTAAATTAAAACCAGAGAGAAATGCTAATGAGATTTCCCTCGTGTATAAACACATTTTATTATTTTTTAAATGTAATTTCACCCTGCAACACCCCGGTAATGTGAAGTTAAGTTTGGGGTGAGCTGAATCAAGGGAATAGTCAAGTGTCGTATTCTCCACTGAGCCGCGCTATAAAAATATAGTTTATTTATTGAACGACCAGATATGACTTCAGAGCGCTCTTACAGCAAATGCAGGAACTGCGAGGAGTTTCTGAATGCTACAACCAATGGCGTGACGATGTAAGTCAACTGGAACTGTAGCAACGCCTTTAAGTCTTGCATTGTTGCCAAGTTTCAGTTCTCTAAAAACACCTTTGTAAATTTAAGTGAGAGGAAGCATATAATGATCATTAAATGTATTATTGTTTTTGTGTCTTTTACAAGTTTGTTTCCTATTGTTTATAGATTGTTCTGATAGTAATTTTTTTATATTTTTCTATTGTATTATTTTCTGTAGTATATACTTGATGGAATAAATTGGGTTTTGAAAAAGAACACATTTAATAACTATTCCATACAGGTTTAATTTAAAAAGCGCTTTATCAGGTTAAGGCATCATAAGTTTAAATGTAAAAAAAACATATGTTTAAAATAATATATATTTAAATATTATAAAATATAGAGATTTTAAAAGAATTTAAAACTTAAATGGATTAGTAGAGAGTAATTTTAAATAAAATATTAAACTGGGAAACATGATTTACAATTAATTATTTTATGTTCGATTCCTTCTTTAACTAAAAGTAAATATATATTACTAAAATGTATAGATGGTTGTGATATACATTGTTCTTTTATACCAGATATACAGAAACTTTCAATTTGATTCCTTTTGGTCCATGATGATTCTTTAAATATAATACTAGGCGAGTCAAATTTGATGTCATGATTTTCATTTGGAGCGTGTTCTACTAATTTTGATTTTTCTTTATTTCATGTTTTGTAATTATATAAAATAATTATTTTTATGTGTTGTTTGAAAAAAACGTTTAGAGGACAATATATGAATTATTTTTCAAATCACCCTCAACATGTGAAGATTGGAATGATTCGAAGTTTATTTAAGAAAATAGATAATTTAGTAACAAATGATGAAGATAAATTGAAGGCAGAACAAGATACTACAAAATTATTAATAAATAATAACTATCCTACAAAAATAATTGAAAAAAATAAATTTAACCTAGAAGACACCATGAAAATACCAAGTCTCTAACTACAATTACAATTCCTTATATAAAAGGCGTTTCAGAAGAAATTAGGAAAATCAACTCAAAATTCAATATCCGTACTTCTTTTAGCTCAACTAATTACCTTCGTAGTCATTTAACAAAATTAAAACCTACAAACAAAATTCAAGAATCTAAAAATATAATTTTCAAAATTGATGTTGAATGTAATAAAACTTACATTGGCCAATCCTCTAGACATATAAGTACAAGAGTCAAAGAACACATATATAATTACAAGATACAAAATAAAGAAAAAATAAAATTAGTAGAACACGCTCTAAATGAAAATCATGACATCAAATTTGACTCGCCTAGTATTATATTTAAAGAATCTTCATGGACCAAAAGGAATCAAATTGAAAGTGCCTGCATGTCTATTATAAAAGAACAACGTATATCACAACCATCTATACATTTTAGTAATATATACTTACCTTTAGTTAAAAAAGAAATCGAACATAAAATAATAAAATGTAAATCATCTTTTCACTACACTACTATGAGTTTAGCTGTTTTCGTTGTGTGTTTACAACCTGCGAAACATCATATTTTCAACAGCTGTCTATTGTTTACTACCGAAAGTAATATTGTTTACAACCGAAAATTTTCTACAGTCAACAACACCTGTTTTTATTCCGTACTGTAGTGAAAAGTATCGTTCAAAACTCGAGTGAAAGTGTTTTATATGTTCTCGACCATTCGAAGTGCTCGACAAGTCTCGCACTTCAAACATATGGTCTCGAACATGCAAAAACCCCACTTTCCACTCTTGTTATGAAATATACTATTTCCAGTTTAATATTTCATTTAAAATTACTCTCTACTAATCCATTTAAGTTTTTAATTATTTTAAAATATCTATATTTTGTCATATTTTAATTTATATTGTTTTTAAACATATGTTTTTTCTGTTTACATTTAAACTGATGGTGTCTTAACCGGCGAAAGCACTTTTTGAATTAAAAAAGTGTTATTTTTTAAAACAATGTATTATTGTTTCAACCAATTTATAATACATCTTCAGGCGGATTTAAACTAGAACAAGCTATTATTTTATGTCGTATGACAAACACAGCCTCTTGCCAACACCGCACGTCATAGCTACACACTGCGCACTCATGTCAAGTATAGTATACAAAAATCCACTACACAGCACACCGCAGAGATCACTTCAATTTTAAATAATTTGCAATGGGTTTTAATCAGATGAGGCTTGCTCCAACAATGTTTAGAAACCACCTGTGGAAACCATCCGTAGCAACTTGGAGACTTGATACACACTCAATTATCCTTTTTGGCCTCGTTTTAAAAGTAAAATCACTTCACAAAAGAAAACAAACATTTTACTATCTGTATTTTAGACAGCGACCTCCTGCATAGTATAATCTTCTCTAGAAGACCCAAATCTTTTCTGTAAAGCACCAAAGATGCGTTTATTACAAACTAGCATAACAAACAGAACAGTTCCCTGGAATGAGATAAAAGTGTTGATTAAATTTACATTTGAACCGAAATCAAGGACCCCATCGAGAAAAAACAGTGTGCTGTCCATGATCATAAGTAGAGCTAGTTTAAGACTGACCAGAAGCCAATGAGGAGCGGTGGTTCCATGACGTCGGAGCTGAGACAGACCAATGAGGCGACGCCAAACCAGGTCGACGAGCGTGGACAGGAAGAGCATGACACAGAGGACAGCCTCGGTGATCACTGTGAGGACGATCACAAAAATGTTGGAAGTAGTGGGAAGTAGAAGGATAAATAAAGGAGTCCCCCAGCCAAGAAGACTGTACACGAGAAACTGGCGGGAGTGATGATTAACTTGGCTTGGTGGTTGTAGAGGCTTGCTGAACGTCTTGGAGATGTCGTAACACATTAATGTGACCCAAGTGAACTGGGACAGTATGGTTGGAAACAGAGCGTACTTTAATGTGAACAATTGCAGGTTCAAATTGTCAGACCACAAGAACATCACCGCCTCTGCCTCCCGGCTGGCCATGCACCCGACCAAGTAACTCATCAGGATCTTCCCTTGCAGATTCCGCAGTTCAGGAAGGCACCAGTAGACGGCCAGTAAAGCGGTTATTGGTAGAGTTGTAAATAGCTGACTCTGAATTATATACCACATCCTCAGATCTTTTTTGTACTCCATTACCATACTCTCGGTCTCGTTGTCCAATAATCGCTGCAGTTGGAACTCCTCCACTACGTAACAAAATAAGCACGTAAAGCAGATATACACAGTAATGACCACTATTTGTAAACAGTTACAGACGGAAACACATATACAAGTGGGCCTTTCCCTCTCCATTTTAAAAGTGACTTTGCAATGTGGTTTGCAATATCAGTCACTAACTGACCACAAAACTCAATAACATGATTTTAAATCATAATTATTGTTATGTGGTTACAAATCAAAATGTTTACGGAGAAAGATGAAATTAAGTGATAAACCCTACTGATTGTAGTGATTTGTTTATATATAATAGAGCTGCTTAGATTGTCGTGTTCAAAAAGGATGTGTTTGAGCATCTTTCAGCTAAATACCAGAAACGTGTAATATCTTTAGTTTAAACTTTTTTCTCTATCACTCCTTTACTCCAAAATGTGATGGATATTCCTCCAATAGCTAGGTCAAATCTCTCACACCAATCATGTAAGAACTCTTTAAAACTTTCATCTACTCTATATAAATTTAAAGGCTCTACAACGATCATTTATTTCCGTTATACTTGACTAGTTTCATTTTATTTTATCCGCTACTGCACACGTATATAGTTTAGGTATATACTTTTTAATCTCAAACACGTTAAAAGGAAAGGGATTAGGAGGCGTGTCTTATTTATAGGGGATTTTTGGATAATAGAGGCTGTCAAAATATACTATATTTGGACCAGCTAAATGTTTTTAAATTCTTCCATAGTTGTAATAAAAGATGGATAAGAGAGTATTTGAATTAAATAAGATGATTGTTAGATATCAGTTCGTCTACGTGAGGAGATTTATCTGTTCTAGAAGGACAACATAAATTTCCTTAGATTATTTTACTTAATTGTAATTTATTATTGCTTTCCGTTTTCCTTGCAGGTACCGACGATAGGAGTGTTAGCCAAGCTGATAAACTACTACGAAAGACATCGTTGCAGAACATCAGGAAGATCACTCGTAGGAAGAGCCCGACCAACCAGATAACTACCGCAGAAAACTGGTGGTGAATTGGAATGACATGCAAATAAGAGGTCAACTAGCACTAGGGGTTCGTGGTTCGGGACAATCACACACTCTAATTGTTTCTGTCAGGTCCCATTTTTAAAAGTAGTTTTACGAACGTTTTAGATTCCATTCATCAGTAATAATAAATAAATAAAATGTTTTGCTTGATTTTACTACCCTACTTGAGGTCGGAGAATCCTTGGGATACTTGGGGCAGACAGTGATCCCACCAACATGCCCATAAACATCACTTTTATTACAAATCGCTTTCAAACGAGATTGATTATTTAGGAAAATTTTCATTCATGACAGAGCAGCCATGACACACCCATAATAATTTAAAGCAATTAGATTCAGTAGAAAAGGCTTCAGATCGTGGAGTTCAACGTCAATAACCACCGGCTGTTCATTTGTCATTGGGCTATTAATTAATGACACTTTCTAAGGCATAGGCGGCCTTAGTTTGTAACAATGACTACATTCGCTCATCTACACTCATCACACTCATTCTAAATCCATATTCACACAATATCTTGACGATCGGCGTCTTATGTATAAATAAAAATAAATAAATTAAAAAAAGTTCGAATTCCCAACTGAGCGTAAGGTCAGTACTTCGCTCGTTGAATAAAAGTCACGCACGGGCCTGCAAGTTTACGAAATCCTCTCATGAAATTCCTCCTCCTCTTATCATAAGGAAAAAGTAGCAAAAAATAATAATAAACTGTGCAACTACTGTAAAAACACTGATACCATCAACCCCCCCCCCCCGTCATGACGGTATAGTCTTGGAAACTCTATGGGATCGTAACATTTTCTTTGTGTGTACAGTGCTCCCTTTTACTTTCTCCCATATGCGTTAGCATAGAGAAAATATTGTGATCGTCCAAAAAATATTTTTTTACAAGTTGGTCTAAAAATCCATTTTAGGTCCCCTGAACCTAAAAAAGTGGGGTTTTCGAAAAAAATGTTCATGTCTGTCTTAATGTGTATTTGTCTGTGTGTATGTGCACTTCACTGGAGACCAAGCGCATGGATCAATTTTTATGAAATTTGGTATTTAGATGTGTTTAGCCCTATCTCCAAACTATTCTTTTACTTATTTTAAATTGGTTTTTTTTATTTTTATAGCCAAAAACATACAAAAATGGAAGTTTCTCAGAAACTGCTAAAATGGTTTTGATTAAATTTTTATAAAAGATGTAAATTACAATTCAAAATATTTTAGTAAAAACCGTATGTTTCTAACTTGACTAGTTTTTCGTTATGGCAAGAAACATATTTGGAAATCAAATTGGTATGTGTAAAAGTTTTGATTTTTTAGTGTTTAATATGGGGAAAAGTTTGTGCCAATTCTTTGGAACCACTTATTTTCTCTTTCAATTTACACATTTGAATAGTTAGTTTTCATTATTTTTTATAGTTATTATTCAAGACATGTTTGTTGATATACTACCTTCTCTTATTTTTTAACCTTTATAAGTTTTTTTCAAGCCATTTAATTTTTATCAATGATTGTAAAAGAAGATCTTCTCTACAACTCGAAATCTTTCTCTATTCTTTATGCCTACAATCATAAAAATCGATCTCATTTATAATTTATTTAATCTGTTTTGATTTTCTTATTAACTGTATTGCTTATCAGCACTATTGCTCGATATGTATAACAATTTAAATTTCTTTTGTAAAAAACATCTAACTAATGAAATAACGGAGACGTTTATATTCTTAGTTTAAAAAAATGTTTAATTAGATAATTGATGATTTGTTAAAAATTTCTCGAATCCATCGAGGTATTCGTGATTCCAATCAATAAACGCAGAAATGACATTTACCGAAATTAATTCCCTTTTACCGATAACACGTCAACTGCCATTGTTCAATAATATAAAGGGACCCAAAAGGTACCCTTGGGGAATGACAGGCATTTCTATTTATCAGACGTCAGTCCAATCTCCAATATTGATTTGATTAATAATTTACGAATCCAGTCTTTTGTGGTTTAGATAGCAAATATTTGTTATAAAACACGTATAAATGTTTAAATTACTAAATTAATTGTATGATGAGACAATTTTACTTTTTTGAATAAATTATGAAACGAATAATAAATTTTGGCCAAGACGGTATTCTTTAAAATACTTAAAGGTCGTAATTAAGTGCACATAAGTGAGTGAGATTAAATTATTGGAACAATTCTGTTAGCAGAATAAACAAAACTATAAACTCCAAGATAACAGTATTCAGTACATAGTATACAGGGAAAGTATGGTAGGTTTAAGTAACTGTGAAAAAAAGATTTTTTATAAAGGAACCAATACAGTCAAAATATGTTTTCGTTGTCATGGAAAGTTAATAGATCAGGAATAATTAACTAAGGCCGGTGTTTTTAGTAAATCAAAATTTAATTACTAGACCAGTAATGACTGATCAGGTCAGGATACCAGCCATCCTTTTTAAAATTTAATTCCTCAGATAAAATGAAACAGAGGTCGCTTTCTAGAAGCCGCAGCGAACTCGTTAGGAGCAGTTATAAATAGATTACAATTATTATACATCTTTATATGTTTGTAGTAATAATGAGAATGTTTATCCTTGAGAATTAGGGGGGAATAAGGGAAGACTGGCAAGTATTCAGGGGGAAGACTGGCCCTGCAATACACATGACATACAGGAGAATAGACTACTCGATACACTTTCAGCGTACTATTAGATTCTACCTCTATTTACTTCTTCTCTGAGGATACAAAATTCAGGACACAAAATTACGTATTACTTTATTTCCCTTTTCCGTTAGCCTTGCAATGTTATAAACACTCATATTATGCATAATCATAAAATAATATGTACCTCGTAAATATGAGTCTTGGCACTAACCAATGAAACTACCAGCCGAAAAAATTATGTATTTACTAACATTACATCAATAACGTAATTTTAGGTATAGTATGATATTATTATAATAAATATTATTTGCATATAAATTTTAAAATTATACAGAAATATTAAATACAGAAATATATAAAGAAAGATACAAGTAAACCCTATCCCTCACAAAAAACAAAGCACCCTAGGTAGCAACTAATAGAGAATATTGGCTTACGCATCTTAAGCCAACGATGACTTAATCTTTTTTTTGAAAACATTCAAACTGTCAAAGAGAATGTCAATGTCAGACCCACCCAGAAGTATTGCGTTATAAGATCTCATCATCCGCAACAGAGGAAAGAATGCCCGCGCCGCAGTGCGTGAATAGGGCAAATCAAACAAACAATTGCGCCTGCTGTTGAAGCTAGGCACCCGATAATTGAGGACTGCCAAGCAGTTCGCGTCATCCACACGACCTCGGACCAGACCACAGAGATACACTTGCGTCAGGACCTGTCTCCTCAGACCAAGACTCTCCAGCCCAAACATTTCCAGCAGCTCATTATAAGGTACGTTATTGTAATAGTGCAGTCGTAAACATTTGTAATTAGAACCATCAGCGATGGAAGTTTATGATTTTGGGGGGTCTCTCATTAAAAAACTCAGCCATAACTTCCAAATAGAAACTATTTTGAACTAAATAAACTGCTGATCACGAAATAATATTCTATAAACAGCTGTTTGATGAATTATGACAGGTCGAAGGTCCGATGGTTTATGGACAACGGTAATGGATTAAAGTACTCCGAATGGGTTTCCAGAGTTGATAAATGAAACGCTAGGGAAGATGGATTTGGTTCACAACTATGACGTCAGCAACACGTCATTAGTCATAAGGTAGCGATGAAGGGAACACTAAAAGTAAGATGCTGAAAGTACAGTGCCAAATTATATAATTAATTATAATATTATCAATAGCAAATTATTTGAAAACCATACTCGCCTAATTCTTGATAATCAGCATTTTAAGAATAAATAAATCGTCAAAATTCTATGTAGGATTTCCCCCAAGAACGAGTTTGTAGTTTTGGTTGAAGATGGACGATCACACTTTAGGAACGATCTCTTTAAAGCTTTTTATATTTACTTCACTAATGGGGGATTCTAATTATAGACAAAAGTACACATTATCCCCACTCAGTTTAGACTCGTGCAATGGTACTTTTTTGCTTAAAATAAGCAAAAACAATTATTTCAGTCCGCGTCTTATAATTGAATATGTACGTCGCAATGATCCATTGAGCAGAGAAAATCAATCTCTCTATGATGGATTATCTAGCTGTAAGGCTACGATAGGCGGCTTTTTATACGATCTTACAGTTAACGAGAACCGGTTTTTTTTACTTGAAGCATTCCAATTCAGTTATGCTGTCAGATTATTAAATGGCTGCCCCAAGTATGATAGAATTTTTTACTTTTTTCTATACAATTACTATAATTATGACACTCACGTGTTGTAGGTATAGGTTTCTAATAACATCACACGCCCCTTCTAACAATAAATTTTAAAATACTTTCCATGCAATATAAAAACGTTCATTCTTACTATTTATTATTCATTGTTATCATTATTCATCACAGACGCCGACCGTAGAGATAAGGGTGAATATGAGGGTGAATGTGTGTGATGAACAAGTGTAGCCATTGTTTATAACAAAGAAAAACTGTTTCTTAGAAAGAGTAATTAATTATTTTGTCTCATTAACCCTTTCTACGAATAAAATTTAATAAATTTATATTATGCTATTTTTAAGGTGAAACCCCGTTTTTAATCTTACCCATTGACTATGGGGGGGGGGGGATGTATGAGACAGAGGAAGGGAAGAACCAGTGCAGTAAAAGGAGAAAATTGCTGATAAAAACTAACAGTAAATGCCAGCATAGGAACATGTGCTATCTCTAACTCAATTACAAAGTCCTGACAGCTCGGCCACTAGGTTTCATAAATAAATCAGTATTGTAGCTCAACACTGGCTCATAAGGCTTCGGACTGCCGAGGTCAACGACCAAGCTTCGAATTCCCCTGAGCTAACGCTCGGTACTTCACTGGTTGAATGAAAGTCCACGCACATGCCTGCAGGCCCATGTGAACTGCTGAGTGAAGTTTAAAAATAACATATGTACAAAAACAATACCTAATATTTACAAACTGTTGAAGTACGTTCACTTAAGGGTGTCAAGATAAAACAACTTGCTAAAACTTAAAAGTAACTCGGGTGGAAATGCTTCAGCAGATTAAAAGCTTCAGTGAGTTAAAAACGCAATGAAAGTCTGAACTTCCACCTCAACGTGTCACATTTAAGTATGTTAGGAATTGCACGAGAACTACACTCCTACGTTGGTTTAAAACCGGCGTCTTTTAGAGCCAACTTAATAGATTATGCATGCATTGGTGTTGATCATTTATATAAAAGTCATAAAAAACGTGTACCGCATCTGCGCTGATTTAACAGGCCGAACCATTTAGGTGTGGGAGACAAGTGCTTGTGGGTCTTTTCTATATTATACGACCGCAAAGCATGAACTATTTTCTGTAGAAACAGAATGATAATAAAGTAGTTTTTCTAACGTAAACCAACCGAACTCCGCCCAACCTTACCCAATCCGACCTAACTTAACCTAACCTGACCTTACCCAAGCCAGCCTAATCTAACATATCTTAATCTGACCTTACCTTTGTGGTAGTATAATAGAAAATACCCGTGCTTGTTACCCGACTGCGACTGTAAACTTGATGGAGTTTAATCTGAGAATATGAAGTTAGTGTTTTGTGGCTGGAGCTAGGATGCATGTGTCCTCGTTATTATCATCAATAGTAATTTTTCAAGAGGCATTTCATCTATGTAAAACCAATGACTACAAAAACAGACTGTCCAATGCAATAAATTTTCTGTGCTGCTATCTAACGATGTGTATTAAAAAAACACTCGGACGACTGTTAAGCGAATGCTGGAGAGAGAGAGAGAGGGAGAGAGAGAGAGAGAGAGAGAGAGAGAGAGAGAGAGAGAGAGAGAGAGAGAGAGAGAGAGAGAGAGAGAGAGAGAGAGAGAGAGAGAGAGAGAGAGAGAGAGAGAGAGAGAGAGAGAGAGAGAGAGAGAGAGAGAGAGAGAGAGAGAGAGAGAGAGAGAGAGAGAGAGAGAGAGAGAGAGAGAGAGAGAGAGAGAGAGAGAGAGAGAGAAAGAAGGAGACTGCTGGCGCTATCTGTGAAAATCGAACATGAACTTATTTCACCTAACATGAAAACCGGCTTCACGGCTTCACAAGGAGATATGAGTAGACAGTCTCCTTGTTTCTACGTTCAATGGTAAAACTAAAATAAAGAAGATATAAACTGCATTTTGCTATTACAGTGCTATGCTAATCTCGTAACAGACACTGTGCCTGACACCAAAGTCACATTAAAAATGAATCCCAAAATGAATTCAAAAATGTCTTTTAAATACGTGGCTATCTTCTGACTTTGACTAAAATATTTTACTCCGTAAATTTCCTTCAGCTGAAATGCTAAATTCTTGAATGTATTAGAAATCATAAAATTTGTCTCTCGAATAATTTAAGGTAAATTTTTTATTTAAGGAGGAAATGTGGGTTTACAAAAATATATGTCAGCATTGTAAACAAAATGGATGAATTATTGAACGAGAAATATTTTAGTTTTTGTTGTGTTGTGGATTACGTCATAACCGACCTTTCGAAACCACAAGAATATACATCTTCATAAAAATATTACGGTAATCCCACATTATAAAATGTCGAACGTTATTTATTCTGAGAACCTAGACAAATATCACAACTTTTGCATTAGAGATACATTAATTTACTGTACATTTACAAACAAATATCTATTATAAGCTGCAATATGTGACAAAAAAACTCAAAAGAAAAAAGTTGTTCAGAAAGCTTTTAACAAAAACTATCAGATAATGAATGCCTAACAAAGGCATTTGCCACTTTCAGTAACTGAAACAAAAACACCTTTTTACCATAGAGGGAAACTTGGATATGGGACAAGTTACTTCGTCAGTCAGCTGAGCCCTTTACAAGCTTTGTAGTACAACTGTGACGTCACGTAAGTGAGGTGTTATCATAAAGGCCGTGGCTAGAAGCCACTCTTTAACTGTATCTGCGTTTGTAGTACAACTGTGACGTCACGTAAGTGAGGTGTTATCATAAAGGCCGTGGCTAGAAGCCACTCTTTAACTGTATCTGCGTTTGTAGTACAACTGTGACGTCACGTAAGTGAGGTGTTATCATAAAGGTCGTGGCTAAAAGCCACTCTTTAACTGTATCTGCGTTTGTAGTACAACTGTGACGTCACGTAAGTGAGGTGTTATCATAAAGGTCGTGGCTAGAAGCCACTCTTTAACTGTATCTGCGTTTGTAGTACAACTGTGACGTCACGTAAGTGAGGTGTTATCATAAAGGCCGTGGCTAGAAGCCACTCTTTAACTGTATCTGCGTTTGTAGTACAACTGTGACGTCACGTAAGTGAGGTGTTATCATAAAGGCCGTGGCTAGAAGCCACTCTTTAACTGTATCTGCGTTTGCTAAACAGAAGTGAACCTTTATCAAGCTTTAAAAATTCAAGATATTCTTCTCTAGAAAAATTGTTTAGGTTAATTTTTTGGTAGCACTACTCACTTTATGTAATATAAGGCAGCACTTAAGTAGTGACTCAAAAATGCAGAAATGTGCAGACGCTAACAATAACGGTAGCGTGGTAATGGTTTTAACTGTGTGTTATAGGTCAACAACTTATTAACGAAGAGGTGTGTATAACATGCATTTCTAACGAACACTAGATTATTTACATATTTTTAAAATAAAAAAGTACGTATAAATATTTTACATTACTCTATTTCTTACAAATGATACTGTAATATAACTACTCCGCGACACTGTGTTATCAAATCTATTTATAATACCACCAGACGTTTCGGCCATGCTGCCATGTGCCATCCTCAGTGGTATCGCTGAGACTGGATCGGCGAATGACCATGTAACTTAACACGTGGCGAGAACAGGTTGGTTATATTATAAGATAGTTAATTAGATTAACAGGATATAACAGCTCAGAGAACTTAAATTAATTACATGTGAAAAAATTGTTTGACTTGAAAATCCGATAAAAAGTTTTAGAAAGAGGTCACATTAACATACTACACCAAAATCTTATCAAAGGATTAGTAGGAAACTGTTTAATGAGCGATCCCAAAATGCTAGTTTATCTTCAGACGGGGGGGGGGGGGGTGTTATCGTTGGTGAAAAGCCCGTGTCTAAATATCCTCACACGTACACATGGCTTGTTTGGCTTTCATATACAAATCTAGTATCACCGTGACATAAAGAAAACGTTCGATACAAATATATTTTGATTGAAATCATAAATATGCCAACCATTGGTCATGCCTCTCGTTAAAACTAATATGAATGAATTAGGCTTTTCCAGAGTACAAACTACAATTTATTATTCGTATTGAAATTGAAATTTTATTTCACTCGTCACAGATATTTTTTATTTGCTTAATGACTATTTAGCAAAATTAATTATAGGTGTGATACTTAATATTGTACGTATCACCATTTATTACTTTTATTTTGGGTAAAAGATGTAAACAATTCTTTCAAAATTAGGGGGGGGGGTAACTAACAAAAAAAGTACCAAAATAATTAATTGACGTGAGCTTGCAAAATTTTAATAAGCTCTGGATAATTCATGATGATAATCAAGTGATGTGAGGAGTTTAACGAAATGAAAATCTGTCTCTGAATGTCTTTTCATCAGAGATCTCGTCTTTCACCGGGTAAGTCCTGAGATCCTTTGAGAAAGGGGTTTCAATGAAGGATTTAGAGACAGAATTACGATGATGAGACGAATTGGGGAGGGGGAGGGGGTGTTCAGGTGTTACACACTTTACTTCCCTCCAGTTTAACAAATTAAGATCTGTCTCTCAGAGACGTTGAGATGAGACTGATTTATAAGAGTCTTTTTCTTCTTATTTAAGATGGAGTCAGGATTGAGGTTAATAGTTATATAAAAGGATAAATGTGTATTCTTTTTATAACAGTAAAATTCACCCTAATTAGAATTTTATGATGACAAGTCTTAATATGTCGTATTTTGAACATTTGAATGTTAATGGGTGCAAATTTCTAAATTCATATTTTAAAAACAGGTATTTGAATAAAAAACGCCTTAGTTAGATATAAATGGATTTAATATTCATTCCACTAAGCAATTCTGACACAAAAATAATTCATTTACGTATTTATTTATTTATTAATAAGACACCTATCGTCAAGATATGAACGAATATTGGCGGCGAAAGTGAGTTTAGATTTATGTATAGGTGGTTTAAAATAGATGAATGAATGTAGTCATGGTTACTATCTTAGATCAACTGTTCTTCAGAAAGGACCAATTACCAATAATACAACAGCCAGTGTAACCAAGGGACCTATATATAGATAAAAGTTGGATCCGAATCACACAGTACTGTATTGGACTGACAATCAAATACTCTCCTTTGCACAAAACGTGAACCCTGGAAACCACACCTCACGCATGTGTGCCTCACCATGTGGAAACCTCACCCCATACTTCTCTAGTAGTGTCCACGTAGATGGTAACCATTGAGCAGATGATATATCAGTATTAAGAGGACCGAGAACGGAACCTATCGCCTACAATCTCCACAGCACTTAGCCCACAAAAAGCTAGGTTATATATTAATAGCACTGCGCTACAATTTTGGTTTCATAGAAAACATTTTACAGCCATAAAAATTCATCTTTATTATTTTAAACAACCCTTATTACCGTTTCTAAGTATTCTGCTCCCGCGTAGCACAATCATGATGTAAAATATTTTTCATTTTTCCATTTTACGCAATTCGTAACCATAATCAATAAAACATATTTAATAAACTTATTTACTGTGTGATAATGAAAATGTGACTTTCGAATTCGGAATACTACCTAAGGCACAGACTTTATCTCTTTTATGGGGGTTGCAAGAAATCATGCGGATTATTGGGATTTAGACTACTGTACTAATGATTTTTTAATAGTGTATAAAAGTACTAATTGTTTATTCTTTGATATGTAAAAGCTTCCTGTAGGAATACCATTTCGAGGTGCTAGTAACCATTTTATGTTCTTGACAATCCATTCATAATTACATTGGTAAGATGTCAAGTTGATGTTAGAGAACAGCAAATTTTCATTAATATAATCTCGAAATTTTTATCTGAAAATGTTATAATAAATAATAATAATAATAAATATTTTTATTGCGGAACAATTTAACATTGCATACAATCGTCAAGATATTATGAATAAATATTACTAAAATTTTCCATTCACTCCATGACATCTAGGACTCTTTCAAACATACAGAATAGTCAAATTCATTCAAACCTGATTCATTCGAATTTAGCCCACTCTGGTCTCTTTATCGGTCAGTCGGTCACCCAATCATGTGCCATAAACTCGTCAATGTTGTAGAATGCGTGAGTAATTAATGATGTTTTTAGACGAGTTTTAAACGCCTTAGGCATTGGGGCACTTTTAATGTGATCAGGTAACTTGTTGAATAATTGAACTCCTGCCTGCGAGGGTAAATGTTCGTAAACTACCGTCCTGTCTCCCAGTTCGGTAGTTCTCCCTGCCTCTAGTTTCATAAGGGTGTATGTCGCTACCTCTTATGTGATTACATTTAGACCTAAAGAATATGCATGTTTCTAAGATATAGAGGCAAGGTAGAGTCAACAGTTTTAAATTTATGAAGGCTGGCTTGCACGACTCTCTTCTATTCAATTTCGCGATTATTCGAACTGCTTTTTTTTGCAGGACGAATACTTTGGACAGGTGTACGTTTGCGCAACCTCCCCACAGTATCAGTCCGTAAGACAAGTGAGGGTAGATTACACCATAATACGCCGTTATCAGTATCTGAGTCGGGCAGTATTTGGATAGTTGTCTTAAAACATGGATGCCTGAGGACAACTTAGAACAAACATGGTCTACGTGACATCGATCGAGATGAATTCCGAGGAATTTTGTCGAGTAGACTTCTTCAACCTCAGTTTCATCTAACATGATTGTTGGACTACAATCTGAGTCAGTCTGTCGCAAGCAGTACTGTATGAATGATGATTTGACTGGATTTGTTTTAAGGTTGAGCTCTGTTTTAAGGTTGAAATGCTGAATTGAATTATTGAGCTCCATGAATGCAATCCTTTCCAGTTCTGTGTTTGACTTTTCATTAAAAAAGAGAGTCGTGTCATCTGCGTACTGGAAGAGTTGTTCACAGATGAGCCAACGTCGTTGACGTAGATCAGGAATAGAAGAGGACTGAGAATGGAGCCCTGAGGGACCCCGTATCCCAATACCTCAACCTCCGATCGAACGTCTGAAATGCCTACATATTGTGTTCGATTACTAAGAAATGATTCAAGCCACCTAAGGGGCGTTCCTCGAATCCCGTAATGCACTAGTTTGTGGATCAAGGTGGAGTGAACAACACAGTCAAAGGCCTTCGATAAGTCGAGAAAGACACTAAGTGGTGTGGTTCTTCGACATTCGAATCCTTCCACTAACATTTCGACAAGACGCACTACTGCGTCTGTTGTCGATTTTCCACTTCGGAATCCAAATTAATTTTTTGATAGTAGGTTGTGCTTTTCCAGAAAATTTGAGATTCTAATAAGAAAAACATTTTTGGTAAAGGTAGGCATGATTATGAAACATATGTTTATTATGTTTTTCATATTACCAAAATAATAATATGTTTATTATTTTGGTGCAGTAAGAGAAAAAAAGTACGATTTTAAGTTTACAATAACAATCGGATAAAAATAGTTATTACCGCTGGAATCAAACTGGTAATTTTTATGGTTTGAAATATTACGGATTGTTTACTTTAATTTCTTTGAAACTTAGTAATTTTTGGTTGGTTAAAATTTAATGTTAGGAATCTTATAAATTGTGGATTTAAATGGGATATGTGGATTATGGCATTCGTATATGTCTTAAATTTCTCAGGTGTATCTTTACACAAAGAAGTTTTGATTCACAATGGAACAAAACCGTCACTCTAAGACGTTCACTTGACGGTATCAAGTTCAACTGTAGCTTGCTAAGACTTAAAATAACTCGAGTGAAGATGCATCAGCGAATTAAAAGCTTCGGTGAGTTTAAAACCGATGAAAGTCTTTGCTTCCACTTAAACGTGTCACATTTGAGCCTGCTAGGAATTTAACGAGAACTTACAATTTTGGAGTCTTTTACAGCCCACGTGATGGCAAATAAGTGCGATCGGACTGCGGAATGCTGGTCCAAGGTTCGAATCCCCAACTGTGCTAACGATCGATACTTCACTTTTGTTGAATACATTTCATAAAAAGAACGTAGGAGAGAAATAGTAACTAAAGTTTTTTTAATAAAAATTAAAAATAGGATTTAAATACTCCATCCACCCTTCGGACACAACTCCGTGAAACTCACTAACTGCTAAAATCAAGACTGTCACTGTTCAGCCTGACAGACATGAGACTAATGAGCGGTGTTTGTGAGTAGCTAACAACAGAAAATGAGAGATGAATTGACTTGTTCCCGTTTTCTGCCAGATCAGGGCAACTGACAGTACAGTACCTATATACAGTGACATCTAAAGAATTTCGAGGGTGGTTAACTTCCCCCCTTTGCCTTTTGTCAACCCAAACTACAGTATAGTAGTTGAGGATTGCTAATTTGATCAAATCAAATCAAAATCTGTTCATTTCCATTGATGGTGTCTCCTTTGATTGACATTGAGTGGATTGCACGTCTCTGAGTCGTGTAGGGGAGTTTCTACAATCACCTGTTCCTACCATACGCCGACAGACGAATGGTTCATGTAAAGAATGCTCTCGAATGGCATTTTGCGCACTGACCATAATTCCTGCCTTCCAGTACAATTATCAGATGGTTCTCAGGATCTGCAGTAGCTCGGTTTCTTACCGAGGAAAGACTGTACATTATTCCAGGCTCCTGGAGTCTTCCTTGCCTTATTTTAATGTAACTACCTCAAACATAACCTCAAATTGAATACTTTAACAATATGCTGTTTCAAAAGTAACCTTTATTTGAATTAATATTATATAAGTTTTATAATGTTTTCCAAACGTTTGAAAATTGTTGATTATAGCCTTGATCGTACTAATTATAAATAGATATGTCAAGTAAATATGAATATTTCTGCCAGTAATTTGGTTAGTTAGTGAAGTCTGCTACTACAGCTGGTTTAAACTGCGTTACATTTACATGGGACTACACTAGTGATCCACCATTGTACTCCTAAACAGATAATAATTAGAGACACAAAATTTAACATTGTATGAGAAATCTAAAATGAATGTGTGTGTTTTAGATTTTTAATTTTAATTTTTTTAATTAAAATTAATGGTTATAGATAACTAGCTTCAAATCCTGGCCTAAACTGCAAGTTTTCATCATTAATGATCGTTTTGTACTGTATTAGTTCCCGCTTACTATGTCAGAATAAGCATTAAGGTAATCTGCACATATCAATATGAGGTATCTAATATGGGGCGGGTGGGTGGGTCAGTATCACTGTACGTTTAGGGGCGGGCGGGTGTGTTAGGTGGGCTTGTCAATACTTAATTAATGTCGTCCTGTCACGACGTTTTTAAGGTGGGCCACTAAAGGCGTACGTAGTTTGTTGTGTTAAGATGTAAATTGATTTTTAGTTCTGATGAGAAGTGACTGTCTCATGCACTCGAATTGTGTGTCTTAAAAAAATATACAGTATATCTTGTTCCTATAACAAACTATGTTATAGGAATATTTATTCGTGTAAAAGTATCACTGCAAGTGTAGGGATGGGGGAACGGGTTACTGTTCAAATTATTTTTGACTATTCACCTGTTTTTTTTCAGCTTTTGCTGTATTGTAAACGTTATGTGAATAAAAAATTGACTATTGACTATTGATTATTGACTGTAGGTCATACATTCTTAATTTTTAATTAATAAATATTTTCTCTGCACTGTACTATACGTGTTTTGAAAACCTTTGATGCTCTAGTATTTTATAAGCATTGTTGGTGATAATTAAATTTACTTAGCACTGAGCTAAAATTTTACCTCAAATAAAGCTATAATGATATTGTTAAGTAAGAAATGGTTCCAAATAATTGGCACAAACGTCCCCCCATGTTAAACACTAAAAAATCAAAACTTTGAAAATTACCAGTTTAATTCCCAAATATTTGCCATAACAAAAAAACTAGTCAAGTTAGAGACTTGCGGTTTTTACTAAAATATTTTAAACTATAATTCACATCTTTCCTGAAAATTTAATTAAACTCGTTGGAGCCGTTGTTAAGAAAATTCCATTTTTGTATGTTTTTGCTCATAAAAATTAAAAACAACTAAAATGTGAAAAAATGGTCTGGAGATATTGGCTAAATACACCTACTTACCAAATTTCACAAAAATTGATCCATCCATTTGGTCTCCAGTGAACTGCACATATACACAGACAGATGCACTTGCGGACAGACATGAAACGATTTTTTCGAAAAAAACACTTTTTCGGGTTCAGGGGACGCTAAAATGGATTTTTAGACCAACTTGTACAAAAATGTTTTTGGACGATCACAATACTTTCTTTGTGATAACGCGCGTGGGAGAAAGTAAAAATATTAGCCTCTCCTACTTTATGTAAAAATTGTCCTTTCTATCAAACTATAAGAACAAAATGTGCAGAAACGGAAAATAAATAAATAATAACTGCCATTACTTTGCTAATGGAAAGACTGTCACATAAGACCAAGCCATGACAAAGGAACAGCTGTAAATAAATAAGCAAGGGAAGCCGGCACGAAAGCTGAGTGGATAATAGGGGTAACTCGGGAGTCCCGTCTTGGGACCCTTGATGCTTCAATAATGCAGAGCGACACGATACTGGTCTTCCTGTAGCGCAGTGGACTCGCCCGGCAGGTGACTTCGAAAGGACAGTGGGCGATCATACTTGTGATTGAAGTTTGCATGATTTGAGTGATAGGGAATATTTAATAGGCACATGTGTAAATCGTACATCATATGTAGTTGGAAAATTTATAAACTGACAGTAAATTGTATGTCAAAAGTAATACAGTATACTGTATGTTTAAAAAGATGTTGTTTACTATACCATACTTCAATGTTTAATATAACTGTTATATACTAACAATGTATTCGTATTTTTACTATCTCCCATATGCGTTAGCATAGAGAAAGTATTGTGATCGTAAAAAAATGTTTCACAAGTTAGTATAAAAATCTATTTTAGGGTCCCCTGAACCCCAAAAAAGTGGTTTTTCAAAAAACATTTATTGTCTGTCCGTATGTGTGTCTGTGTATATGTGCAGTTCGCTGGTATGTAGGTGTATTTAGCCAATATTGCCAGACCATTTTTTCACATTTTATTTTTTTTTTTTATTTTTATAAGCAAAAACATACAAAAATGGAATTTTCTCAAAAACGATTTTGATTAAAATTTCAAGAAAGATGTGAATTATAATTTAAAATATTTTAGTAAAAACCACATGTCTTTAACTTGACTAGTTTTTGAGTTATGGACAAAAAACATATTTTGGGATCAAGCTGGTAGTTTTCAAAATTTTGATATTTTAGTGTTTAATATGGAGAAAGGTTTGTGCTAATTCTTTGGAACATTTATTTTATAACATGTGATTGTCTATTGATTGATATGTACGCAAGATAATCTTACATCAGTTTTTTAGAATCCAACCTAAAATACTTTTTATAAATCACTATCGAAATAAAAGATTTATCAGCGATGACGTAATTAATGTAACGCCGAACCGCAACCCTTCTTCCTTGTGGCCAAATAAACATCGCAACTCGCTAATCGTTAAAGTCGAAACCCACGAGGCGGAACGACTCGAGATTGGTTAAATTACACAATCCTCTCCTTTATTACCACAATCAGCTGTCGGCCATTGGTGTGGGGGGGGGGTCACGTCTCAATAGCACCATTCCGGAGGATTGTTACAATCGTAATGGAACTGACCGTCCAGTGTTCGAGCCCGGGCCTAGAGTCCATTAGCGGTGACCGATAAATTAGTGACCATGGACAAAGCAAACAAGAGGAGATAAGGGTATAATAAGAGGTGCTGGATGATGTCAGGTTTGGAGTTCAAGGTCACTCGGGCACCGACAGTCTTAGAGTCGATCCCAGGGGTCAATGACTGGGCCTGATAACATTTCAAATAAAAATAATAGTCTGCAGAGGATTTTGGATTTACATCCCATAAGAGCAATGTTAAATTTAGTACAGCGATGTGACTTAATGATTTGTTGTAAATTTATAGTACGTTACTGAATTTTCAACGTTTGAAAGAGCGTAAACACTACTACAATTGGACCAGACAGTTTGTGATCTGTTTTTTGCACATAAAGGTTTAAGCAGCGGAGGTAACTTCCACCACTCCGCCACCGTACGTAAAGAGTGTAACTAACTTTATCTTCAAAGTCCAGTTTGTATTCAACTTCCGCGATGGTATTTAGCTGTATAAAAACCGTGATGAACTGTACGAGTTTGTTTTATTGTTATTTATATTGTTTAAATTATTATTTTCTGTTTTATTATTGTTTGAGCCCTAAATAATAATTCATGTAATAGTTCTATGTTTGATTCATTAGTGTTAATAAAAGCAATAAATGGTTTTGGTTACTTCTGCTAATGACATAATGGGTGGGGCTTGCTACTGCACTGTCAGAATGCGACCTACCATCTACTGTTTCCATAATAAATTTTAAATGGAATAATATAACCCCACTTTATCTAGCATTTCTTTATCTGACTTCCACCACTCAGCGCATCTCTCGTACCGGTGCTTTCAGTAGATCATATTCTTACCAGCCTCTCTGTAGTAAATAAAACTGAATATACAAAGAGTACCAGTTGATGATATTCAACAATCTTTGGGTGAGTCATCTGTTGAATGTGCAATTGGATTCAAACTAATTACACATATTCAATCTAATGTAAAACTGAATTCTGTAAACATCTATGATCAATGTGTGTAAAAATTTGTATACTATTATTATTTTTAAGTAAATGACAGTTGGAAGGTAATTTAGATAATATCGTACGAGAGAAACTTACTCTAATGAAAATTATTTTCACTATAGATAAAACATAAAATTTTAAATGTTAGCAACCAATGGTTACTGCTGATGATGACGTAATGGGCGGGGCTTGCTAGTGCACCGTCAGTACGCGACCTACCGTCTCCTTATTTTCCATGATAATGTTTAAATGGAATGATATAGCCCCACTGAATTCTGTAAAACTAATTCACAAATCAGTTGAAGAACTGATTTTAGGTTATATAAAGAAGTAGGATAATGGTTAAAAATACAACGAGGAAAACTCAAGGACATGCCCTTAAATGTAAATTAAATGTACGAATTTGTTTAAGCAATCAAAATGCAAATGATTAGGACGAAATTTAAGCTAATTAACTGGCTCCATCTGAAATTCATCGAATTCCGAGCAAATTGTATCATTAAACGATCGAAAGATAAAGAATGAAAAATAGCCTCATCTGTAAAAAGTCCCAGGTTTTAATTGGGTTGAACTAAAAAAACTGTTAATGGTATCCGTTTAAAGAAAACTAAGCTTGTACGAATTAAAATAGTATTCGTGAAGAATAAATTAAATAATTTAAGGAAATGCCAAAGTGTTTCGGACCCAATGGTTTGTTCCCGCAACTGAGGACAAACACCTTTAAATTGATCCGCTTGAGGCATTGTTAGAGAGAAAAAACGACAATTCATAGCACCAAGAGTGTTCGCCGTTCCCTCTGTCGGCGACGGTCTAACAATGGCGGCGTATCACAATGGCCGTGATTGTGTAATGGGTCTGAGCTAACAGCGATGTGAGACAAGTTAACAGGGGAATGAGAGAAAAGACTGGAAATCTATGGTTTACTGGATTTTTCTTACGTTCTTACACAGGTTTTTAGTATTGTTTACCTCACTGTCCAGTAAAAATACAAAAAAATACGCAGGTAGATACCGTACAAAGAGGGTGTTACAATAGGTATTGTGACTGTTCATTTTTTGATTTTAAATTAGGTAATTTAGAGCAAAACGTTAAGGAGAGAATCTTAACAAATTCCTCTCAGTTTAGTGTTCATTTTTGTCTTTTTGTGGGTTTTATAAAAAAATGAATAACTAAATAACAGTTTGGCCGATTGACTTAAAATGTTGCTCACTTGTTTACATCAACATTATCAAACAGCAAACAAATATACATTGAGTTATCTTTAGCCATTTCAAAATTGTGGCAATTTAAAATTGTTGTATCAAAATATTTCGTTAGCTAAAAATAATTTTACAATTTTAAATGGTCAACATTTTAAAGTAGATGAAAATAACTCAATGTAATTTTTTTTTTTTTTTTGATAAGGGTAATTTTAAGAAGTAAATAAAGTTTAGAGTCAGTTGGCTGAACCATCCTGTAGTTATTAATTTTTTGTGAAAAAAAACACGAAAATACAGATAAACACTAAGCTAAGAGGAATTCAAAGAAATATATTTTTATTTATTTTTTTTTTTTTTTTAATTATGTGTAGAATTGGAAAAGTAGCAGCCAAGACACTTTTATTTTACACTCTGTGTATATATATATATATATATATATATGTGTGTGTGTGTGTGTGTGTGTATATTTAAATATACATAACCTCAAGACCACGTTTCACGTGCCATTTTAAATCAACTTCTCGGTGTATTATTTTTGTCAACAGAGCATCATGAACCATATCAGCCTGATTTGAGCAAACAAACATTGTTTGTAATTGTTGTTTTGACAAATAACAATTCGACCGCTTCGACACTGGTTAGAATAATTTCATTAAACAGCTTATAATAGCGTTTCAGAGGGAATTCCAGTGTAAATTTTGAATTTCTACTTGATATAAAGTAAATAATTTTATTTTTCTCTCCTACGCCAGTGGATTTTTCTAACTTTATTAAGTCCAAATCCATCAAGCTAAATTTGGTTGTACCTCCAGGTTTAAATCCATGACCCCGTGCATTAAAGTCAGTAGTGCTAACCACCAGACTAGGGAGAAGCCCAATATAACTATCATAGTAATTATATTATAGTAGTCCTAAAGATCCCATGTCCTTTTAAAAGTACATTTGAGTCCTGGAAAGTAATAGACAAAGTAGTTCTTGAGACCTGATGTCCTTTTAAAATAACTTAAAAACATATGTAGTTGAGTCCCGGAGGAAAATATTTTCTTAATAAAGTCGTATGTTGACATTTTACTTAAAACTCAATGGTTTTGCTAAATGAAATATTTCTAAAAAAATAATTTATTCATTATAGTACTGTACTTAACAGGATCTCCTTTTAAAAGGACACGAGTTCTCACTAGCTGTGTTTGGAACCTACGTTCATTAATTACAAGTTCATACTATGGGTGATTAAAACATTATTTAAAATATAATGTTTTATTTTACATATAAAGTTGTTGGCTACTAAAAGTTACATAAAACTGTGAGTAAAAAATACCTATAGAAGTTTACATCACAACTTCACATAGAGTGGAAATTTAAGAATCAGATTCTTGTTGCAGTGAGTATTCCTTATTAGAATAAGTAGCCAGGTTTTTCTTGGGAGGTCCTTCCTCACATTTTGATGTAATACCAATCTGGAATAGACACATTTTTTAGATTTACACATTATAATAAAGTACTGTATGTATTGTGGTAGGTTGCATAATTACATTTAAAATAGGGTGAATTATTTTATAGCTAATCCTACCTAGCGTAGTTATTTTTGTCTTGTTAACTTTTTTATTTTTGGAGAGATTCTAATCATTGAACTATAACTGTCAGCGTCTGAATAATTATTGATTTTTCCAAATGATGGACCAGTCGTTGGATCAATTGTCGGGTCATCATCTGTATCATCGCTAAAGTCATGTTGGCCAAACATCCCAATAGTGTCTACGTCATTGTCTCCATCAGACATGCCATCCACGACATTAGTAAAGTCTTCATATTGAACTAGAAAAATATATATATACGTAAATATACATCATATAAATAAAGTCAAGACCTCAGGTATAAATTATAATAACTATACTAGATAAAAAAGAGGAATGATAAAACACTGACATTATTTCACTGTGTTAAAACACACTGTCTATTTAAACGGACAAGTGAAAAATCATACTTTACTTAAGTGAGAGCCAGTGTCCTTTTAAAAGGACGTCAAACATAGTACATTTCTCCATGACAACTGATAATAATTATTTATATTATAATATACTGTTATATTATAGCAACTATACTATATTTAGTGTAAATATAAAAGGTCCAGTTAAAAAAGCATCTGTTTTATACTTACGAAGTAGTTTTGAAGCAGTCTTTTTGGCTTTTTTGACATCTTCACATATAATCCTCCAGAAATTCGTAGGTTATGTAGCATTAAGTTAACTCCACGTGCTTTCAATACTGTTAGTCTGCTAGAAAGACAGGGTTGCCAACCTTTCCGAACAAGCATTCTTTTTTCGATGTTAAATATTCCCAAAAGTTGCGTCCTTTGAAAAGAACGCCAGGACTTAATTGGAGTTACGGGTAAAACTGCTGGGACTTTAGAAACAAGTGTATTTTGTACTCTTAAAAGGATGTCAGGACTCTTAAGACTACATTGAGTAATCTTTCATCAGGACTGAACTCAAGTAATTTAGTGTCCTTTGAAAAGGATATAGGGACTAAGGAGGTTAAGTGCTGTAACACTCAATATACTTCTGATTTAGAAATGTTTCTCATAGTTTGATCTTAAAATATTAATTTTTTAATAGCAATTTTTAACAACAGCCGATTCACGCACATCCTACGAAAAACACGACTTTGAATTGTCTACGATAAAATTAATTATAATGATTGTGTATGAACGATTATACTCCTAATTTGAAACCACTCTGTATTCATATTTATGCATTCAATAAAACATAAAATTGAAACGTTTATTATTCCAAAACTACCGTTAAAGCGCACATATCTCCCTTAAAATCATGATTTATGGTGCAGTTGCTAATTTTCAGTCCTTTTAATAAAGAATCCTGGTACCAAACTATGTATTTTTCTATTGTAATATATAAGTATAAAATAATAGAATTACCAAACATAAACAAAACTCAAAGCAAATATTTGGCTAATGTTGAGTTTTCCAACACTCGTTTCTGAAGTAGAAATAAAACAAAATCAAAACAAGAATCAAAACACACTGTTGGCTTGGACATATTATTTCACTTCAAGTTTAAAACAAAACGTAATTTGAGTAACGATTTTTTTATTCTGCCATCTGGTACAGGCAAGTACATTTATATACTGCATAACAACTATTGTTTTTTTAAGTTTTATTTATATACAATATTATAATGTGTAGTGCAGAATTTAATAATTAATCATTTAAATGATGACTAATGATTGATATGCAGTAGGTCATAAAATATGAATTAAACCAACATGTGATATTTAATAAGTAATCCCCACAATTCTCCTTCTGTACAACTGGATTTCAGGGAGATTTAGTTGTGAGCCGCTGACAAGCATAATTTCATGATAAAATATATGTATAAAGTACCTTTTATACATATCTTCAATGCAGTGAATATTTGACGCTGCCATAAAGATAATAATGTGTTTAGTCCATATCGGTTGCCTACTGACGTGACAAGTATCTAAAACTGACTGTACAGCGAGGAATGACTCACGAGTAACAACGCATGCGCATTGCGTTATTTTGACACTGCGCAGATGGCCAGCGACTTCTTAACTGATTTTTCACATTATATTGCATGTAAGGATCGTCCCAATTTACATATTCAGGGTGTCCCGTAAGTAGGCAGACAAACTTCAGGAGGTTATTCCAAATGTCAACACGAAAAAAGTGTCATCTGAACATGTGATCTACCTCACTCAGTTTTCCATCTATCTGTATGTATGTAATTTCGACCAAAACCTTAAATATCTCAGAAGACACGTAAAACCATGAAGATAAGTATGAACTTTAATAATTAAAACTAAAGGTTTTGAAATATTTAGCTTTAAAACATTTTAAATGGCCGTCATTTATAAATGACTTGTCCGCAGAAATTATTTTTTAAAGGAATATTTTAAACCATTAATATCAAGATCCACACTAAGCTTAATGATTAATTTCTGAGCTTTTTGTAAAAAAAATAACATACAGCTAGATAGACGTAAAACGGAGCGAGACAGGCTAATAATTACTGTTCACTTGCGATATTTTGTTCGTTTTGACCATTGAAATGACCTCCTGAAGTTTGGCTACCTACTAACGAGACACCCTACATAGTTTTAAGAACACATCTTGTCATCTTCTGATGTTTTCTTATTTAGCAGATAAACTGTTTAAGACTAATTGATATTACTCTCATAAAATTTAATTTTAGATGCATACAGTAAATATAAGTCAATTTGTTGATATATTAAAAGGTGAACTGTAAAGACACAAGACGAAATTACTGTAAATAGGAATACCGAAACGACTTAACAGTTTTCAATTTGTAAAACCTTCAAGTTATAAAACCTGGCACTTTTAATTGACCAATATAAAAGCCAGCACATCTCAAACAGCTGTTTACTTGAAAATAAAATATCCGTGCTGAGTTTCTAACGTTGTAAACATCGTAAATGCAAACAAACCGTCGCAAAGAGAGTGGTTTTATAACATTCTCTATATTACAATAGCGGCCATAAAACTTGGAAATAAAACTGTCCGGCCATAAAATGCCAGCTGTTGAGATTACATTATTGGGCTGCGAGCCACGTTATTGGCGGTGGTACCAATAAATTTCCACTGATCTGATAATACAGTAAGCCGTGGATTGTGGGGATTTACAGAGCAAACTTGGTCGCTTGACTCGCATTTCACAACTATGGTTAAACTATCGAACTAAAAGTTATAATTTAGATTGTTCTTTACTAGACTAGTAATTGTCACGTGTTTGACAGCTGTTGTGTATAAACTCTTATATAAGGATATAAAGATACTAGGGGACACCCCTGCACGCTTTGCGTGCTAACCCCGTCACTCACCGCGCTCGTGACACCTCGACTTTCGGCCTTGGAATGTGACTTTTAACAGTAAATATTACTGATCAGACTGCATTAAGTACGTTCATAATATGTAAATTTACTTTTAGTAGCTCACTCATTGTACGGGACTTCAAACCTATTTACAGTTTAAATATAAACAACCAAAGTTATTATATATCCACCCCCAAAATATCGTGTGAGTTGAACAAATGTGGCAGTTTACTTTCTCTTCTCCATTTGGTCACCAGGCAGCACTTAATCAATAGCTGAGGCCTTTTTTTAATGTGTATTTTAAATTTTTACATACTTTATGGGATAAGTGTGACTAATTTTCCAATATATTTTCCCAGCTGGTTTTGATTTATTTAATATATATATATATATATATATATATATATATATATTAAATAAATAATAATTTTTTATACATACACAACAATAGTTATTCAAACTATAAACAAATTCAGGGGATAGAATTAAAATATTTTCTCAAGAATCTTTAATTATATTATCTTTTTTATAAAAAAAGGTCATGTTAGAAATGTTGGGTTTCTTTGAAATGGCCTTATGGACATTGGCCTTGTGCAGAATCGAATCCAATAATGGTGGCACGAATAGCAGACACTTACTACGTAAGACAGCGTTATGAGATCGGATTTTATTACCTCATCCATAAAGATTGAAGATTACAAATAGACAGTAAAGACGTACAGTAAATTGAAACCTAACTACAGTACTTCATAGTGTATTTAGAAAAGTTTAAAACACAAATATAACGCCAATGAAAATAAATGAAAATCGTCTTTATTAAGGGTGAAGTCTCTTCCACTTAAACCCTATCGGTTTTATATATAAAGGCAAGTTATCATAATGACTGCACTAACAGGCCACTTATGTTAAATAGTAACATGACTATGGCTACACTCGTTTAGAATATTTCCCATAAAATCATAAACCAAAGAAATGATTTTGTTTTATGATCCCGATAAACGTAACATGGCACCTCTTTATATAAGGGGTGATTTTTATCCTTGGGTACTTCCTTGTATAATCCCACAATTGACGAAAAACTATGTACATAAAAATAAAAATGTGCCGTAACTGTGCGTTTATTATAAAATAATACTAGCCTTACATTAAATGCATGTACAAACACACAAACCAAGCACATTCCTCGAGACGTACAGGGATTTTAGTAATCACATCTCACTATAAATATACATGTAAACAATATTCCACAATAAAGTTATCAGTATAACGGATTACGTCATGGCAAGCGATATAAGCAATGTTGAGTGAATTTTATAACGTACTCAAGAATATAAAGAGAGTAATCTGAGCCCCTCCTAACGGGAAAACAAGTCCGCCTTCCTCGTAAAAACGGAAAGCTATAACCCTACTTTATTGGATTTTTGCAAAAGCTTATCTTCAGAAACCTTATTAAAGTTGTGTACGTTCAAGGCTCGGAATAGCGTTAAGTAAACTTGCGAGTTACTTCTTTGCCTCAACTATTTTGTTATTAAACTCTCTTTATTGAGAATTACCTCGGAAGTGTTCTTTAGAGAGGAAATATTTTCGAGGATATTGGATAGTAAATATTTATTACTTATTTAAAGGAGGTTACTGAATACATTTTCTCTGTCGATAAGTTTAGTGCTAAGTTCTTTCTCTTGTTAGCAATCGTAAAGTTAACATAGTTCTTTTCTTTTTTTTAAGTTCATTTTCTTAAAAGAAATAAAGTATCGTTAAAATAAGATAGCTATCGGGGATGTAAATACTGTTTGTATTTAATTAAAGTTTAATGACATTTTAATTGAACTAAGTTATGTCTTAGTGAATCCTGTGTATATATCCTTGTGTAATTTACGTGTGGTGAAATGGTATTGATATTGAGTTGAATATATCTTGCGGCAAATATATCTTGTATTATACACTGTATTATTACTATGCGGCTCATAATTAATTGTTAAACGGTGTTGGATACCTGAATACGTCACTTAAACGTCTCAAGAATTCGTGGGACGACTCATACGAACCCAAAAGTGGGGGAAGCATAATACATACTCGATTCTGGTGTAAATAAATAATATTCATTAATCAAAGCATACTCTTGATGTAGTGGGGGGGGGGGAAATAACTGTACATGACCAATAATATGTGATAAGTTAGGTTAGGTTAGGTTTGGTTTGAATAGGTTATGATAAGTTACGTTAGGTTAGGTTAAGTTGGGTTTGGTTTATTTAGGTTAGGTTTACAATGAAAAGTTTATATTTGTCTGTAAATTAAGTATTTTCATAAGCACTGCGTCTAATTGTCCCAATTTTTTTAGGACTATTTAGCATTTTTATTCACAATTTCGGTTTTACTTTCATTATGTTAACCACTACTAATAAAACCTAATTTTTAATATTATATTCATCATTAGATTGTGTTGAATTATTACGTATTTTGTAAGTAGACAGTAATGCTAATTTGGAGGTATTAAATATATGTAAGTATTTTTTTTTTTACTATTTATATATTGTTAATTTATTTCTTTAGTGCAGTTATAAAGACGTCACGAAACACTGTCATGATACTCTGATACTTCTTAGTTACTTTACTACCTAAATAATTAATAAATAAATTGCATATTTTAGTAAAGTGAGGTATTTATTATCAAGTACTCTTTATGGATCTTTCATTTCCGATAGTCTTAAAAAATATGCGGACTGACGTGCACTTGTTGACACGCAAGTCACAAATCACCATCTGGTTGCGTGACCGTTGGCTTGTAACTTGTGTTTTCGATCTATCGATTTCAGAGAATTCTTGTGATACACTTGTGGTTATTTACAAACTTAGATAGTTCATACATTTGTCGTGTTGCCATCAATACTAGTTATATTTATTTCCCTTCTTGATTCTCCTCTCATGATTATTTACGATAGTTGTTAATTTATTTTAATTTATCCTACTTTTATGCAAACTCGTTATTGAACCTTTAACGATGAATTGATTATTTTACAGTATTTTGCATCATATATGAAATACTAGGGGACACCCCTGCACGCTTCGCGTGCCAATCCCGTCTCCCACTGCGCTAGTTACGCCTCGTTTTTGAAGTTTTCTTTCGTCTGAGCAGTTTTTATCAATGGGAATGCTTATTACAAAAAAAAAAAAAAAAAAAAAACCCTTGCATATTCTAATGGACGATAAAAATACATATTTATGTTTTTTTTTGTTATTTTATACGTTCAACATCGAAAATTGCTACATACTGAAATGTTTATAAACGTATTAAAAAGAACAAATATTCTTTAATTAATTAACAACCAATATTAATTAAGTAACTATCATTACTCTTCACGATGCACTAAAATGATTGTCAATTTGAGAGAGATTAATATCAGAAATAAATATATTTAAACTAACCCAAGTTAAAATATGATTTATCCTAACCGTAATTTGAGCAATTTACCCTCATCTATACTAATTTAATCTTCCCTAACCTGACACATCCTGACTTCACCTAACTTAACCTAATCCTAATTAATTTTACCAATTCAACCCCTACCTTTGCCAGTCTAATATTCTCTAACCAAGCATATCTTAACCTTATCTACCTTATCTTACATTTAACCTAACTTAGTCTTATGTAACTTCTAACTTACCTAATTTAACCACATCCAATTTAGCAAAACCCATCTAACTTAATCAACATAACCTTACATTATCTAATAAACTACTTACATAAGTACAACGTAAATACGTGCCAAAATGTTAACTATCTTATGCTGACACGTCAGTGTATATCTGGAAACGACCGGATATGGACAAACCGTTGTCCAATATCCGTCCCTCCTTTCTTTGCCTTGCATGGACAATATACCTATTGTGTTCCGCAACTTCCAATATACGCAAACTGTGACGTCACCTATAGTCTTCCGCACAATAGACGGCTACCGTGCTAAATTTCCCAAGTCTATACAGGCTGTTGTTACCGGTTTGGATTTCTTTTGTGTCGTAAACCACATGCATTCTAAGAGAGGCCTTGGAGAATCAATCAACGTCATCCAATCTCTAAGCGACTATAGAAAAAGTGTAGTGTTAGGAAGGTTTGTTATACCGAAATTTAACTCTTTTTATGTTTATAATTTGTTATTTACGTTGCTTATAGAAGAGCAACGACCTTCTACGAAACAAACCAGAGAATATTATATTTATTACATTCATATACCATAGTTATTATTTCGTAGATTATTTACTAAACAAATTTTATAGCAGTTTTTAATATTTTATTTTGAATACTTGTCCTACTATTTACTGTATATTTTAAACTTTAAAAGAACTATTAATTCACTATTATAATAAATTAATAACCAAGACAATTGTTATTGTTTTTATTATAAAATACAAAAAGTAATTTACTATATTTGCTAATAAATAAAGCTTCTCCACATTTCTTTTTTTGTCATTTTGTAATGTTTCCTTTAAAATTAACCTAAATGTTAAATTTATAATTTGTCTTTCAATGTTCGAAAAAGAAAACTTCATTTTTACGGAAATTGATTATTTAACATATTAAAATGTTTGTAAAGAGCACGTTTTTTACTCTTTAAAATATACGATGTGCTGTATTTAACAATTTATTAGTCATGTGGGGTAACTTAACAGTCATAAGTGTAGCCTACTAACTAACAAATGTAGACTTGCTCTTAGAAAAAACTAACTTATTGTTGCTTCGGTCAAAATATGGAATGGTTTATATAATTTCACCTGGAACCCGAACAGCAAAGAGTTGTTTTGGTGAATGATGAAAAACGTAAACTTTTGGATAAGATAGTTTGAACTTCATAGGGGAACTTCCATAAAGTGCATTTCTTCTTAGGCCTTCTAAGACCCTGGGAAGACACACTCTTAGCGGGTTAAAACCAGAGACCAAAGAATAACATAGACTGGCAATCAAGCGCTACGGTTGAAGCCGGCAGAGTCGCGGCGAGCCCCCGAGAGGTGGGGATGACGCGACATGAGTCACCCACTACCGAGCGCCACGCACTGAAAATTGCCTGTCTTTGGCAGGTCGCCTTTTATGTTTCTATAAGCATTACTAATAAACTACGCCCTGTTGTGTTGCTTATGATTGTAATAACAATACAACAATAAATAAAGTGCCATTTCACTTCTAAATCAACATCCATTACTATTAAAATTGTATTGCTTGGAGTTATTAAAATATTTAAAAACTCTTTATATAATTTCAATAGTGTTTCATTTGTACTATCAATTAACTAGCTTTCACCATTACTTGTTATCACTTTCTTGTAACTCAGCCATATTAAATAAACTGACTTTATTAATAAATGTGAAAGTAATAATTTCTTCTTCCTAAGAAACGTATTTTGACATTAGGACTCGCTCTTTAATATTCTACCAGCACATTCCAAACTGTGTAAAGACATTTACGGGGTTATCTAACTTAAATTATTGTTTGGAAATGTCTAAAATAAAATGAATATGTCTACATTATGTGGCTATAGGCCTCTTATAACCAAATTAGTCAATGTGAAATAAATATTTATAATACTGTATGAATAAAGAAATTGGCACGTTTTATAAATAAAAATGTTTATCTTTAATTAGGCCTATCGCCTATAACAAAATGCATAAACATAATATTTTTACAGTAAAAGTAATTTAATGACAAATGTTATTATTACCATATGTGTAAGTAATAATTATATATGTTTACAAGTTAATGTACAATTTACATTTAATCACAAAATAAAAACATACAAACTTATAAAGGTACACGTTATTGTTATTTTTGTTGTAATTTTGCTTTTTGTTTATTTTTTAGTTTTGTTGTATAGGAACTAGGAGTTTCTTTTAAATAACCTTCCGCTTCTGAAACTTTTCATTTGTAGTTTTCATCAATTTTCTGTGATGGAACCCCTTAACAGACCTTATCTTAGATGCCCTATTTTTCTTTACATATTTTCTTTGATAAGGAATGTATTTAAATTTGTTCATATAAAGTGTTTTTTTTTCGTTTTACTTTAATTATTTATTTTTTTTTTTTGTATGCTCAGTCTTGTTTTAAATTCCATTTACAGTATATGCGAATATTGTAACTTGTTGTGGAGTAAATAAATATTTGTTATTTCTCACTTTGTAAAACAACTTTCTTGGATGTTCCAAGTGCATAAATCAACTAAAAATATACATTTTACCAACAGTACAATTTTTTTTGAATACTAAGGGAAAATAACACATTTTCGACCTTTAAATATAGCGAACACTAACTTTCCCTTAACATTACAACATTTCGTTAATAAGTAAGCGGTAGATAGTCATTTTTATTACATTACAGCCTTATAAATAGTATTCAACTAAATAGGATTTAATTATTCAATAGAATTCTTGTTGGATATATCCAGGCTTAACGCTGTTAAGAATTTCTTATTTATATTGGGCAAATATTAGCCTATCTTGCGTTTCTACTTTAATTAGTTATGTAACAAAACCATAATTATATAAGCATATTTCACTCCAGAGAATAAAATATGTAAAATAGTTTATATCAAATTAAATATAGTTGTTTGATACTGACGTATCAGACTTCAAAATTGAGTTGCATCGATACAGCTGTAGTCATGCGGTTCACAACACGGCGATTCAGACGGGTCACACTCTTGTCTTTTAAGCCGTTCTAGTGGCCAAACGGTACATTTTAAGAAAAAAAGTTAGGAATAAAAATTTTAAATTTAGATCTTTTCCGACAATTCATTCGCGGGAAGTTTTCACCTGACCAAATAGGAAAAAGGTTTCCCGCAGGTGAACGTTTTGATGTTCTGTATTTCAGAAAAAATTGTTTTTCTAAAGTTTACATAAAAAAAAAAAAAATAGGACTATAGTAAAACTAAAACTTAAAATACCCACTGTAGTCAAGCTATATAGCTTCTACGCATAATTACAAAGTTTCATAATTTTATCTCAACGGCAACTATGTTTAACAAAGGTGGAAACGAAACGCGGCGAATTAAAATTATGCCAGCGACGGACAGTGGCCCCGTCGTTTGAGGCCTATGAGTTTCAACTCTCGTAGTGAATTGTGCATAGGCGTTGCCAGTCTATGTTATTCTTTGGTCTCTGGTTAGAACCGTCGGCGGGCAGGGCCGCCCAGAGGGGGGGGGGCAAAAGGGGCAAATTGCCCCGGGGCCACACGGACTTAGTTCACAGGGGGGGGCCACATTCCATGCAACAAAAAAGAAAATACTTAATAATCTACTAGATAAGAAACGATTCAGGCCTGTATCAAAATATCAAAAGTGATATTAGCCCAGATAAGTCTTCCAGTTTTAGTTTTAAAACGTTTAAACTAAACCATTTGTTTTATAGCAACCAGGGAGCCTTTTGGAGCAAGTTGTACACTGGTGTTTGAAGTTTGTCAGCGGTCGACATAGTGGTGTGACAGCATACGCGCTGGTTGGTGTGTGACTGCAACTGTACCCCTCGCCAGTTGTCTTGTTTGCGAACAAGTGTAAAGTCATGCAGCTTGTGAACACACCAAAATATGAAATCCAGTTTGCGAACATATAAATATACTTGAGTGGTGTGGACAGTGGGCCACCTCTATGAGATGTCCTGTTTTCGTACACTATTTATATAAAACATATCAAAAGACCCACTAATTTTACATTTGTATTACTCAAAACTCCGTTTTTGGACGTGTTTAATACAAGGTGGACAAGAACGTTTCTGTACGAGTATGTTTTATTTTTTAACTTTAATTTCAAAAGTATATACTACTTCAAACAAAATTGTTATACTTGTCCTAAATTCAACTCTATCTTGGCTTTTAGTGGTAGGAAAATCAATCGCTTGGTCACGATATTATCCTTACAAAGCCATTAGTTATGATATATTATTATTATAAACTTAAGATAATACAGCAATTGCGAATTGATTTGTATTTGTAGTGATTTGTTGATTCAGCTTTCATCCTTATTTTGTATTTTTTCACAAATTCTGTTTATGTAGATAAACAATCTTGATTTAGTATTTCGAAAATCCCTTGACTCATCGTAGCAAAATAATAGATCTATATAACGTGAAAACGAATGATCAGTAACCTGCTGCCTAAGTATGCAAATTAATAAATTGTAATAAAAAAGTGGAAGCCAAAGAATAACACAATTAAAAAAGCAAAGAAAATTAAAGTAAACACATTTTAAAAAGGTCGAAAAGTCTTTATGAGAAAAGGTTCTTACAAACTTGGTTTCAAAGCTGGCAGTAGGCGGCGGCACTCCGTTCGAACGTGGTAACGTTGCACTCTTTCCTCTTTGCAGTAATTTAGTGCAATTTTTCAATATATGCACTAAATTTAATAAATAGTAGTCGTATTTCAGTAGTAACTGTGTTTTGCACCCAAAAAGCCCGCAGGCAAAATATACAATGTTGTAACAACGTGGCTGGAAGAGTTCAATTAAATGTCATGATCGGGGACATCGTCAATCATTAGTCTGTTTGTTTATTGTCGTCCAGCAAAGAAATATTTTGTTATTGTTGTATTTTATAGAGTGATATTTCTGTAATTTAATGCGTTCTTTTGGATTTCCTAGTAAACTACTATAATTATCAATTAATTTAATTTGCTATGATTCATATTCCATTTCCAGATTTTGAGAGAACAAAAAGCTAAAGTTTAGGCCCAGTAATTTATGGTGTAACGTTTTATTGAAATCAATAAAAATAGGCTATAAATGTTTCAATATAATATTGTAATATACTGCAAAGTAAATTATATATTTTTACAGTATAAAAAGAATAAATTAACGATAAAACCACTAAATTACAGTACATTTCTAGGTACTTAAATCTGGTAAATATGCATACAACATCACCGCTCGCTTACCGGATGTGCAACAATATGTGTGTATGATGCATTACATTCAACTTGCCCTACGCTATCGCGGGAGGAATTGCGTGGCATAATCTTGTCTAAAAATTATAATTTTGTAACTTTCTGTACTATCCGGATTCACCTTCCATCATATTTAACCGGTTAACCAGAGTTTACTGTACATGCAATTTTTTTACTTTCTCTCTACTGTAATGTTTCCTTTGACATTTTAAATTTACTAGTTATTATAACATGGATGTTCGTAAAGACATTTTACCAAAATATTATGACATAGGTCTTAATGAAAAGAGAAGCTCTTAAGTACACCGTTAATAGATAAAACATCTTCATCATTGTTAAGATTTATACAACTCCTTTTTGAATAATATTTATTTTGTGACATTTAACTTGTTGTAACTCTTTTATTGTCTGGTTTAATTTACCCTGAAACTGTAACAGGAACAGGGGGGTCTATTCTCAACATACTCAGTAGAGTAGCTCTGGATTAAAAACCATTTATGCCCACGTACGAGTTTTTCCCAAACAAATAGCATAATTGATTAAAGTTGTCATTCATTAACATAACAAATCTACGACTAATCAAAATAGTTTTCATAATTGTTTACTGTCACTGACGAACGAGTAAGCCATTTATATTTTTGACAATCATTAATACAGTATTTATTTATTGTTTGTTACGTGATAAGTGAAATTAACTAAGATTGAACCACTGTACGTGTATTGTTGAGCGGGAGGGTCAATACCACTGTTCGTGAATGGGTGTGTCAATACCACTGTCACTGTACGGACGTGTACACTGTGGTGTACATCAACGATATAGTGTCCAATTTGACAGACATAAATTTTACTGTGTTTTATGCTGAGAAAATTGAGTTAGTACAAAATGACTTTTATGCCTGTGAAATAAAAATTGAATAGTTTTATAAAGTTTAGCACAAAGACAAACTAAAATCACGAGTATAAACTAGATGTTTTAATGTCCAACATAAATAAGCTACGTACCCAGTGGTCTACAACCTGTTTTGAAAACAATAACCTCAACTCTCAGTTGGCTGTTTTTAAAGCACTAGATGTTCGCGCTCGCCAAATTATTTTACTTCCTAAACATTCGGCCACTCTCAGTATAAACTTGCTCTTTAGCTAGCGAAGCCAAGTGGCCTATACAAATTTATTGGCCCCTCCCTCCCTCACCCACAGCTAATATCATTGGCGAGGATGGCTCCTCAACTGGCAATCGAAGAGCTGCTGCGCCCAACTATGCAACTGACTGTGGCATTGCTTGGTTCGTTATTATTTATTTAATATTAAAGAATAGCAGTTTTGTTATAAGAGATTGATGTTATTGTAGCGGTAATACTTAAGGAAATGTTTAAAAAGTATATGATAAGTAGAGAAAAACTTACCGGAGCTTCGCAGCTAGCCCTGAGAAAACGTCCATGAACAAGAATCTTAATTACAATAGTAATCTAACGAAAGAGATGGTAAGAATATTGTAGAATGTGCTAAAATTAAAATATCAATTATAGTATATTTGACAATCAGAGTAAATATTTTGAAGTGAAGGAAGGGGCCACATGGTAAACTTTGCCCCGGGGCCACCAAAAGTCTCTGGGCGGGCCTGTCGGCGGGCTAAAACATACTGTTCTATTTCAACTGTACGATTCGTGTTTATTATTTGTTATAGTGTTATGTGTTATAGTGCACACTGTATGATTATGAAAGGTCCAATTTAGATAACAATAAGTTGATATTGTGAGTTTTTAATTTAAAATTATTGTCAACAATTACATTTAAATTTTAACATTTTCAATGTTTTTTTTATCTGAAATAAAATTAAATAAATATATAATTTCTTTACAAAACCGTCTTATGGGCCTCTAGATCAGTTCTTCCCCTGTAAAATTACACTTGCATTTTTACAATAAGATCATTATTACGGACCGATTTCTTGTAAAAAAATTTTTTTTGCGTTTTTAGAGAAACGAAACTGTGTCTTTAGGCAATTTTTACCTGACTTCCGGTGTGTCAAACGTATAAAAGATAAGACGAATGTCGTGTTGTTTCCGCTTGGTAAGCAGTTATTTATAAACACACTCAAAAGCAACTTGTCCCGGTTAACTTCAATTTATGTCACCAAGTTCCTTCCCCTCACTAAACTGGTTGTGGCGTGGTCGGCCACCGTAAACTGGAGTGAATGCACCGACTCCATAACTAACAGCAGTGTACTTAGTGATGCACTTGGCCCTGGGTTAACGTACTGATCCGTTCTCTACATTAGCGACTGTGCTACATGTAGGATGGATAATCGATAAATCTAGCTGGAATATTCTTAAGGGTAAGGTGAAACTGAAGGGTTATTCATGATATGACGATGAGGGCAAGTTTTTCATATTTCTTTTAAATTACGTTGTTCTATATTGGCTTAAATTATCACTTATGATTTTCACTGAAAAAACTGTTCGGTTTTCACAGGTAGCGCCAGCGGTCTCTCTCTCTCTCTCTCTCTCTCTCCTCTCTCTCTCTCTCTCTCTCTCTCTCTCTCTCTCTCTCTCTCTCTCTCTCTCTCTCTCTCTCTCTCTCTCTCTCTCTCTCTCTCTCTCTCTCTCTCTCTCTCTCTCTCTCTCTCTCTCTCTCTCTCTCTCTCTCTCTCTCTCTCTCTCTCTCTCTCTCTCTCTCTCTCTCTCTCTCTCTCTCTCTCTCTCTCTCTCTCTCTCTCTCTCTCTCTCTCTCTCTCTCTCTCTCTCTCTCTCTCTCTCTCTCTCTCTCTCTCTCTCTCTCTCTCTCTCTCTCTCTCTCTCTCTCTCTCTCTCTCTCTCTCTCTCTCTCTCTCTCTCTCTCTCTCTCTCTCTCTCTCTCTCTCTCTCTCTCTCTCTCTCTCTCTCTCTCTCTCTCTCTCTCTCTCTCTCTCTCTCTCTCTCTCTCTCTCTCTCTCTCTCTCTCTCTCTCTCTCTCTCTCTCTCTCTCTCTCTCTCTCTCTCTCTCTCTCTCTCTCTCTCTCTCTCTCTCTCTCTCTCTCTCTCTCTCTCTCTCTCTATCTCTCTCTCTCTCTCTCCCTCCCTCCATCTCTCTCTCTCCCCTCCCTCCACAACACGCTGAAGTGACTAATAGCCTTGATTATATAATGCTGATCTGATAGGACGCCGAACAGTCGTCCGAGCGCTTATTTGAAACCAATCACCGTTAGATAGCAGCACGACGGTCATTTACAGCACATTCGTTGCCTTGGACAGTATGTTTGGTTCTGTTAGGTTATTTCCACATGAAAATGAAAGGTGAATGTGGCATTTTTAGTTTTGTTCAGCATAATTTGTAAAAATTAGCTTGCCAATGTCAATAGTCAAGACAGGTGAATGATTTATTTTCCAGTAGTAATCTGTTATTATTCTGTTTACCGCTAGTAAATAATAGAGTATTTGAATTTCAACTAATATTTTAACATGAATATCGAACATTTACACTTCTAATGTTCATAATGGAGAATTTTTATAAGCCAAAAGACTGTGAAATCTAGTAATTCCGTTTATGAAAAGTACACGTACATTAAAACTAATAAGGTACATTCTTCTCACGTATGTTTACATGTAAACTTTACACACTCGTGTGAATTGGAAAGCAGTCCTAATTCTCAAAGACTAATTATCACATTTTAATTTTAAATGACCATTTCCTTAACCATACTAAAGGTGTTTCTTGCAGGGGATGCAGGAAAGGGCGCCGCTGACAGGACGGGGAAGAACAAATTACTCGAGGGATGAAGTGGAATTACTCTATTCCCTCTATTAAACCACACAGGTTCTTGTAGCAGTGAATTTAAAAACATTGTTAACAATTGTCTAATAGTTTACGATACTATATTGTGTCCTTTTAATATTACAGTACTATTTGACTCTAAAATTAAGCATTAAAAGCAAAATTCCTTTTATAAACTTTTACTATGAAAGCATTCTAAATTTCAGGATCATCTAAGGTTGGAATTTTACTCGAAAATTAAGCATTAAAAAACAATATTCCTTTTATGAACTTTTACTATGAAAGCATTCTAAATTTCAGGATTATCTACGGTTGGAATTTTACTCGTACATCAGCAATTCAAGACATCTCTGATTTGGTTTTTACATGAATTTTAACCTTAGATCCGGTTAGAACATTTGAACATAAATTTAATAAAAACTCACATTTAAGTCATGTTCGAACTAGCTAACCTCTTAGATTATAGATCTAGGATTAATTGTTTAATTAAATAAGTTTTTGGAAGGTTGTAGGCGATGGGTTCCATGCTCGGTCCTCTTAATACTCACATGGCGTCCGCTCAGTGGTTGCCATAGACGTGGACACTACTAGAGGGGTCTCAGGTGTCCATGTTGGAGGGTAGTCAAGGTTCAGATGTTGTGTAAGGAGTGTCAAACTTGTCAGTTAGCCATCAGACCAACACTACGTGGATCGGATTCCACGTAAAGCTGTAGGTCCCATAGTTGCTATGGCTATTGGGCTATTAATTAATAGTCCTTTCTGAGATAAATTGAACTCAGATAGTAACAATGACTACACTCTGTTCATCTACACTCATTCACCCTTCATATTCGCCCATATCTCTACGATCGGCGTCTTAGAAATGAATAAAGAAATGTTAATAATGAGAATTGAAACAATTTAAAAATTTGCATCTTTTAAATTAATTAAGAAACAATTATAAGGTATTTCAGCTCCATCTTCAAATTCTTTTGCCGATCGTCATATTTTTCAGTTTCCTTTTCAGCACATACTCGTTGCACAAAGGCTTGAGCAGTCGGTTGAACAGATTATCCTTATCTTTTATCCAAATCATAACCAAATTGGAAGGGCTTCTTTCATTTTTCACTTAGTTTTTCTGCTTTGTATCTTAGCAAACACTAAAATTCTTTACCAAAGCAACCCTCTTCAGAAGTAACAAGGGGAGTGAAAGATACGTTTGAGTAGTCACATGCTGACAGATATTTTCTTTTTCGAATTTTCTAAAAATGTCTCATAAGTATGTTAAATATTTCAATATAGGGTTTATTAAATTTTGAACAAATCTTTTATTTACGAGTGTTAACAAAAGACAAGCACGCACGCACGCGCAGTGATTTGTGAAAGAGTCACAAAACACAAAATTACCCCTTTCGGCCTATAATCTCCCCATTATGGAATGATGGATGGCTACCTCCCACCGAGTTTAATGAAATTTGCAAGCTGGTCCGCCAATAATTGTACACAACGAAGTCTGGTGGTCCAAGTTCCAACAAGAGTTTGTAATCGATCTCATCTCCCGCTAATCGTATAACGATTTTCATCGTCAATTTGTGGTTTTACATAGATGGGTGTGCCAATAAGGGTGGTGTGTGATCACACAGTAAATGTGTGTTCAGCCGAAAGACAATGTTCCGTTTATAGCGAACCAACGACTGTCGTGACGGTAAGATAGATGGGACGGTCTCAAATGGCGTGACAACGCTTTTTAGGAGGTTACTAAGGGCTGATTATGACCACTTGTACAACTGACTGTTGTTTTTTACTTTCTCCCATATGCGTTAGCATAAAGAAAATATTGTAATCGTTAAAAAAATGTATTTACAAGTTAGTTTAGAAGTCCATTCTAGGGTCCCCTGACCCAAAAATGTGTTTTTTTTTTCGAAAAACAAAATGTTTGTGTCTGTGTGTATGTGCAGTTCGCTGGAGACCAAACGGATGGATCAATTTTTGTGAAATTTCCTATGTAGGTGTATTTAACCACTATCTCCAGAGCATTTTTTTAACTTTGTTGAACTTTCTTTTATGGGCTAAAAACATACAAAAATAGAATTTTCTCAAAAACTGCTCTAACGGTTTTGATTAGATTTTCAGAAAATATGTGAACTACAATTTAAAATATTTTAGTAAAAACCGCATGTCTCTAACTTGACTAGTTGTTTAGTTATGGATAAAAACATATTTGGGAATCAAACTGGTAAGTTTTTATTTGTTAGTGTGGGGAAAGTTCGTGCCAATTCTTTGAAACTATTTATTTTATATTCTTACGTATAAGATCTGATTATCTGTAGTAACACTATATTAACTGACACAATTATGCGGCGCACATCTAATGAAGTGTCTCTTATTTCTGACTTAAGTTATCTCTTACAGGTATAGAAATCACAGTTACATTTCCGTAGCAAATAACTCTTTTACAGTTACAAAATGGTAACCTGATGTGTTACCTTGTTATTAGGAGCTAGAACGATCTAAGCCAACACCACTACAATCCCGGTGGAAGTTGCGTTATATATGTACACAAAGGAACTTCGTTGGGAAGACTGTAACAAAGATACATGGTGGTACAATTATAAAATAAATAAAATGAAATATTTGTTTTGAATCAGGATTGGTCTAATGGATGATCAAATCCAATATGGCGGGAGACACAGCAGACTACAGTATTAATAATCAACAGCATTGATTATTAGAGAAGACACCTCCTAAAATAAAATTTAAAAATTATTTTAGAAGTTTATAATTTGATAAATTCTATACATTTACATATTATATAGTATGAATATTAAATCTTCACCGTAAAATAGTGAGGTTATTTTATCATACTTAAGAGCCATTCTATGCTCACAAGATCCTCGGCTACCATTACTCCCAGCTTACAGAGGCCGCTACTGGAATCCCCTTCACAATTACAGTCCGGCCTGGACAATAACTCCGACGGCCACGTGAGAATTAAATACCCCGATCGCTCGTTTATAATCACTTGAAAGAGCCGATAACTCCGGGAGTAAATATCTACCAACAACTGGTTGTCCCTCCCCTACTACGTCGACGTAAATCAGCCCTCCAGCCGGGGTTCCTTGTAATTAAATATCCACGGCATTAAGTAGACGACCGTCTTCGAGCTGGGATTAGCTCGGGATTGTCTTTTTTCTAATAACTAACCCGGAGATAGTTTACTAGGTAGACTTACGTAGAAAAATGGTAATGTTTCAAACACAATACAAAATAACAAGTTTAGATCCGACGTAAAGCATTTCTAATACGAGTTCTCCAACTATAAATTGGTGTTAATTTTACTCTGTATCTTAAATAGTTTATATGAGCTCTTTTAAATGTTCTTTTATTTGTTCATTATTATTAATTACTAGAGGATACCCATGCTCGCTTCGCGTGCCAACCCCAACTCTCGTTACGCTCGATAACCCTCGGCCTTCGGCTTCGGGGTACAAGAGACAAAAAAGTAATTTTATTTCCAAATACAGTAACACAAACAGGCATTCAGCCAATTCACAATACCACAATACGTACAATGTAGGTAGTATTAACAACAAGTTGTCCATTTTGAGGTTGTTTATCACTTAATCTATAATTTGGATAAAGTAGTAATATTGACAATAGAAACAAAAATATTATCCTGTGAAACTGTTTTTCCTGTTTGGTGATATTAGTTCAAGTTCGGTATTCACAGGTACCGCTAGTGGTCTCCCTCTCTCTGTCTCTCTCCAGCACACGCTGATGTTACTAATAACAGAGGTAATAGTACGCAAAACAGTCGTTCGAGCGCTTATTTGGCACCACTCGCCGCTAGATAGCAGCACAGGTGAGCGTCTACAGCAAATGCATTGCCTTGGACAGTCTATCTTTATAGCCAATGGTAATAAAATAAGTCATTTATGGATATTACTTCCTTTCTACTAATAAAATAAATATGTTTTTTAAACCACAGACCTTCCAGAGGGCTTTACAAGTGTTTCTCCAGTCTGGAACGGATCGTTGAAGTGAGGAGTCTGGATATGTTCCAGTCTACGTGCCGGCCTGTTTGTATGAGGGCTATCTTGACGCCTCTGACAGCTGCTGGTCTTTAATGACACTGTCAGGGTGTCAGATAGTGAGTGAGTGACTTAGGTCTGACATATGATCTTCTCCGTGCCAGCTACTCGAGACTGGGTACGTTTGAACTGGCTTAGATACTCAGTGATCCGTGTAACTTGTTAAGACTTGACTCGACAGTTTACATGGGTTTACAGGCTTTTGCGTGAAGCTTTTTCCAACGAGTAAGCTCACTTAGGAATTCCGAAGCCTTAGCCACTGAGCTACCTCGCCAACAATGTTTATTTACAAACATGGAATCAAATACAATGTTTCACCATCATGGGTCAACTCTACAAATTGTATGAGTACAAGGAGAGTGTGGTTAAATGAATAAAAGACGTGTGTACAAAAACCACAACTGAGAGCAGTGCTAGTAAGACAAAATGGACTAGGCAAGACAGCCAAATTTAATATTGGCCTTACATACACAAGCAGTTACCTGAATAAATACGATAATTATTACAATATATTTTGGTTTATTTGTAAAAAATATATAATTTAGACTTTATAACATTAATTAAGAATGAGCATTTATATATTGTTTTCTAAAGTTTGGTTTTGAAAAAAAAATTAAATAAATATTACGTATTCGTTTAAAAGAAAAGTTATCAAAAATACTACTATTTATAGTATAATTCTAAAAAGTTCCATTTAATAAAAATATATTTTTACTGTTGAAGTTATAAGAATAATGCTGTACGATTTTTAGTTGGTTTCACAACATTGGGGTTATTTTTTTATTTTACAATGAATAAAGTTAAGGATAGTAGTAGAGGGTTAGAAATAGATACAAAGTCCAGTGTGCAATCACTCTCTTGTAATGGTTTTTATTGTTTTGTAAATAAAAATCAGCAGTAGTGGCGCAGTGTTGTTATCCAGTTACTTGGGGACAAAGTGTTGTGGAGATTGTAGGCGATAGGTTCTTTGCTTGGTCCTATTTTAAAACCCATTGACCTATGAGTTTATTTGCATTGCGCCAGTCAGTTGTTGATAATATTAAAATCAAAGAGAATGTAAGCATTTGGCAAAAATACTTAAAAAATTTTAAATTAGAGCAAACATTTTCATATTTTTATAATAAAACAGGCTTAAAAATATGTAGTTTATGTGTACCTAAAAAATTATTATAACATAACAATACACAAAATAAAGTGTTTTGTTTTTATTTTTATAAATTTTGGAAGCAAGTGTATATATATATTTTTTTTTGTACACAATTAAAAATCATTACTGAGTTGCTGTAGTTGTGTTGACAATTTAATTCTCTACAAGAAAAGATTACATTTTATAAATAATATTTTAAAATCATTACAACAAATTTTTGTCTAAACCGATGTAAAATTCGTCATTTTGACTTTATCGAAAAATAAAAAAAATATTTAGCTAGAAGTACAGGAAGATAAAACTTGAGTGGGAGTTCAATTTATAATATATTTACGAGTAGAATTATAATATATACGAGTATAATTATAGTATAGTTGGAGGGGTCAGAGCAACAACCAACCAAGTCCAAAATTTTGATTTTTGTAGTTTGCTATGGTAACGTGTGTCTAAAATCGAGTTCTATTCAGTGCAATAACAAACCAAGTCCAAAGTTCAATAATTTGCCACCAGAATGCGTTAGTTTGTTGATGCTCTGACAGGCTGCAACAAAGTTTCAGAGCAACAACGAACCACGTCCATTTGAGGTTATGTTGATGTTGTTATCGTCTGTTTGGATTGTTTTTGAAGCATTAAAATGACTTCTGATAGTGACTGGAGTCCAGGAAGTGATGAAGGTAAGGTTTATAACATTTATTATAACCTAGAAGTCTAGAATCCTTAGACTTCTAGGATCAGAGGAAGGGGTGCTGAGGACATATCCAGCTGTTTGGTGAAACACATCATAGAAAATGCTAAGGAATATGAAAGTATAACAATGTTTTCAGACAGCTGTGGCGGCCAGAACCGTAATATTAAGATCTGTCTATCTATGTTAAAGCTAGTAAACGGGCCAGAATAACCGCCGAAAACATTGATCTCATGTACATGGTGCCAGGTCACTTGTACCTACCAAATGACACTGACTTTGGCATGGTTGAGAGGGCGAGTCAGAAAAACCACCAAGCAAAACGCAAGAATCCGTGTTTCGTGGTCCACCAAATGAAAAGAGAAGAATTTTTAAGTACCAAAGAACTTGAAGAAAGTGTGGAATATCGAAAAAAGGGAACTGACGGGGAACCTGTCAATTGGTTAAACATACGATGGATAAGACTTGTTAAAGGAGAACCTTTCACAGTGTTCTTCAAACACTCACTGTGTGAGGAAGAACCTTTAAGACAGTTGGACTTAAAGCAGTACGCTCCTACCAAACCAAGAAAAAATTCAAAAATTAAAAAAAGGATTGAACTTTCAATCACTTTCTGAAGTACAACAGAGCCCTCTCTATCCAAACCGCAGACCGGTCACACAAGCGAAAAAAGGTGACATGCAATCTCTTTTTCCTTACATACCCCCCACCCACCACCGATACTTCAAGAACTTACCTGTTGAAGTCACTACAAGAAGAAGAAGTTTAGAAGTAGATGAGGAGGCTGATGAAGAAAATGATAAAATTGTTTACCTGTAACTTAGTTTTTTCAACCTGTTACTTTGTTTTTAACTGTAAAAGTGGTTCTGTAATAAATCAGAATGTTTCATCTCGACTAAAAATACCGACTGTTCATTTAATCAATTATTCCCTGTCACTATGACAATGTAGTTTATTCGATTTTCACCATGACAATGTAATGAAAATGTGTTGTTTTGTCAGATTTAACTTTTGTGGAGTTGGTTAAATACTGCAGAGTCAAAAAATGGAAAACGTTCAGTGCAACAATCAACCAAGTCCACGAAAAAAAGTTTGCTTGGTAATAAAAAATATATATATACTTTATTTTACTTTTCCTGCACTTAAAGTTTTTTTATGTATTTCAACTACATTAATAAAAAAAATTTTTAATGGTCAAAGATTGTCAAAGTTATGAATTTTGAACTTTAACTCAATTTTTCTCAGTTTTTACTTTTTTGGACTTGATTGGTTGTTGCTCTGACCCCTCCAGTTCTACTTGTATATTAATAAATATGTAGAATTTAAGCATTTGAAAATTATAAGACAAATTTTATATTACACAAATATAATAAAAATATAAACTCACACTAATGGTAATCCTTTACTCATGGTCTCGCCATGACTAATAACAAAGCATTTGCACTCGTCTGCTTATGTTTACAATCACAAACTGAAAGCTAAATTTGATTGTAAAACAAACAAGCTGATTGTTTCAATGCTGACAATAAACAGAAAGCAATAGTGATAATAAGTTGGTTATTTTTGTCATACATATCGTAGTTTGGCACGCCACGTTGCCGATTTGCGATGTATTTTTAGGTTATAAAACGATACAAGTGGTAGCTCATATGTGTTTTTACAGTAATTCAGTACTCCCCTGATTGCTTTTATTAATATGGTTAACCATTTAATGCAATCGTTTTTTTTTTTATATATATTTAAAAGACATTGTTACCATCACGGAACAGTTCCGAGATAGCAATTTTGAGCCCAGATCGGCCGTAACGGGACGATTCCGTGAAAATATGCCAATGGGTTCCGACAGAGCGTCCGCTATAAATGGTTGCCATCAACGTGGACACTACCAGAGAAGTCTGGGGTGTCCATGTTGGGTGGTAGTCAGTGTCCGGATGTTAGGAAAGGAAATGAGTATCAGACTTGTCAGTAAGTAGACAGTCAGGCAGATACTACGTGATTCGGGTTCCACGTAAAGCAATGTCCCATAGTTGATTTTTATTTTGGGCTTTTAATAAATGGCTCTTTTTAAGGAACAGTTGACTTTAGAATACTCCTCATACTCATATTCGCCCATATCTCTGCGTCCTAATGATGAATATAATCAAATTCAGTACCATTCGCAGTAGCCTGTGTGTCACAATAGTTCTACTATGACATAGATAACTAGACAACTGGCCTTGGAGTCAATTAACGTCACAATATAACCGATAACTCGTGGTTACAATAGTGAAAGGCCACAAATGTCATTGTACTCATATCTAGATATGACGACAGTGGATTATTGATGACTTTTACACGTTACCACTACTGGGATATACAACACAGCAAAATAACTTAGACATACTGAAGTGGTCAGGATTCCACGTTATTGTAGGGCCATTACTTGCCCTGGATGTTGGGCTAGACTAGTGAGGCATAGTTAATTGTAGTAGCACTCATTACATTAGTGATTGGCGTCTTTTCAACAAAGAAATAACAAAACCAAAATTTGTAGCCTATAAATTGATTACAGAAACGATCAAGGTATCTTAATATCTTAGTAGTATATAAAATCAAAAAAACTATGTACTCACTCATCACGAAATCTCTGGAGCCACTAAACAGAGTTTGATGAATTTTGGGGGGTAGTTAGCTTTCGTATCATAGAGACCCACCAAGAAAGTATTTCTTAGAATTCCACTCTTAAGGGGTAGAAACGGCCCCTCGTCGTTTCCTTTTTTTCATAAGAGTAACATTGTCATTCATTTTATTTATTTTTTTCAAACGGTTAATAAAGAAAAAACCATGTACATGGCACAAAGGGTTTGCTAATTGTATTGTTAAACGTGTAAGGTCATTTCTATTAACTCTGACATGATTGCACTACTTTTCACCCCCTAAAGTACTGATGACAGTTAGTCTGTGTGCGTTACAGTGTTGCTACTAACCATATTACTAACAAATGTTACAATAATAAACATCAGCTGATAATAATAATAGGACTTGACACTCGATCAAGACAACCATTTGAGTGGGCTAATGTTTTCATAAAAGCTTTTGCTTTTGTATTTTTGTGATAGTTTAGAGAGAAACTATGAGGGAAAGAAGCAAGCGTAGGGAACCACACCTCGTAGCGGAGATGTCGACTAGTTAAGTATACAACACGAAGTTGACTTACTGCTGCAGCTAGGCAGACGGTAGTTATCAGCTGGTCCATTTCTCATTAATGAATCATATTTTAAATTTCCAAATGTTTATTTTAAAAACGTACAACGCTGTATCAAAAGCGTGTCTAAAGTGTAAAATATAACTACAAAACAATTATTCCTCAGAAATATTTGCTTAATACAAAATCGATTAATGCAAACACAAGAAGTTCGTTGCCACTATCGAGAACTATCTCTGCTCTGCTAATTAACTTCCAGTTTATCAACAGCCCCCAGATCCCTTGTGGGCAACTTGTTAACATAACTAACCACCCTTTAATCACTAATCAGACAAGTTCAGTCTTGCAGTTCAATTCCGTATAAATCTACCTTATCCCGCAGACCGCCCAAGCACTATTATAAACTGCGCTGCGACTTGTACCGGTGGGTAATTATGCCCACTCTAATGCCGGCAGAGGCCTAGCCTTGTTAGCTAGATCTATAGACCAGGCGCGCCGCTGAGTACATGAGATATTGTCAGGCTTGGCTTGAACGATCGTGCATCAAAGGAAAATTGCATTGTGCCTCGATGTACGACTGTTATGTAACTCAGGACTACAACATGGCGGATGAGAGCGTTCGTCTTGGATAGAAACCCTCTCGTGATGAGAGATAATTCTATATTAGAATATGTATAACGTTCCATGCATGTTTTGTAATAAAATATAGGTATGGGGAAAACTGATATTATGAAACAGTTGGGCCGAGCGGCGGTTGAGCGGTCTAAGGTTGACATAGTGCAGGTTTGAATCCTGGCCTGGACAGGAAATAGTTATCCCTAATGTTCACCTTGTACTGTACTGGTTCTTCCCCTAACTATTTAGTTAAATCAATTTAAAATGTGATCTAACAAAAACTCAGATACAACCAACAATTGGTAGAGATCATTCATATAATATATTCATCATTACAAATGCAAAATGTCAACAGTCCTAAGCGATAAAGAATGTGCTAAAGATTTTCATCGGAGTTAAATGTCGTTAAAAACGGGGTTATGCAAATTTCTCGTAAACGGTAAGTTTTATGAAAAAAAATTTCCGGCATTTCCGTATATCGTAACATAATCTATAAAAAATGTTCTTATACTTTTTTCCCTTCATGTCACAATTTTTTAGATATTTTATTTATTCTAAGACGCCGATCGTCAAGATATGAGCGAATGTGGATTTCGAATGAGTGTGATGAGCGAATGTAATCATTGTTACCAACTAAGGCCGATTTTTCCGTAGGGGTGTATTACACCGTAAAATATTTTATAAAAAAAATAGGTTGCATATTATAATAAAATATGTGAAGAATGGTTCTTTTATAAAAGGGGTTTGGCTTGTTTACACTATGTACAAGATATATGTCAAAGATGTAACATTCCATTGTTAATAAAATCTTGTTTTCGTTCGAATATAAACTGAAGGGTAACGTCATTTAAACCGTTTGTCTAGCACACTGAATCCACATTATAATGGATGACATAGCATTATATGCTTGTTTAAGTACATTGAGTGATGTCATATTGTCTACAGTACTAAAGAAAAGGCAATGTCGCCGACGCAAGCGTGTTTGGATTAGACCATGGATTGCAAGGCTAACCCATGGTTTAACATTGGGAATTCATCAAAACCTAATAAGAGAACTTGGTAGTGAAGACCACAAAAGAATGAACTATAATACGTTTGCTTATATTTTGTCAAAAGTTACTCCCTTTATAAAACGACAAGACACTCACTTAATAAATTCAACTAGTGTTGAAGATCGTCTCACGGTCAACCTGAGATTTTTAGCAACTGGAGACTCAGAGAGAGCTAACAGTTTTCAATACAGCACCCGTATACCACAGTGTTCAATATCGAAGATAGTACCTGACACTTGTGAAGCTATACACAATTCGTTGAAGAACCAAGTTTTAAAGGTAGCTAAAGAAAAATTTATTTCTTGACAAAATTATAGTTTAATATTATAAAAACATAACACACAAAACACACACTGTTATAAATCAATAATTTCTACTGATCTGTTTGATTCTCAATAACTAGATTGTCATCCAAATTAGACAATCGTATAGCACGTGCTGTTACACCATTAGACAAACCACTTGTATTTTGTACAACTATTGTACTTGGACTACTTACAAATGAGTCTATTGATGAAGTATTTGATAATAAAGATGCGGATTCTACTGTATCCCAGGTATCCATCAGAACTTGCTGAATTTTTCTTTTAGCCTAGCGTACCACAGATACATTGTTACACTCAGTGACGATAGGCCGTAGTTCGGAAGTACCAAAGATACATTGTTACACTCAGTGACGATAGGCTGTAGTTCGGAAGTAACAAAGATACATTGTTACACTCAGTGACGATAGGCCGTAGTTCGGAAGTAACAAAGATACATTGTTACACTCAGTGACGATAGGCCGTAGTTCGGAAGTAACAAAGATACATTGTTACACTCAGTGACGATAGGCCGTAGTTCGGAAGTAACAAAGATACATTGTTACACTCAGTGACGATAGGCCGTAGTTCGGAAGTAACAAAGATACATTGTTACACTCAGTGACGATAGGCCGTAGTTCGGAAGTAACAAATTTACCAAAGGTATCAAACGAGTCTTCATTAACACACGGAACTTGAGAACTTATTTCTTCAGCAACCACATGAGACATTTCAGACATTGCTTTTGGTACCTGGAGCAATAAGTTATCAGGATTGACTTTGACAAATGTTTGCCTCTTATTCTTTGATTGGCCATTTGTTGAGTGGTCACTCTGTTAATTGCTACTAAAAGTCCTACTTTGTGAATTGTGTTCATCGTCACCAACCGACTGAACCTGCAACAAATAGAAAGACATGAAATCACAAAGTACTAACGTGATATGACATTCTTATTTTTAATATGCTTCTAAAAATCACTGTTCATCATCATTACTATTATTATTTTTAACTTATTAACACAAAGATTTTATGAAATCCAATTAATTTTTTTTTGCTTTTTTGTTCAGGTACCCTCAATTGAAAACCAATAGATGCATATTGCACGTGAATTGGAAAATCAATTGAATTTGTTTAACACAAAAGGTGCCATGGATGGAAAACATATACGTATAAAAATCCTGAATTTGGAGGTTCGCATTTATTTAACTACAAGTCATACAACAGCCTTGTGCTGTTTGCTCTTGTGGATGCAAATTACAAATTTCTCTACGTTGATATTGGAACAGATGGTCGAATTGGTGATACTGGAGTGTATGCAAAGAGTAAACTAAAGACATGTCTTACTGACAGACCAATTCTGAATATTCCTGCAGAAAAAACCCTCCAAATGTTCCATACACTATCCCATTCGTCGTATTAGCTGGTGATTCTGTCCCACTGAGCTGCAATGTCATGAAACCATATTCCGTGAAGAACATAACAACAGAAGAAAGAATATTTAATTAAAGACTGTCAATCTTCCAACCGAAAGAGTTACTTGCATTACCAAGCCGCTTGCACATTACACAAAAAACTCGTGTCCTCATTGAAGATGGTCATCAGTTTTTACAAGCGAACACCACTGAAGAACATGCACAAATGAAACCTATTAGTAAGCAAATTGCAATTTTCACAGTCGTCCCTACAAAGAGATAAGATATATATTTAAGAACTTATACAATGGATCCGGGAAAGTATAGTGGCAAGACAAATATATTTCATAAATATTTAATGCAAGAACTTAGCTCGCGTGATCATTCGAGTTTAATGTTAGTTCATCAGCGTGGTCTAGATTGCTTTCGCCTATCAGCAAAAGTTGAGACCTCAGGAAACTGTAGCATGGAACACCAGTACGTACACTGTTGGCTTATACTCATCATCGCTGTTGGCACCACTTTTAATACTGTTCATTACCAGTAAATAATACAAATTTTTTAATCATCTATTACTGTCAAAATTAAATTAATTTTATTTCAAATTTATAAACAATTAAAATCTTGTTTTAACCTATTAATAAATTTTCAAAATGTAAACATTAATTGATTTTACTCACCTTCATTTTTTTTTATTAAATATTGGCTTCAGGGTCCATTTCTTTTTTTCTCACATCTTCAACCGTACAAGTTTATAGCGTTTGCAATGGTTTAATAAAGATCTAGTCTTTTGTTGCTTATTTTTATAATCTTCATGTTTTATGTTGTATATAATTTCGTGGTATTCATCAACAATGTTGTTGCATCAACAATCCAATTGAACTTATTTGTAGCCATTTTGTAAGGACAAAAACCTCGAATTCAGTTATTCTTCAAATTTGTTTATAAAATTTAATACCAACCTATTATATTTAATAAATCAAAGTAAATAGTTTATAAAGTATGGCATATTACACTATCAAATATCTTTGTTAAATACAGTTTATAAAATATTTTACAGTGTAAAGGCCTACCCCCCTTAGAAAGTGTCATGACACATGAACCCAATGATTATCAGCTGACCCCTCTCAATACTCTGATTAGGATCGAACTGAAACTTTTAGCTTATGAAGCTTGGATTTAACCAACTAAGCTACCGACCAATCTTTGGTATAGAGCGATTCAAATCTTTGGTAAGTCATTTTAGTCTAAACGCTGGATACCCATTTCGATTGCAAGAGATTAAGCCATGTAATCTTACGTATTCTTTCGCTAAATCCGAATGTTTCTTAAAAATCTCAAAAAGTAGTACAATTTGTTTAAAACAAATAATCAAAATATTGTTTCCCACACCGGACAAAAATGACACAGCTCATTTCGTCTTAAAATAGACCATATTATGTACAAAAAATTGGTCCGGGATGAGAAAACGATATTTGGATAATTTGTTTGAACAATTGCAACTTAAATAAATGATACTAATTTTTGTGACTTTTAACAACATATTCGGATTTAGATGATAAAAATATTAAAGAATACATGGCTTTGGAATAGGAATCTAACGTTCTGACTAAAATGGCATTCCAATGTTTTGAATAGTAGGAAAAAATTATAAGAACGTTTTTGTAGATAATGTTACGATCTACAACTGTTATTGGAAATAATTTTTTATCAAACTTACCGTTTACGAGAAGTGTACAAAATCTGTTTTGTATGAGCTTTGACCTTGAATACAATTTTTACAACATGTAAAGACTCGGTAAAGACTTTTAAAATTGTATTTGTAATTTTGAAATATGTCTGCTAATTTTTAGCTGTTTCGGAATTTTTGTTAGTTTACCCCACTTTCAAGTGTATTTTAACTGGATTCATTACTGAATAAGGTCCTTGCACAGATCAATAGTCTATGCGGAATGGGCAGAGTAATTTTAACCCATACATGCCCAAGTTTTTTTCGATTTTATTTTTCTATGTTATGTCCTTGTTTATGTTTTTCATTTTTTTTGCATGTCAATTTTTAAATTAGTCTTTTTAACTTGTTCTTTGAGGTAACCACGCCTTTTTTATCCATTTTACAATTAAATGAATATGCAATCAATACAAAGGAAAAACGTGTCTTCATCTGTAACAGGCCACAGTACAACGCTTTAGACCGCTCGTCTGTTTCAACACCGATAGTGCACTTACAGTAGTATTGACCCACCCACCCACTCATACATGTACAGTGGTATTGACCCACCCGCCCAACCATACACGTACAGTGGTAATGACCCACCCGCCCACCATTATTTATTTAATTAATTGGGTTTAAATTAACCCAAAATTTATTCATTATTTAACATGCCGCTCCATTTTTCGGACACTGGGTAGGCCTATATATGGGTTAAAAATGAATTCACAATTTCCTTTCTGTAAAAATAAAGCAATAGGTTAAGTTGTTGGACCATAGAGACCACGTATAACGATAACCACCTTCATACTAAACCAAGTCGCGCTATTTTCGTCAGTTTGCGAGTCTTATGCCTAACCCATATATTTTTTAATAATTTTATTTTTCTGTTATTTCCTTGTTAGGCCTAATATTTTTAATTTTTGGCATGTCAATTTTTAAATTAATCTTTTAACTTGCCCTTTTTTATCCTTTTTATAATTAAATTAATATGCAATCAACACAAAACAAAACCGGGCCCTCCTAGTCTTAAGTTTTATTATAAGTAAAAATTAGTAAAACTTATCTTCAACCAAGTTTCTTTGGTTAGTAAAAAAATTCTCAATTTGCGTTTTTCCTATTCTTTCCTTCCCCAGTTTCGTCCTCACATCACGTAAAAAGGAACGAAACCTTTTTCATTTATTATAATTCAGTCTCATTTATTTTTCAAATCACTAGCAACAGTTCACTGAAACATTAACTTGTTTCAATAATTTTGTTTAGTTCTATCATATTATTATTTTTCTTCGACTTCCATTTATGTTCAACTTTTCCTACTTTGTACTAAAGATTGTCGCCTTATAAATTGGCAATTAAAAGGCCACACGCTTGAAGGATAGAGAACACGTTGGAACTCACTTGTCCACAAGAATGGCGGAGTTGAGATTATCTTTATTGTAAGGCTATGAGAGGTACAGAAGCACATATACCGACAATGTTAGTGTCCATTTAAAGCAAGCAGCTGCGCAACTTTTTGTTGCGCAGCAAGTGACAGGCTCTTCCACACTTGTTATTGCCTCTTGTTTTTTTTTTTTTTTTTTTCAACTATAAAAGATTCAATGCCTAAAGATGGTATATCTTGGACAAGCAAGAAACCAATCCTCCATTGTGAACAGAAGGGATATGACGATTAGACGATGTATTTCTTATTTTAATAATTAGGTCTCTTGCTAGCCAAGTGGTAAGCACGCCAGCTTGTTTTCTTTAGGTTTACCAAGTTGCCGAGAGAGTGCTCTGCTCTGAGTAAAGGTGGTGCGAGAGAGACAGAGATACTCAACAGAAGATACGAAAAGACAAAATTACAGTAGATGCTCTCACACACACCAACTTGAAGGAAAAGACGCTACGTACGATCTATCGTACACTGATCAGAAAAGCGTTTTCAAGCTCTGCGCCAGGCTCAATTTTTATCATGGGTCTGCATTTATTGTGGAATATTTGTACTTATTGCTTCATTGCAGAAGGTCAAGGGTTCAAATCCCGGGCTGTCTATTAAATTTATTGATGGGTTTGAACCGACTCATAACTAGGTTTAAACGCCAAGTAAAAATAGCACTGACGTTGAAAGAAAGAAAAAAGTTTCACTAAACATTTAGTTGCTCGGAAAACTTTACTTAAGAAGCGACAACTATAACTCTTGCTCCACAGGGATGAATATTTAAATATCCTGTAGTAACAGCTTAATTCTGTACCACAAATACTTTTATTAAGATGCAAACTTTGTCCAAACTAGAACTGTCGAACTTCTGAAGAGGGATAAACAAGAAAGTTTAAGTTCTCAAAAGAAGACAATGAGATTAAAATTTCTTTCTGAAACCGATTCAGTCACTCTATGGGCTGTCAAAACCGTGTTAGCTGTTTATTAAATGATCTACGAAGTTTCCAATATCTACTTAATTTCTTATGCATTTATTTTCCCATTATTAAGGTGCATGCCCATCCCTTCCATTCACCATTACCTAATTCAGCCATCATAAATGTGGGGAGGTCATAAAATTTTTAAATATTTAGATTTATTCCTGATTGTTATGCATTTGAAATCAATTTACACCCAAAGGGTGAACAGTAATTCCAGAAAATACGTCCAACGTCTGAAATATATTTTTATACTGTTCGCTAATGTACAGTATATACTGTTCGCTAATGGTTTGAATAATTTACGTTGGATTCTATATTCCTCGTGAAACACGGAAATTGAGATTGTTATGAATGTGCTTTTTGTATGGTAATTTTTTGTTAAATTAATTAAACATAAAATAAGAACAAATAAACTTTTTGGCATATAGAAAAATTGTATTGGTACTAATTTAATTTTTGAACCTTAAGGCTTAAAGAAAAACGCCAAAAAATGAGGTTATATTTCAACGATTCGATTTGTAGTAATGATCGTATATGTCAATACTACTGTATGTGTAAGGGTGGGTGGGTGGGTCAATATCACTGTATGTGGGTGGGTCAATACCACTGTATGTGTAAGGGTGGGTGGGTGGGTCAATACCACTGAATGTGTAAGGGTGGGTGGGTGGGTCAATACCACTGTATGTGTAAGGGTGGACGGGTGGGGTGCAACACGATGTGCCATTTCATAGGTGAAGAACTCTTCTTGTGGACTATACGTTGGTTTTTGTAAAACGTTCACTTTTTCCACATTTACGTAGGCGAAACTTTAAAAATCATTCTTGGCGATTTTTAATTAAAAACTCACGTTAACTTATGGTTCATTAGATTGGACCTTTGATAATCATTAAGTAATTGATAATCATAATGATTTTAGCCCATGTAAGATTGTATGTAAACAATCTTAGGGAGGTCGACAGCTCTGTAGTAGACACAGAATCTTACCGTCAGCGGCCAAAACACGCTGTTCTATTTCAACTGTACGGCTCGTATTTGTTGTTATAACGAGTTATAGTGAACGTTGTGTGATTACTAAAGGTTCAATAAAGTGGACAATAAGTTGATGAGTTTTTTTAAATTTGAAATAGTCAAGAATTACGTAGTTTCTCGTATTTAAATATATATAAACTATACAAATAAAGTTTATAGTTTTAACAAAAACCTTATTAAATTCCACTACAACAGATCCTCGCTTATCAAATGACACTTTAAGTGTTAAGAAACGATCGTTATTAAGGGACCGAATCGTAGAAAAAGAAATTCATGATTTTGACGTTTTTAGTGGAACAGTCGCCGTTTTTCGAGAGTAATTTTCGACCCGTTTGCTGAATATTATGCTCAAATACCTACGTATAGAGTGCTAAATAGAAAATGTTAAGGGTGTTCGATCGGAAATTATTTTTGAAATTTTTTTGAATAAAATTGTTAGTATCAATGTAAGTAATAAATGTGTTACAGGAAAAAATTCTAAAAGATTTCTTCATAGAAATATGGCAGTTCAAAGTTCAATTTGGACGTTTTGGTGCATAACTCATGAACAAACCGTGTGATTTATTAACATTTTGAGAATATAGTGGACAAAAGGTACTAATCAACTAAGTATATAGTAAATCTAAAAAAAGTATTTGTTCAAGTGTTACCAATTATTTTTCTATAAATGATATTTGTTAAAATTTTGAGTTGAAATTTGTATAGTCCTCTTTGGCTAAAAAATTAGATTAATAATAAATATAAAATTCATTCCTAATGTATACTATAGATGTGGGAGTTATGCCCATCCATCAAATTTGCGGGTGGGGCAGACGGGGTGAGAGGGGAGGTGAATACATTGCTTGTTCGTTAGTGAGTCAGGATCTTTACTACTCTTAGCGGCAGTTGCGATAAAATTTAGAACAAAATTCCATAGAGCGTTAAACTGAGCGCCCGGACGAACATCCTTAAAGAAAATTCCCTGGCTTAAACTGAAACGCCCACGAAGTAGTCGTGAAAAGTCTTTCTCGTTTAAATTTTACTAAACCACTAAATTCATTTATTAATTACCTTAGTTCTGTTTCATGTCCAATTTATTGATGAGAAGTTTTTCAGCTTGGAACTTACAACTTTCAGACACGACAAAGATCCACCCCATCACCATTGTCCCTGTACGCTGGATCATTTGTCTGCAGTTAGTGTGGTCGTAAGTTGGACCGTTGAAGCTCGCCCCCATCACCATTCATCTCACTCTTCGCTCTCTCTCCTGTGACTCATTCATCGCCGGTTGACGTAACACGTGACTGATGTATTTCACACGTCACGAAATCTCTTTTAAGTCCTTTAGTGAGACGTATACAAACGACTATTAGTAGAAATGAAAGGGTCGTGTGAGTTAAGGTGGGCGGTTTAAAAATATTGTACTACTGTCAGTGGTATCTTTATTACACAGTTAGATTTCTCGTTCAATGCTAAATTTTGTGTCTTACTATCAGCTGTTTTTGCAGTCCAGTAGTGTAGCGCTAGTGTAGTCCCATGTAAATGTAGCGCATTTTTAACTGACTATAGTGCAGACCAAAGCTAGTAAATATGAGGTTGGCCTACTCACTATACTGTAATCTGCCTGCATTTAAAGGATCTGTGACGTCACGATTAGCCCCGGCGGCCGCTCCGTAACACTAGCGCATACAGGAAACCGGACGTTCACATGATTACAAATCAATTTAAATATATATATATTTTAACTATGTGAATTATTTTTATATGAGTCTACGTGAAAGTGACTTGATTGGGTTTGAATGAAATAAATGTATTATAGGAGAAAATTAGAATTAAACAGACCCATTATCATTATCAATCATTATTCACCCACCTGCCCATCCATGGTGGTATTTACAGTATCCTGACCTTGACTGTTCGTTTTTATCAATAATACTTACCTTGTAATATACTGGTTCTCCTCCTTATCCCGATAACATCCTCCACAGATCAATTATCTATGTGGAATGGGTCTCTACTACCCCCTCTTTATCCTTACTCTTACTGAAATCAGCCTCTCCTTAAAAAGAAAAAACTGAAAATACTAGATACTCACGTATGTTGATTCCAAATTTCATAGTAAAGGTTGATTTTCAAAAATGAATAATACATCTAAACCAATTCCACAACTTACAGTCTTACTAAAGTTTCACTGATATATCACCTGCTAATGTACACATTTTTGTAAAGTTGAAAATAAGTTTAACAGTTTGTTTCATGATACGTTAATTAAGAACAGTAAATTGAGGCTTTTATGCTATATGCTTATAGAACCCTTTTCAGTTGTTTAAGGAATAAGAATCATTCAATCCAAACGTTGGTTCTCCCTTACCATCGTGATGGCTAGGCATATAAAACTTTAGAGCACTAAAAAAATAAATGTTTGAAATAATCATTTACACGAAGCAAGACTTCCGAACTCAAGTCACTACATATACTGAGTCCTTTTTCTTATTACAAAAAGTTTTAAAGACAATTATCATGTTCATTACTATTCATTAGTCATTAATCATCATTAAGCCACTGATCGTAGAGATGAGCAAATGAGAATCATGAGTGTATATAAAAGAGTGTAGGCATTGTTACTAACTTCTGTCGGCTGTTCCATAGTAAAAGCAATTTATTAATAGCCCACTAGCTAGGGCAACAGCTAAGGGACCTACTGCTTTATGTGGAATCTAAACCACATACTATTAGTCCGATTTTCAACAAAATGACAAACCGGATAATCTGTTCTCTCCCCTAAATAACATTCAAAACCTGACTGCCACCCAACATGGACACCCCAGATTTCTCTAGTAATGCCCACGTTGATGGCAACCTTTGAGCAGACGCCGTGACAGTATTAAGAGGACAAAGCACAGTATTATCACCTACAATCTCCACAACACTTTGTACAATCTCTACACCCAAGTAGCTGGGTTACAGCACTTTGCCACTTGTGCCTTGTAAATTTGTTCTACAGAAAACCTCCAAATTTTTATAAATATGGTCGTTTGTAAAACAAACTCAATTCCAAGGTAATCAAAGAATCTCAAAGTCTGTACAAAGAACGTTTATTAACATTGGCTTCAATAGAGGATAGCAATGTAAGTGAGGTAACTTACAAACAAGTTCTAAATAGCTCAACGAACAGCTGTGAGAACAGTTCGACAAAATATACAATAAACTAACAACTTAGTATATCACTGGTACGAATCATTTACACTCAATTAACATAATATATATTACACTAAATATATTACAGAGTAAACTGATAAAACACAATGTTTAGTTTTTTAAAATTGATAATTAAACTTACAATATTTATTTTTGTTTTGTAATCATAAACTATATATATTTTTTCTATTTACCGTCAAGGATATTTCTTTTTCAAATATTGATTCATAAATATAATATCAATTCTGTGATGCATAAAAACTAATAAAGAGGGTTAATAAATAACAAAAACACTAAATTCAATATAAATCAGTCTTATAAATATAACAAACAGAGATGATTAGCAATAATAACATTTTTAATTTATATAATTTATCTTCATATGATTTACTGTTTACTGTATGTGATTTCACTTCATGCTATCTTATCCTAGGTTTTATAAAAATAAAAACACCAAATGTAAAAGTTTGTGTGAAAATAAATCTAAAGTTAAGATTTTCTGAATGTATAGTTTTAAAAACATTGTAATTTGTTATTTTGGCACATTGTCAAATAACTAAGATAAAACATATAATATATTGATATAAATAAAATCATACCAATTTACAAAATATGTGAGAGCATGTTAATTAAATTGATATGTAAATTTATTTAAAAAAAACTTATATTACTTATTTTTAAAAAATTGGTTACAATGATGAAACGTTATAATAGCTTAATCTTTGTTCCAACTTTTTCTAAAAACGAAGTACAAATGAAATACAGAAAACTTCATATAAAGGCAAGGATGTTTGTGAAGGGGGTTCTCTGGTTTAGTGTAAACTATACAGGAACAGGACGAGTTGAAGCTATGCAAATGTAACTTATGCAGTAATTTATTTATGCAGTATATGTAAATTTATACATTATTCCGAGGATTGCAATTTAATTAAAACACCTAAACACTGAGACGTAGTTTTCAATTTTCTTCTCCTATGTGTGTTTTTCAAATCATTTCATTGCTAAGCACAAGTGACATCCAAGTCACATAGAGTAAGTGAGGACATAAATTTGCCTTGTTCCGTCCGAGGCGATTTATTCTCACAAGTTCCTGGAGATTTAGCAAGTTAATAACGCCACAAATCTTGTCAGTGAGTGTCGTAAATAATAATACGAGACAAATGAGTAATGAGCGAGAGAGTCTGCTTGCTATTCTGTCTGCAGCGAGGGGAGGAGCACTGACCTCTCTCTCTGCGTCAGTGAAAGGAGTCATGAACCAATACCCACTCGTCCGTGAGCCACAACTGTAGACATCTCGTGCTCTGCTTTTATATCTGATCTATGGCGAATGCAAGTCATAGATTTTTAAATTATAGTACAACTAGAAAACCACCATCTTAAGGATTGATATATTTTATATAAAGGTTACTTTTGCACCAAAGGGCAAGTGCCTCATGCATTTACATTTTGTTTAGGACAGGAAAGCAAACTCCTTTTGTAAGTCCTTTGAAAGTTCACACACACAAAAACAAGGGTAAAAAAAAAAAATAATAATAAACTACTGAAAATAGGGCCAGAAGCCTTGAAATATCTCCATGAATGTTTCAATGAACTTTACTTATGATTTATAAGTGCCATGATCTGGTTGCAATAATCAAGTTTATTATTTATTACTTGAATTTAGTAAAAAATTATAAATTTTATTTGTTCACTTTAATGTTTACCTACATCTCTCGTCTGATCTGGCCGCAAATAAACATGTAAAGCTATCAAGGTCAGATAACAGTTTACTATAAACAGACTGTATTCTGTTACAAGGTACTGTACTTTTTTCCCTTAGTTAAAACGTTTTATATAATACTAGGTTTTCTTATTTTTAAAAATTCCTTAACCCTTTTGGTGCCAGGCCAATTGCACATTTCCTATGTGAAAAATGCCGGGCCATTTTTGGTGAAATTGCAAGGTTTCAAACAAACTTACGCAGCATCTATGTTTTTTTGTCATATTTATATAGATCTTTTTTTTAACTGAAGTGCTCTTTCTAATGAGATATAGTTTACCCTCCTAATCAAAAAATCTTATTTGTAAAACAAAATATTTGGTACCTAAATTGTTTTTTAGTTTTTTTCCTAATTTGAAGGTGCATAACATATTTACAAAATTTGTTTAGAATTTTCTCTCATTACCATTTTATAGAGAATTTCAAACTGAACAAAGGAAAATAATGTCATTAAACATACTTAAAAAATGTTCATTTTACAAAAATATAATTAAAGTGCTGCAATTTGGTTGCCAAGCAACATACAGACTAATTATTGAAATCTATAAAGCAGTTTTTCTGAAATAAAACTGGGGTTATTGATTTACCTCTGTATTGTTCTAATAGTTACAAAATATAAATATATAAAAAGTCACTGTCAGATAAATATGAGTTTTCGTCGGATGAAGTTATATTAGCAATGCATTCGTCATCTACATCAACATTATTTTGGCCTAACCTACTAGCGCTAGCAACTGATGTATCAGGATCACTTACGTTTTCTAATAACGTTAGCAAAAGTCTTTTGTCTTCTGCTGGAAGAAGTGTATCGTCACTCATTGTAATGAACTTTTAAGTAGATAAAAAATAATAATTGTTCACAATTTAGATAAACAAAACAAAAACAAACATTATAACGATACACTACATTGGCACGAAAGACAAACTCAGCTGCGCTGACTACTGACATAATCTAATGTTTACTGCAATCAGCTGCACAATTTTGCGAAAGAAAATGGTGAAACCTACGACAGCGGTTATTGTCAATGCGTCTGGTATGACTTTGGCGGCTGGTTAAAGAAAATAGTGATGAAGTATAAAAAATACAGGCGTCTCTCACAGCGACGCTGGCATCTTTCGCACTAGCACTCCTGGCACTATAAGGGTTAAAATATTCAGAAGATTGAAACGCCTGCTATTTAACAAATTGTACAGAAAGAAGAATTTTGCAAATACTTATAAACCTAATGTGGCAATTAAAATAAAATCAAACAAATTTCAATGTAGTGTTTGAAATAATTAGTTAGGATACCAGCAATATGTTTAACTAAAACTACAAATATAGTTAGAACCATGCAGTTAAAAGACATTTAAATGAAATCCTCAGGGTTCAAAATAACCTACAGTAGCACCCTCTGATTAATTGACAACAATTCCAACAAAACAAGTAAATGAATAAAAAAGTCACATATTTTATACTGACATATGTATAAATAACATCAAAAACACGCCATTGAACAAACAGCAAGGAAACAGTCAAAACACTCAATAAACATCTCAAGAGTAAATAACATTAATTCAAATATTATGGAGACAGTACCAATAAAAAAAGTAATATACAGTAATAATAAATTATTTTTTATAGTTTATTTTGTAAAAGCACCTTGATGTTTACAAAATGGCAGTGATATATAGATTAAAATGCAAAATAAATTAGAAATATATAACGCAGTCAAAAACATAAATAATTAGTTGTCAATTCCAAAGGCAAAATGTGAGTTAAAAAACAAAAACTACAAATACTGAGAACTAAATGTATTAAATATTGTCTCAGATTTAATTATGGATTCTCTGCACTCTAACTGTTAAATTCTACTAACAAAAAAGTTACCGCCTATTGAAATACTACACTCATGAATAGAAAAATACATAAAAATAAAGTCAATATAAGCGTAAAAACTCAAGCTTAATTCGTCATCCAACAGCTCTACTCTAAACGACTACAAAACGTTCAACAACAAGAATATATGTGACAAATGCAATAACAATTTACAAAACTACATTAAACAATTCAATTAACAATTTCATGCTCGCATGAATGGCTATTATCAATTATTTGGTGTTCAGGGCCTTAGAAAAATTTTACTGCTAATATTATGAAAATAAATATTAACATTAAAAAATTATAATACTTACAAAAAAGGCATCTGTTACGGCCTAGTACAATGTTACCAAACTAAATAATGCACAACGAATCAACAATAGTTTTAGATAGCTGACGAACAACGCAAAAATATTTTAGTCAGCTGTCATTAGGTCCCGATAATATTTGTATAGGAAATATTGTCTGACAAAATCATGTCTCATATACGTTAAATGTTTTACTAAAAACATCAATATTAGAAATTTGATTGGTAGTACAATAATTGTTATTTATATCAATTCCCACAAAAATCAACTGACCCTCAAAACACTGACTAACTCTGGATGATAAAGAATACGATACTGTCTAGAAGTTCTGTATGAAAAGTAGCTGAATCTAAAACATAGGACAAAAATTGACAATTTATATACAATTCAAAATATATATTGATTTAAACATCAATATTAGAAATTTGAATGGTAGTACAATAATTGCTATTTATATCGATTCCCAAAAAAATCAACTGACCCTCAAAACACTGACTAACTCTGGATGATAAAGAATACGATACTGTCTAGAAGTTCTGTATGAAAAGTAGCTGAATCTAAAACATAGGACAAAAATTGACAATTTATATAGAATTCAAAATATATATATTGATTTTTTTCGGTAAATTTTGTAGTGATAAATACTCTATATTTTAACACAATTTGTTTGACTGTTTATGAAGTCTAAGTAAAAGAGAAAGGAACTTTTTCTGTTTCATACTACAACAATTATTTTTAAGGAAGATGCTATACATTTGTACAAGTAGTGATAAATTGATTAATTTATTTTGATTCGAAATTTGGCCGTTTAAAAAAAAAATTATGTCTTTAACATTTTAAAAAGATGCTGTTCTAAACATAATTTTCACTACAGTAGAAATACGAATGAATTTTAAACACGATCGCCATATAAATTTTAAACGCGGCTTTTTGCACTATTCAATCTAAATATACTATATAATTAATATTTTACCTTGATGTGACAAGGCGTATTTTCACCGGAGTAAGAAAGTAAAAACAATTTACACTTAATATTTATACACTGTACATATATACACACGATATGGTTCTACACGTAGGCCTCGACCCGGCGGCCCCTGATCCTGTAAAAGAACTCCTTCCAGCTGTTGAACGTCTTGCCGGACCAGATCCAGAAGGAGGAGGTGATGCCGACAATGAGGCACATGAGATATTTGATCATAAACACCTCAAAGTCAGGTTTGCGGCCGACGTCGCGACTCAGCGGGCAGGGGATGGCGTAGCTAGGTCTGGCACACATGTCTCGGTGCCACGTCAGCATCCAGTGGTCCAGGTAGCCTTGCTCATAGAACAGGCAGGCGACCACGATCAGTGCCGGCACCTGAGAACAGAACACTATATTTGACATATCTGTTAGGTACTGGGGAAAAGAGTAATGCCACCACTGCCACCAGATATTACAAAATATTTACTTTTGCTTAGTTTACACACATAACCTGAAAAACTTAAAAAAGAAAGATTAACTTAAAATGGTTGTTTCGGAAACTGCCAAGCCACCACTGAGAGGCTTGGCAGTCCTAACTATTTGATACCATTATGTTAGTACAGTAGTTAGACAAACTGAAAAACTATACTGATCGCATTATTTTTATTTTATTTACTTGCTTCATTACAGGTTGAACCCAATTACAATGAAATCAGTACTACTAAATAAAGGGTCCATTGTGGTACTGCTTTACAATACAATGAAAAATACAAAAACCATAAACTATAAATCAAATTAATACTATGAACTAATAAAGTAACAGCAAACACAACAATCAAATAAGTTAATTCAGGAAATTAAACTAAGCTACTTGTTAACAAATTCATGCTTCAAACAAAAAATAAATGCATTTAAAATAACAATATAAACAAATTGAATAACCACAATTGAACAAATTGAAATTTATAACCAATGACTCCAATCATCTATCAGTACAAAAAAGAGCCATACTCCATTCAATAATTGTTGGAATATTGTTTTTATTTTAGTTTTTTTTTAAATTGCATTCACCAGTTCACATGGGCCTTCAGGCCTGTGCATGAACTTTATTCAACATGAAGTACCAACCGTTGGCTCAGCGGGGATTCGAACCTTGAAAATGCCTTACACAGTCTGAAGCCTTAGCCAATGAGCCACCACACGGCCCAGTTTTAAATATACCTCTATCAGAAGAACAATTATTAATTAAAGGAACTACTGTATATTATTTTAAAAATCTATCAATGTTCAATGAATAATACTAATTTAATAGACTATTTGTTCAAGAAAACAAAAAAGAAACAGAAGTAAAAATAAATCTTATTCCTACTAAAGAAAAAAATCAGTAATTGGATTATTATAACTTGGATAACAATTTGATATCCTATTCAAAAAAAAAAACACAAGTATCAATATTTCAAACAAGCCAAAAAATAATCTACAAAAACAATTAAAATCCAAAAGATTGAGAATGATGAGAAGTTTGGAATATATAAAATAGGGTGGAATGATTGTAAAAAAAGTTTACAGGACAAGCAAAAAATAACATTTCAAAAAAGATTTACAGAACATTGTCAGATTTTAAATTTGATTGTGAAGAAAAATCTGCGAATACCGCCCATTGTATTAACACTGAGCACTGTATTACAAAAGAAAATTTAAAACGATTAAAACATATAATCAAACCATAATTTTAAATGCATTGGAATCATGATGTATTAATAATGAAACTGACTCCAAAAACTTGTTAAATCAAGAAGATGGGCTAGTTCAACATTCTATTTTGCTTTCAAAACTACAAACATGATTAGTTTAAAATGCAGTTTATAATATCTCAAAATCATACTTAATTAACATTTTATTAATTAACATTTTAAAAAGTACACAGGGTGAGTTTTAAGTCAGTTATTCTGTAACTTACACTTCCACACTTTAATTTACTTCTTTAATATGCCATTAAATTATTATTATTATTAACCAGCAGTACATTTATAGTATTTCAATAATGTTAGGGATCACTAGGGAGGGAAGTCTACCTAGAAGATCTAGGAGTCAACTTTTAGGATTGGGCGAGCCGGTGGCCGAGCGGTCTAAGGCGTCAGGACTTTGAGCTTGGGTTAGAGATAGCGCTGGTTCGAATCTGGCCTAGACCTAGGCTGGAAGATTTATCAGTAATATTCACCTTCTACTGTACTGGTTCGCCCCCTTACTATGTCTGATTAAGTTCCTCGCATAGATCAATAGTCTATGAGGAAAGGGCAGAGTAAGGTCAAGAAGGAGGTTGGCCTCTCCTTAAAAAAAAAACTTTAAATAGGGACGTCACGTCATACGCTATTTAAAAACGCCATTTAAAGCTAAAAGTAATAATGCAAACAAAATTTAAAATATATGTCATTCTTTAGTTAAGCATTATTGTGTTATTTTATTTGAATGGTTATCTCCTTATGTATGTATTTTCATGATTAAAACTGCTTTTTCACAGTTAAAACAAAACCATATTTGTGTTTATATCATATTATTAGTTTACTCATAATTCATGGCAAAGCAGTTTTAATCATGAAAATACATATATAAGGAGATAACCAAATAAATAAAATAACACAATAATTAATAACTAAAGAACAACAAATCCTTTTAAAATTCGGATCGCACTAACATTTTCACCTTGAAATTGTGGTGTTAACTGACATATCAAAAGACCACATTCTCTTTATAATTTTGTAGTTGGCTCCTACACATTGGACGCCAATTGATACCTAATAACATTGAAACACTCTAAATTTAGTGTGGGTTAGTATTGACTTAATGGCATATTCAAAAAGCAAATCTATTATAAACCGTGGGAACAAGTTAGAAGAGGGGGTAACTGACTTAAAAAGCCCGTATAAATTAAAGTGTTCAATTTAGAACTAATCATATTTCTCTTTTTTTATAAAACATGTCTGATGAAGATAGCCTTGCTATTGAAATGCCTCTCTCAATAAAGTTTCTATATATTGGTTTAAATTGTATTTAATAAAAAATATATAATAAGAAACAGTATTTTTGAATTGAACATTTTTAACTCATTAAAATAAAACTATTAACTTAAATATATATGAGTCAAAAACATAATTTTTGCGATGTCTGAAGAAAAAAGATAGTACCATATACAGTGCAAAAACAAGAAACACAAGACCCTGTCTGGAATGTTGAGATTGTCCAGAGTAATCTATGTCTGAGGAGCCTAATGATCCAATCTAGCCAATCAGCCAATTGAGTGACTCATTAATGAGGGATCTCAAAACCAATTCCACTCATCTCTGTCCTCCACTGAGCACTTGTATATATTATGATACCTTAACCTGATAGCCCAACTCTTACATTACAAATGAGATTATTTCAAGTCTAACCAGAATGTGTCTGAATGTAGAGATGGCAAACAAATCCTACAACTTAATTTATTTATGTCTTGTTGAAGTTTTTCCAGATCTAATTTCCTGGAACCCACAAGTCAAAATCTTTAGATAGTTTCAGGAACTAAGCAAATGAGGGCAAATCCCATCATGATTGTAGGATATTGGTGGTTTCATAATACGTTATTTGAATTTGACAAACCGTCCTCTATAAGCATCACAACCGTAGCTACCTATCCATCCAAGTGCACAAAACTACCATAGCTGTTAGAGAACTTGTTCCATATTGTCTATGCAGGTGACCTGTCCAGCAGGCTACCTGCTGTGCTGTCCACACGGTACCAGTGGTTGCCGAGCAGGTTGCAACTGTCTCAGTGTGCATCACATGTGTTCACTCCTCTGTGAAATGTAGGAAAGATCACATTTGTTGGTGAACCAAGCCATTATTGTTAGAATTGCAGAGAAGAAAAATGTGGGGTAGAGAGTGACTTAAGAGAAGAGATACTCAAAGAGAATACGCTACAATAGTAACAGACTTGCAAACTGATGACCAAAGAGTTTTGACATCTCACCATTATCAAGTAAAATTGAATTCTATATTGATCACATTCTTAGAGAATAGATAAAAAGTTACATATTTGTTAGTCATGAACGTTATGTTCTCCACTGCAGAAACGGCGTAATAGTGTATATAGGGCGCTCTAGAAGCCACGTTTTCAAAGACGTTTTGAAATTCTTTTTTAGCAGTTGTCTTCTGTGGTCAGGTAAGGTTTAAAAAACAAGGCTCCTCTTACGATGGTTTTTTTTAATCAGACAGGCTGTGCTTGTTAGCAGGAAGTTCTTACTGTGTCTAGTGTTTGGAAGTGTCCATTTCAGTCCTTGTTCTGCCAGTCTTAATTGCATAGAGAGTTGACTCTTGAATGTAAAGTCGTATGATTGTCAGAATTCCCAAGACAATATTCTTAACCTGCAATGTCCAGAGAACTAGGTACTTGAGAAAGCGCACTTTAAACGAATTATTGTGCGAGGCGAACAACTTTAAGGTGTCAAGAGATTGTTTGGATAACAACTGCTTGCTCAAGATGAGACTACAGAAGTGCAGTGATAGGTTACATATAGGTATTTTTGATGGTAGTTGGACAAAGTTGGCTACTCTTTAGAAAAACCAACTTGTCAATGGGTTGGCAAGTAATCTGCTTTGCAATTTGGGACATCACAGGTATGGGTAGCCTGCACATGGTAACTTGGATAAACCCAACTTATGCACCCAATCCACCCGCTTAAAAGAAAACTTTGCCCATCTTCAGACAAAATTATGGGTGAAGACTAACCCAACAAACAAAATTTGACATAACACCTCATACAAGCATTATGGTCTACCAATTTACTTACAAATCCAATTACACCCACCCAATTACCTACAAACATTACTGTAGATTTAGCCAACTCCTACTTAATGTTACGTTCCAACAGGGTTCGAAATAATAAGACAAACTACTGACTGTTTTCCTTATTTACACTCACTTATTAACTAAATTACACAAATTTACAAATATAAATAACTAGACACTATTATCACTTGAAATTATACCAATCTACAGTAATAAATGTCACTTAACCCTTTCCACTCAAGTGGCGGGGCAGCCCCGCCACGCAACTTACCGCACTAACTCCAATGTCGGGCCGGCCCCGACGTCTCTATAAAAACGTTCTATGATTGTATTTAGACTGACGTAGTTACATTATTGACCACTAGGGTTGTTGTTTGATATGTGCTGCTATCTGTAGAATTTTTTCGGAACCGTTTGAGTTTAGTATCGGTAAACAAACCTCAGAAAATGTAATGTTTGTCGTCTGTGGCTGCTCTGTAAACAGCTGGCTGACTGCAACAGCTATCTGCACTCACTTTGTTCCGTCATATGTTATCGTTCGTAATGAGCTTATAAAACGCATTGTTGTTGCTAGGTTATCGTTGTTGTTTTACTGTTTAGTCATAATATTTTTATTTTTACGAAAATGAAAGAGCGTTGCAAGTAGGCTATTAGATTTTGTCTGTTTATATTTTTAGCTGATAACATGTTTTGAATTATTGAAAAAAGCTTTACTTACAAATTTGGTTTAAATTATGTACCTTTTGACTGTTGCTAAGCAATAAAATAAAATTTGTGGAGTAATTGTTTACTAGTTGCAGTGAAAATAATTTTTTTGTTAAAAATGTTGTTTTTCAAAAAAATTCGGTTTTAGAATTATATATTTTTTTTATGTATAATTTAGTCCAAAATATTTGAAAATGACTTTTTTTTGTTTGTAAGGATACAAACAACAAAAAACAAACAACAAATACTATTCTTCCTATTTAAAATTTTTCAAAAATTCTTCTTGTATCCTTTTTTTGTTAGAAATTCAATTTTGTTCCAATAAATATATATAATTAAAAAATTTTGAAAATAAAAATATATGTTTTATTTTATATTAATCTATACTTTAGTCATTGAAGAAACAAAGAAAAAATACATCAGCTTTTTGGAACTATCAGATATATGTTTTTCCCACTGAACAAATGTAGTAGGCAATCTTTGCTTAAAAGTAAATGGAGCTGATAGGGAAACTGGGTTCCCAGTAATTGGAGTGGAAAGGGTTAACAAACACAAGTTTAAATGTTCAATGCCCATTCAATATCCGCCACTGTTCATGAACTGTCACTGTTAAGCACATTTCATTTTACTGTCACTTCCACTCCAGGCTGAAGACTCACACTCCCACTGACACTGTCTATCACCCGAGGGGTGTCCTTTATATATGGTGCCACTGCAATCTAGAAAGTTCCGGAAGTATGTTTGGGAATAGTCCAAACTGCCATTCTGGAAGGCTCTGATACAGCCCAGAAATTATCTGGGGGCTTTCAGATTGGCCAACAACAGGAAGCGATATGCCAAAAAAAGAAATGTGCTGTGCACTCAATAACTGGTGTGATCATCAACACTGAATTCACTACAATATATCAATTGAATTTTGCTTAGCAAATTAATTGTAGACTTTAAGTAAGTATTACGAAAATATATCGCCACCTTATCACCAGTTAGTTGTAAACTTCAAAAAATGCTGAAATAAAAAATCATCCGAATACATCAAAACTGCCTATTTAGTCGTAATATTAATTAGCAATACTGACTATTTTTCAGTGTTGTACTCACCGTGTAAAGCACAGAGAAGACGCCTATCCGGATCATAAGCTTCTCCAGTTTGTCAGTCTTGGTGCCGTCATGCTTCATCACCGTCCTGATCCGGAAAAGGGACACGAATCCTGCCAGCAGGAACACCGTGCCCAGGGCCAGGTAGACGAGCAGCGGCGCCAGGACGAAGCTCCTCATCGTCTCCACATCCCAGAGGCCGACGTAGCACACGCCCGTCAGGATGTCACCTGCAACACACAAGCTAGGTTAGAAATACAGTACGTGGAACTACACAGGGATGGCAAATATTGTCAAAATATCGATAAATCGCAAACGAAATATCGATCTAACGATGATATCGAAAGAAAAATATCGATACATCGGGTAACCAATATATCGTTTTGTAAATTTCATGTTCAGGCCTCCGGATTACTGAATTAACACTATGTATTGGATCACTACAAATATTGGATTACTTGACGGATCACAAAGGTAAATAACCTACTTTATAGTGTTTTGTAAATGACTTATATGTTTAAAATTATGCACTGTCTTACGTCATGACTAAAAATACACTCATTATTTCAAAGCATCTTTTGTACGCAAAAGAGGCAATTTAAATGTGTTCTTTCGAATCGTGATGATTTTGAGGAGAGAGAATAAAGTCAATATTTAGTGATATGATAAATCGGACCTAAATATCGATAGATCGTTAAAATCCCTACGTGGAAAACAGTATGTTGACAGTAACACAAAGAAGAAGAAGAAACATAAGTCCCATTCAATAGCGCGCTGAATGGGTGTCAAGCATCGATGGTGTCGAGTAGTAGTTCGCCGGGCAGATGGAAGGACAGCACCGTTGTCAGTCCCTCACCTATTCCATACCAAATCCTCAAGTATAGTGACAATAACTACAGACTTATCAAGATATCGATTTTGATTTTTACAAAACGCCTCTGAGGCGATCGCTGCGGCCATAAGAAAGGGACTTCTGTTTCCTATTTCTCTGTGACAGCAATTACAAATGTAATTTGAAGCATAACACCCGTGCAAAAGACACGAGTGTCTATCTGAAACATAAAGAAAGAAGTGAAATATTTCTAGATTACTCGAGCGAGATAAGAATAGGTTTCTTCCTCAATCTTTCTACACCTTTCAAGGTGTCTTTCCAATACTGCAAAGCCCTTTAAGAAGTCCCCAGCTTATTAGACACGCAATCTTGCTAAGACAATACCATGGTAAATAGTGGTGGCTAAAACGTAATGTTTAAATGTGCGAGTCGTGATTATTAATAAAATGAATTAGTTATAGTGAACATGTATGATTAGGTCCAATCTAGTGGACAAGGATTTGATTATGCGGGTTTGTTTGTTTTTTAACTGTAATTGACAATTTGTCAAGAATTATATAACCATACAAAATTTCTTCGCAACACTTTCAAAATTGGTGAAATGAAATGAAAACTGTCTTTAAATTAAGGGGCGAATTTAGGACTATAAAGTCCTTTCTAACACTTAAAAAAAAAAAAAAAAAAAAAAAACAAATAAAATGGTGCAGAGCTTGAAAACGCTAATTCGATCAGAGACGGGTGGATGATGCGGAGTGTCTTTTCCTTCAAATCAGTATTTGAGAAAGAGGTCATCGACTACACCTGTCTTTGTCGCACCGTCTGTTGACTATCTCTGTCTCTCTTGCACTGTCTTTACTCAGAGCCATTGATGTATACTCCTCCAGCACAGAGCAGAGCACTCTGTCGGCGACTTATTAAACCTAAAGATAACAGGCTTTCCGCCATAAGGTCTGTTCATCCTAATAAAAATTTGTTTTCATTTTTGCTGAAACAGAAAAAAAAGTAACGTTTTGATCTGAATTTACTCTATCATTCTACAGATTTTAATTAGCTAGACTCAACATTATCAAAGAAAAACACGCTTGGTCTTCTATTAGCTACTAAAAACCTAAAATAGATCTACGCTTACTACTAACTGTAAATCACACGTTTTACATGATGAAACCAGTTCCCTTGCAGTTGGCAAACAAGTCTTTAAAACGACTCAGCAGAAAGACTCTCTCACGTTTCACGTTTACACACCTTCCTCCACGCCCACGTCTGTATTATCTGCGGTGTGAAGACGGCAGCTAACCAACACTAACGTCTAATGGCCAATACGGAATTAGCGGACTTATTAGCATACTGGGTCTGCACCATAATGGTGGATAATGGTAATCCCCGCTGCGGCGCGGCGCCGTGCGGCACCCAACACACAACGGGTCACCGCACACCTATCGATGTAAATGACGGTGTACCACGCGAAATGGCGATGTTCTACTTGCGTCTCACTAGTGCCGAGTGAGACTGGAGCAGATTGCAGGCGGGCGGGACACTTTTTATTAACACTCGTTTCGTTCGAGACAAAATGCAATAATACACGGACATTGCGTAGTGCAGATAACATTGTGACTATTTACCGCACACGCTACTCATTCGACTTCATCATATGTCACTTCGTAATCCACCCTACCACCTTCCCTACATTGGAATGTAAGCGGCTCTCACTCTACACACGAGAACCCCACCTCCCTAACATGTAAGTAAAATTCTCATGATACCACATGGTTCTCAATACCGTTGTACGTAGAGTCCACCCACCCACCATACATGTACAGAGTTGGTATGACCCTCCCACCCAACACGTAGACTACACTGGTTATGACCACTATACATGTACATTGGGTAATAAGGCAAACAAAATAGCGAAACACAACCAAATGACAACGATTTTTTTAAACGTATATTTATGCAATCTCCGATGTAATCGCCAAACATGGGAGTCCAGATCACAGGAACAGAGTTTAGTTCTACAAAGGACCTATGTATTCACATACGACAGAGAGCAATACAAGGTAATATCTGAACTGCAAAAGTTCCTAAACTTTCAAAGTCTTATCTGTTATAAGTTCCAGGTGAACACTAATGCGATGTTCAAAGTTCAACTTAGCTATTAGAGTTTTATTTTTGAACCCGTTACCATTTTCTGAAAAACTTGTTTAATCTTTTGTTTTAAAGGTTATTTATGAAAGCAGACAACTAAACCGTTTAGTAACTTTGTTATTTATGTAAACACATTTACATAGAAACATACTTTCTAGCCTATTTGGGAAAAACATTTTTTTTAAACGAGGAAAGTATGCGACTTAAAAATTAAAATTCAAACTCGTTCGGGCTTTGGACAAAAATTAGAATCCTTAAGATAAACGGGCGTATCTTAAACATACCTGTTTTGAGTTGCAAATCAATCTACAGCCAAGTTTCAGCACACTAATGTGGTCTACAGCCATAGAGTCCTGCGATTAGTCCTCAGTTCTGGATCCACGCCAGGGTTCTCCCTCTGATGAGGCTGCGAGGTGTTTGCAAAATAGCAGACTCGAATTTTAAATTTCTTCATCACTCACCGACTCGACAAGCCATTAAAAAAAACACAACCGATGTGATAGACCTCATTTGCCCAACACGGGGTAGATAAAACTCCCGTCAGATAACAACCCCGCCAGGTATAATTGAAAACCTGTGATTTTTATCAATAAGCCTGCGTCTCGAGTTCAGATGGCCCGTTCCCCCAAACCGCCAAGTCACCGCTGGGAAACCAGACATACAAGTTTACCGTCAGCGGGCCAAAACGTCCTGTTCCATTTCAACTGTACTGTTCGTGTTAATTATTATAATGAGTTACAGCATTAATTTTGTGTATATAATCAAGGGTTATAGTGAACAATGGACTAATATTAAAGGTCCAATCTTGTGGACTAAACAAAATCATTAAACACTCATAAGTTGGCATTTTGAGTTTTTAAATGTAATAAAAGTATAAAAATACTCAATATTTTACTGTTTATGGTCCACTAGAATAGGCCTCACCTTTCAAATGACACCTTAAGTGTTACGAATTGGTTAGTATTACGAACTGAATCGTTAAAATATAAATGTTTTTGACGATTTTTGCGGAGAGTAACGGCCACCTTTTAAGTTGGCATTTAAAGTTTCGCATATTTAACTTTGAAAAAGCATAACATTTCACAATTTGTCTGCTAAAACCGTCATACGGTCAGCCCCATAGTATGGTCCACAATAGCCAATTAGAACAAGTTCTTCGCCCATAAAATCTATTGCGCACCTGAAGTGTCGCAATAAGATCACTAGTGCGAACCGAATCTTTTAAATATAAAGTCACATTTTTGCGTTTTTCGTGAAACGAAACACTGTCCTCAACGTAGGCGGTGGCATACCCTTCTCCAATAGCTCTGTTGAACTCGACTACTGCCAAACTGGTTTTAACTGATAAGTATTATTATTGTATAAGTCGTGCCAACATTATAATGGACTACTTTATAATCCCTACAAACATTCTTATTCTACAGTTTGAGAAGATCAGTTCGTCACCGACGTGTTTGAGCACTTGAGGTTGGAAACAGGTGTTACGTCTTCGCTTAAGTTGTCACAATAAATGTCGCCCCAGAAGTCATACATGGGGCAATTAACACGTACTCCACACGTGACATCAAGGACCTCAAAGTACATTCACATAACGGAGAGAGGATTGAGGTGTTCTTGGAACACACGTACTTTGCGTGTAAAAGAAATTGAACTTGACCGCCTAAGGGGGGCCTGGATGCGATTAGAGAAGATCTGAACCTCTGGAGAGTGACCAGACGATGTGACACACAAGACTCCAGTTTTTAATTAGACTTTCACTTGAGAGGAATTTCCAACACCGCTTTTTGCAGGACTCTAAAGCACGACTGACTGAACACTCGAACATAAACTCCTGCCGCAACTAACTACATATATTACCTTAATTAACTACTGCGCCATATTTTAGTTAATGCAGTTAGTCTGGACAGCAGATACTCGGTTTCCACAACTCGTCAGTAGGCGCCAGACTGGTTGGCCGACACCCAAGACGTCGTTCTCTCTGGACGGCCCAGTCAGTCAACAAACGTTTCCCAAGTGAAGTAGTTTGTTTTAGGACATATTATTGTGATGTAACGTTCGTAAGTTCATCTCAAGTACGCCCTGGCATTTAGCCAGGTTGAGTCAGTCATCTCCCCGGCTGTCATTATCAACTTCTATCCGCCTTACCACGGCGTACACTGTTAAACAAAAGACTAAGAAAAACATATCAAATTGTGGTCACCCCATTCTGCAACTATACATATGTGTACATGTAAAACAGCCGCCCTAATGTAGTGCTAGGGGAAGTATTGTATTGTGTGGCAATACGGATTCTGAATTTTTAATTCTTTTTTTTTTTTCTTAAGACACCGATATGAACAGTAGAGATAAACGCGTTTATTTTCTATAACTAAGGTCGATTGACCTTTTAAAAAAACTACTTTATTTATTAAACTCCAGACTAATACTATGGTTGGGTTAGTAATGGCCTCCAACTTTTTCTTACTTATAGTAGCTACTCTTGATTATAGCAGAATTTTCCTAATTTGTATAGCCTAAACATAATTTTATTTCGTTGTTAATAACTAACGGGTACGACGAATAAAATACAATGGATATACAAGGTGTTTTCAGTCAGCTACTCCCTAACTTGTTTCCACAGTTTATAATATAAAAGATTTGCTTTTTGAATATGCCAACAAATTACTAACTCACATTACATTTAGAGTGCTTCAATGTTATTAAGGATAACTTGGGGTCAAAAATCTAGGAATCAAATTCAAAGTTGACTCGGTCAACTTATCAATTCTTGGTTCAACATATCATATGAACGTGGTCATGTGATATGTTGTTTAGCACCGCCATTTCAAGCTGAAAACGATAGTGCAATCATAATTTTAAAAATAATGTACCAATCTTTGGTTATTAATTTTTTTTAATTAGCCATCACATGTGTATTTACCTAATTAAAACTTATCTGTAACTGCTATAAGAAAATAACCGCAAGAAAATAATAAAAATACAAAAATATAGTTTCATTTTAGCCATGACAAAGCAGTTATAATTATTAAAATATACAGGCAATGACCAATTAAATAAAATAACAAAATATTTAAATACTAAAAAACGACACATCCTTTTTGAATTCTGATTGCACTATCGTTTTCACCTTGAAACGGCGGTGTTAAATGATATATCACATGACCACAATCATATATAAACTGCTGGAGTTGACTCCTAAATCTTGGACCCTTAATATTCCCTAATGGCATTAAAAAAACTCTAATTTTAGTTTGGGTTGCTATTACGTTAATTGAATATTCAGTAAACAAATATTGTTTAAACTGTAGAAACAAGTTAAGGCGTAACTGTCTAAAAACTTACCGTTTATATTAGTACACTGTATATTATACGGAAGTAACTTGCGACATATATACCACAGGGTGGCATACGATCATCTGAAGGGCAGCTATAATCGTACATTATACGCATCTTAAAGCGCAGAAAAACGATTTATCTGCGCATAAAGTAACGTCTTGTAAGTTACGATCACATGTATGCAATTTGAAAGATGCGTTCGTATTAAATTTGTACAAACACGAATTGAACGGCGGAATATAAAAATAAACACAGCTACTTTAAAACGCATTGCAGAATAAATCAGATCGGCAGTTTGAGAGCGTGCTGTGTGTCCAGTGAGCGGGGGGGGGGCAATATATAATGACCCGTCACAACTACCCCCTCCCCTACAGGCTTGTTGTGCGAATGTAAATTACGGTGGTCAATAAATAGAGATGATCTACTGGCCAACTTGCAAGCGCGCACTGTGACTACATGACTTCAGTGTTTGACGAGGCTTTCCAGAATAAACATAAATGCGAAGTGCGGTGTTCAAAGGGGCTAGTCAAATGATCAATTAAAAAAAAAAAAAAAACGACTTTTCCCCGACATAAAATAAACTTGTTTGTAACTTAATCAATGTTTCAAATTATGAAATCTCTACACATTTATTGATTTTTTTAAACTTTTAACTTGAATATATGAATAAATAAACCTATTTCCTATATGATATCAAATTTATAATCGTTGGCCACTTAATATTAGAGTGACAAGTCAGAAAATAATACGTATTTTTATAATAATATTTGTAGAAACACAATACTGTACTCGTAGATATAGTTCGAGGTTCACCTCGATATTAACACGACACTCACCGTTAGTAATAAATGGCAAAATTATATTAAGTAATAATTAAGAACAAATACACTTTTTTAAATCCATAAACATTTTATAAATTTTTTTTGCAATCCAAAGATATGAATCTTTTAACCAATTACTGAATTAATACGGTATTTATAAATGTCCTGACTTCAAGTGAAATCCCCTGACATTTCTCTGTTTCCAAGTGTAAACTTAAAAAACAGTAATAGGTCGAGCAAGTCAAATTGCTAACTAAGAGTTAGAGAGTGATAAATGTGTATAAATATTAAATAATTACTTGTACATGTTTAAAATGCCCTATAAATGAATATAGAGCTTTTTTAAACACGAATATTGTAATAACATTAATAAAATATTTAATATGAAGATTTCGTACACGAGTATGTATTTTAATAGGGGTGTTTATCCAGGTGTCGAGTTGAGTACATAACTCTCTCATTTAAAGTAAACTGTAGTAATTAATTAAGTTTTTATAAATTTGTAGAGATTCATTTGTAGAAATATAACTGGTTACACTTTGAATTTTTTTAGTTTTATTTTACACTAGCTTGGTTAGTTACACATTGTACACTATAATCTCAACATTTTTATCAAATATATCGGTTTCTTAATGAGTTATGTGCCTACTTAGAAAGACCAAAGTAACCACTTCGGTAGCCATAAATCCAGACTTTTTTTAAATTTTCACATCAACTCATTCATTACTTACTGTACAAAAAAACGAACACTTAAAAAACTATTCGGCGAGAACTACTTGAACAATTAATTCGAACATTGTTCAATTAACCCGCTGACGACATAGTCAACGACTTCCCCGTTACAACGGAGGTACCGCAATTGCGTAAGCGCGCCGCAGTGGATAAAGCGGCCCTTCTTCACACCTGAATTCCCTGATACTACGATTGCTCGGCAAAAATCAACACCAGCAACTGGAACAATTAACGACCGTTGGTACTGGATGTGAAGTAGACTCCAGCGAGTGGCTCCAGTAGTCAAGTAGGCTGAGGAGGGAGCTGGAGCATGACTGTGCGTCGACTCAAGTGCGTAAAGACTGGTGGTGCTGGAGGAGATAAATGGACGAAAGACAGTGAATATCTGTAGGTAGATAAACACGTAGCAGGTAAATAAATTAGTTTCAAGTCGTAGGTTACTTAATTACTGGTAGTAAACATGTTACACAGTGGAACCCCGTTAATCCGAACATTTATAATCCGAATGCAATTACTTTACAGTGAATAAAATAGCTTTAGGCACTATTTTATTCAGTATACACTGTTGTAAATTTCACATATTTGTACGAATTTCATACTATTAAAAATATTAAGTATATACCAACTTGGGTTTAGGTCTAAACGATGTTTTAAACTCTTAATTCCTTTTTTTGTCACATTTTTGTACACCTAATACTCTTAAAAAAATAATTATAACTTACAGCATTACGTTTGATAATCCGACCGATTTGATAATTTGAACTAGGCCTACATTACGTCTTTACTACTCACCATTCGAATTATTAAGTTTCTACTGTAAGAGTGATTTTTCCCTTCGAGGGGGTAAGAATGATAATATATCCAACCACTAGCACGCAACCCTGTATTGCATTAACGCAGCTAAAAAAATCTTCTCATTGAGAGCCATTAAAAAAACATTGTACCTTAAAAACCCGTATGGGAAACTTGGCATCATAACTTTTGACTCAACTAATATGGACATACGTCATACATGTATGACTAAATCTAAAATGCCAACAACTGAATGAATGCATTTCTTTATGAATCTTATAATCCTTTTGAAAATCTTAGTTTTAAATAATTTTTATTTGTGAGATATGGTAAATTATGATATAGTTTTTCTCACTTTTTTTCTTTTGTAAACACGTTTTACCAACGGCCTAACATGACTTCCAAACTATAAGTCGGGCTGTGTAGCCTTTCTGCTACGAATGCTCCAACTCCACTTCCTTTTACCAAGAGGAAAAAAAGAGAGGTTACAACGAATAGTGCATTTAATGGAATTCCAATAAGGGGATTAGGGAATTGAGTAGTTAGTTCTTCAGTTCACCGACAGATGGCAGTGGTGTCCGTCCCTTAGTCCCCTCCAAACCCTCAAGAAAAATCGTATTAATTATTATTACAAATTCAAAAGGATGTACATAAGTTGTAATCCAATTCCAATAGTTGCTGCGGCTGCGACCACTTGTCTTGTTTACCAATATTTTAATCACTATAGCAGAAATCCCAATTCCCTTACAAAACATACACAATCGACGTACTTGTAATGATCTACATAAGTGTAGACGACACCCCAGCTAGTACTCCTCTCGGGTCAGGGATTGGCCGACACCCAGCGTACCAACCCCCTCCTTACCTCCCTTAATTACGCCGACCGTTGTCTCGCCTCTGTGTTAGGATGACCGCGCAGTCAACAAAGCTGACCTCACTATTTTTAAGTCGAGAGCGGCATTTATTTAAACCTCGGATTGTTTTGACAGATCTAATAATGAACCGCTTTGAAGTCCCGCTCAAGCGGGAATAAACAATGGCTCGATTCGTTCCACGCCATCGGTGGAAAACTGTACATAACTATTTGATATCTATTTCTACTAATATATCCACAAAGGAACAATTCCTTTGATTCTTACACTCGTAAAGAGCTTGCAGTTCTCCGTACTTTGAACGGTTGCGCACCTACTTTCATAAACAAACATTGCGTTTTCATCATTTCTAATGTAGAACGTCTTTATAGTAAACATTTAATAGCTTCTATTTCTTTTTAAATAAAATTATTTTTTGCTGTATATGCTTGATAGAATTGCTTTGGTTGTAAAGAGAGTCATTTTTTAATAAATTCCACTGTACAATACAATACAATACCACTGTACGTGTACACTCTCTCTCCTCTGACACTTTAATTTGTTAAAAATTAAAATTAGTGGACTTTATTAAAAATGACTTTCTCTTTACAAAATTATTTTTGTTAGACGAAGTAAAACGACATATTTTATCTAAGGACTATTCAGCTCAGCCATTAACAACGTATTTCGAATATGACTGATCTGTCATTCAATGTTAAATTTTGTGTCCCTAACACAGAGAAGGAAGAAACAGAGGTCACACTCAAATCACCAACACTTCAACGGGTGTTCCAGTTGGATTACAAGTAATTCACATCTTCATTAATCTGTACAACGGTGATGAACCTGCCATTCACACGGCGAACTGAAAAACTTACTACTCGACAGCGCTCCACGGATGCGACCTCTGTCCCTTCCTTCTATGTGGTATCTAATTGTCAGCAGTTTGTGTGGTCCAGTGGTGGAATATGTAAACGTAATGCAATATACCAGCGATATACAGTTAAGGGTTCAATAAAAAAGCGATGTTCCTGAATTACAAATGTATTAAATATTTGGATATAAATTAAGTTTGAATACGTACTTGCGAATCTCAATAAAATGTCAAAAATTACATTTATGTTATTGCAAAATACAAACAAGTGAACGTAACTTCACGTAAATTATTTGTTTACTCACGTGACTGGCCTAACTGGTAGTCAACGCTTTATCTATGTTTCGTCAAGTTAGCCCCGAGTTGTACCCGAACTTGTCACATTCTCATTGAATGAGCTCTTTTTTCACTAGACCAGGTTGTTCCGGTTCATTTTCCTACCGCTCTCTTAGCGACACAGGTTAAATGTATGTACAAATAAGTAACGAAAGAGCAACTATATATTTCGTTAATCCAAATGTACCATCCTCAGACCAAAGGAATACAAATAATGGTTTGTAGGCATACATATTTATACATGTCACGATAGTTAGTTCATTAATTACATACAATGTCATACTGGCCAACATGGGATCTCAATTTAGGTGCACTCTAATGCAGCTGACATGTAAACATTTAAACGAGCACGTTCGCATTCTTACTGTAACAGACCTACATCCACTTTAAACCCAGTTAGTTAGGTGTACGACCGCCACAAGACGTCAACATATGTGGTGTTACCGTAAAATGCAGAGACGAGTTAACAAGCCGAGCCAGTGGGGCGGATCACCTGTACAATAAAGACGCTACTGCCTTATGCATTTATAGTGCCTGTTTTCTCTCGGCGCGCGCGTTCCGCCCACACTACGTAAAGTGTAACGTGTTACACAGTAAGTGATAACAAATTGAGCTTTCGACACGGACGGCCCAGCTCGTCAGTCCGAGTGTGAACTCAAGCAATCCACATACGATGACAAGCAATTCACTTCGTGAAATCGATGACAAACCTGAGTTCGTTTTAGCACGCGAAGCGAATACTAGTTGAAGGATTCAGATGACTCAGGTGTAAACCCTAAACAACTGAGTAGCGTACATTTTATTTAGTTCGACATTTATTAACTGTGGATATCCGATAAAATTGAAGAATGATAAAAAACAATAACAGACTCCAATGATGATGCTGTTGAAGAGATCCAAGAAATGACTCCTGAGAGAGGTGAGTAAGAAATATTTACAGAAAACAGGATCACAGCCGTAAGTAATTTGACACCCACACGGTTAATTCGTATTACCAAGCCAAAATGGAAGAATGTGGAGCTTTACAATGATAAATGTGTTAAAAGTGTCCATTTACCACTGTTTTGAAAGAAAGGAAAAAATATTTGTTAAATTTGTTATTTATAGTTGTAGGAATGCTAAATGTTGAGTTAACACTCGTAACGGGGAATAACACAATATACTAAACGTTTACCATATTCGGCAGCATTTCCCCATTCCACATAACACCTCTTCACATGGGCCCGACACCCATCATTACCGGAGAGTGAAAGCTGCCTGTCCAGTCGCCGCTGATGGAAGTGTTAATCACAGATGGATTACTGCACGTTGGTGGCTGGGCTAATGGCACGCCCGGACGTGTATTTAGCAACACCGCAGGTGTGGGCCAGCTGTGGTGCACGGGACTCCACAAGGCGTGCATTTTGGGACCATTAATATTTCCCGTTCATCCTACACTGTATCACTTACGTAACCGTTAAATTAGCATACCACTGTCAACTAGTATTACACCGATTGGAACTCTTACTTTTACAAAACACTATATAAAGTAGTTATAAATTATTCACTTTCCTTGCAATACAAAGTTTACAAATATTACAGCTGGGATATCGTTCGATTGCATTAAACGTTTGCTTTACATTGTTCATCAACATTGATAAGATTATACACTGTATATAACATCATTCTACTGCAGATGTTCGGAACCAAACGAATAAAACTGAAAAATAAATAAAAAAACAACACGTATCAACAATTTTACGTTATTTTTACTTAAATATCAGACTAATACTTTTCAATCTTCATATATTTGTACTTACCGTATATTTTTACATATTTTACTATATATTACTACATATTTTACACCCTCATTATGCACCACCCCATCCGTATTCCCTCACTAACCACGAGACACGCCCGTTTATGGAGTTTGAGATAGCCTCTTTGTGCTTCACCCCTAATTAAGATTATCCCATCACCTATAGAGGGTGTCTAAATTATCCTTGCTGCAGAGATTAAAACCTTTATGGTTAATTTAAATACGGTGACAAAGCAAGGTCTGATCAAATTTTACGATTTGTAATAAAATATACTTCACGCTCCAAATCCAGGAGAAACAAAATCACCCTGAAGACCATGTTAACAAATTCCTTTCAAAGACAAGTTTGACAATTTTTGGAACATCTAAACACTACCTCATGCAATTGAAATAACACTGACGATTTCATCGAAAAATGTGTAAAAATTGTGGCAAGCGATTTTATTTGAACAGACAACTACGTATCACAGACACATACGAAACACTTCGTGAGAGGGTATATATGTTGACTCAGAATGTTATTTTCCTATTGCACGCTGACATTTAATTCAATAAAGAGCCTGTGGGAAAGAACGTTTGAATTGTTTATCTGCACCGCCGGTCGCACGGTGACTCGTTTTATATGCAATTATCGCTGAGTCGAAGGACGCGTGGGATTGGGCCGGCAGATGCGATCTATATTTATGGCGATGGTAGCTAGCAAACTCAATTATGGCGCGGGATTGGAGCATTAATACCGAGCCAGATCAAGTCCCGGGGGACGGCATCTTCCTCCGGCGACACAGCGTCCTCCAGCATGCAGTGACGCCAGATCGGAGCCACATCAAGTACCAGGGGACGGGCATCTTCCTCCGGCGACACAGCGTCCTCCAGCGTACAGTGACGCTAGATCGAAGCTAGATCAAGTACCAGGGTACGGGTATCTTCCTCCGGCGACACAGCGTCCTCCAGCGTGCAGTGACGCCAGATTGGAGCCACATCAAGTACCAGGGAACGGGCATCTTCCTCCGGCGACACAGCGTCCTCCAGCGTGCAGTGACGCTAGATCAAAGCTACATCAAGTACCAGGGTACGGGTATCTTCCTCCGGCGACACAGCGTCCTCCAGCGTGCAGTGACACCAGATTGGAGCCACATCAAGTACCAGGGGACGGGCATCTTCCTCCGGCGACACAGCGTCCTCCAGCGTGCAGTGACGCCAGATTGGAGCCACATCAAGTACCAGGGGACGGGCATCTTCCTCCGGCGACACAGCGTCCTCCAGCGTGCAGTGACGCTAGATCGAAGCTACATCAAGTACCAGGGGACGGGCATCTTCCTCCGGCGACACAGCGTCCTCCAGCGTGCAGTGACGCTAGATCGGAGCCACATCAAGTAACAGGGGACGGGCATCTTCCTCCGGCGACACAGCGTCCTCCAGCGTGCAGTGAGCCAGATTGAAGCCACATCAAGTATCAGGGGACGGAAGGCGAAGTGCACATATACACTTCGTTAAACTTAATTTATTGGAATCCTCTTATAGTTATTTTCGTCCCCATCAAGATATATGGCTGGATATCACCAGTCGACGTTGTGATGGCGTTATTCAAAGTGTCAAACTTACGCCTCGAGTTGGATTTCTAGGGAATCTCTAACTTTATGCAATACGCCAACGATAGGAAAGCAACATTTTAAATTACCGTCTGCAAACAAAAAATGGAAAGATGCTGCAACTTACGTAACTAACATTTAAATTAAACTAACAAATATTCTGTACACAACTTTAATTGCCTTGATCCTTACAGAAGAGGTTAAGTACTATAATAAAAAATAAGCGTTGATTTTTTTGAGAGGTTATCTTTCTATGTCTTTCCTCTGTTTTCCAAGGTTTCCATGACACTACCAGAAACACTCAATTCTTTGTCTTTCCCCCAGTTTCCACGACTTCCATGACATTACCAGAAACACAAAATTCTCTATCTTTCCCCCCTTTTCCAGGGTTTACCTGAGATCAGACATGGTCATCACAATTCATCCCAACGCCTGAAAAAAGTCTTCTTCATTGTTGTGATCATTGTTTACCAACATGTTTCATAAGGTTTTCAAATCGGAACTAAATGTTTGCAAAGGTGCATCCGTGTTTCCGAAAACTAAAGCCTATTGAGCGATGTCCTTGCAACGTTGCAACAAGCCCAAACGAGCGACCGACAGACATGTTGTGCCGACCTATCGTCCACCCACGTCAGCGATTAGCCCACCCACCGCTCTTATCTGTTAATTTCCCTTCAGCCGAGCCGAGCCGAGACCGAGTGACTTGGAGTTCGGCAAGAAGTGCCTCGCGGGCCGACACTCACGACTCGCCCCGCAGCACCTCATTAGCGAATATCAATTGTCGGCTTAATATTGACTCATTAACTTGTTTCCTTTCAGAGAATTCCCTTAATGGAAGCGATACGTCTTCGACTACATACATCGTCGGGACAGCTTCTTGCGTTAGAGATATGTCTAAAGCCAGACTCGTCCAGCAGTCACCAAATTCCCGTCTTTAATGCCTTGTGTTCGGATTCCGGCTAACTTTAATTCAATGTCAAATGCGAATGTCAAAAATAACACAATTTTATCATATTTCAGATCATTATAATGTTGATGGATGTTAATATTTCCTTCTCCTTGTCATTACACAATACTACTTTCTTTCTATTGTGTTTATTTTCATAGCGGCGATGTTGTTGGTATTGTTAAAATGGTAGTTTACATTTATTTGCTGTTAAATTTGAGAGATATTTTCTTGTATGTATAGTACATTCTAGATCTGCGACTTCAGTTGTTTTAGTTTTTCAAATGCTGTCTATGCTATGCTTCTGTGAGTAAAATCGCACTTCTGAATTACTAACCTAGCACACTGGCTTGGTAAAAATTTGTTCAAATTTAACAATTCTCATAATCGACTTGTGTTTGTGTCAGTTTTCGACCGCAAACGTCCGTTGATGTGCATTTCTTAACTGGATGATATCATTTCACACACGTGGTCTTTCATGCTTACCGCCTAGTCCACAGTTGGTCTCAACAAGCATACAGCTGCCTATGCTGTAATTAGCACCTCGCAACGCCAGCACAGCTCGCAAGGAGGCGAGCCTGTGTTTGAGCAGCGCCCACCTCCCCGTAAACAAAACGATTTCGTAATGAACGCGACGGCGCGTCTGCCGCCAGATCCCCGGCCATCTCTCTCTCTAGACAACAGCTGATGGAAAGTAAACGAGCCTGCTTCCGGTGTTGGTGGCTCGTGTCAAACATCTGTCACTCACTTCCGATTGGCTTCTTGACGTGTCCAACTGGTCAGTCGACACTGTATTTGTCTATAGTAAATTAAAGACGTAATTTTTTTTGTCATACGCACATGTTAGTTGGGTTCGTACGTCGGTATAAATTATATTAAGATATAAAGTATAGCATATTATTTATTCTTATTTATCCTATTGGTTCTTATTTTCCCTGCTTCCATATATAGTGGACATGAATGTGTATGTCAGTCCCAAAGTCCAGTATGTATATAACACGGTAGGGTCGAAAAGTTTTAGTAATTAGAATAGGGGTTTTCACGGCTGTCTCATTAGCAGATTACAAAGGATTCTGACTGTCCTTTATTTAGTCAGTACTTGCACAGCTAGCCTAAGTACCATTCTATAAAATAAGTGAGGGTAGATGAGACCGTAGTAGCCGTCAAGAAGACTTGAGTTGGGCAAAGTTTAGCCAGTGTTTTCAGAACATAAACGGCACACAATACTCTGAAGAACACGCTGTCTATATGATTACTCCATTTAAAGCCCCGGTCAAGGACTATGCCGAGGAATTTGTTCGATTGAACTTCCTTGACCACTGAAACGACAAATCTGGTAACTGGACTGTCACGAATTTGTGATCTCCAGCTATGGCAGCTACCACACATAATAATGCAAGATGAAAGGATTATAATAAAACAATAGCAATGCAAGAATACTGTTCACTACAAAAAGGTACTGGTCCAATTAGCGTCACATTTAACCTCACTAGACACAGCGCGGTGTTCAAGAAGGCCGTGGACCGGCTGACCAATAAGCGCCGAGTAATCATACTTCAGGTGACAGCTGGTGCGTGATTAGTTGGTTTTGCGCAGTGATGTCGGCCAGGCAGTACAAGGCGCCGGGCCTCCTTTCAAACTATATACTATCAAAAGAGCTGTTTATAATTAGAGAGCTTACATAAGCATATTGGATTCCCTAATTCGGTTCGATCCAAAACGCCTGATCCGAGTGTTTGTTTATAGGTAACTGATCACGAAAGCAAATTAAACCATAAAAACGAATAGAATATACTTTATCTCAAGTTGTAAAGAAAAATCGATTGTAAGTTAACGTAGATTGGAAACAACTTGACTGCCCAATCCAATGCTCCTGCTGTACTTTGTACACGCGTGCTTCAACAAAGCGATCTGAAGACTTTTGGCGAACTATCAGTCCCTTCAGCATGTGCTGAAGGGAGGGAGAGAGATCATTGGACTCATAAGAGTTGGCAATGAGTTGGTCCTCTTGTTTCTATTGTCGATTTATCTAAATGAAAAGAGAACAAGATTTTCTTAGGAAATAATGGATAACCGAAACCGTGCATTAAAGGTGATGTGTTAAATATGGCAATAATCAAAAGAAAGTGTACTTTAGTTTATTCACTAAAAATGAAAGACGATTCAGCGTGTCCAAGATCTCGTGAATAACGTGGCTTTTCAACGTTCACAAACCCACAGAGAATAACGAAACAGAGGTCGCTTTCTTATGGCCACAACGAACGACTCAGTGGCAGTTGGGAAATAGATTCGACCGATACACACCTTTACAAGTCTGCAGTAATAAGTATTACGTTCATCCCCCCCCCCCTGAGATATGGAGGGGAATAAAAGGGGGATTGACTCGACACTCATAGAGCGCACTATTGGACACGACCTCTGTTCCTTTATTCCCTGAGAGAAGAATGCCTTGTGTTGATTTGCGTTGTCTGAAAAATATAATCTCTTGAATACGATCAACAAAAACTGACAAATGAAATCGCTGTAATCCAAAAGCCTAATTTATTCTAATAATCTCTCCACGACACAAAATGTTGTTAACCATATGAAAACACGTTGATAATTAATTCTTTACTATAGATCGTGATACGAAACAGTGTTTTTATTTTTTTCAATGTTGTAAATGCTTTGTATAAGCCACTGATTACCTATTATAAATATTTAATATTATTTTAGTACCTCCTACGGTGAATCCACAGCTTAATAGAAGACACCTAAAGACTGAAAAAAGCCCCCACAGAATGGAAATGACCTCTTATTAACCCACTTCATAAGAAAGGCGAGAAACAGATCCCAACAACTACAGAGGCATTTCACACACAATTTCTTATTAGAGTGTTAAGTGAATATGAAACATGCTTGCAGATAGTTCGAGAGGATCCCAAACATGCTTGCAGATAGTTCGAGAGGATCCCAAACATGCTTGCAGATAGTTCGAGAGGATCCCAAACATGCTTGCAGATAGTTCGAGAGGATCCCAAACATGCTTGCAGATAGTTCGAGAGGATCCCAAACATGCTTGCAGATAGTTCGAGGATCCCAAACATGCTTGCAGATAGTTCGAGAGGATCCCAAACATTTTTTTAGCTGAGCTAACAGTGACAAATCTATTCACTAACTTAACTAACAGTCATTCTTTCAATGTGCTAAGTTGAAAGCAAGTAGTTCAACCTGATGGCACGATAGCTTACTATCCGACAGAGAAGAACGCGTCACGCAAACATCTCATTAGTGTTTACATCAGTAATTGGTTTCTATCATTAACCACTAGGCAATCCATCGAGTGGCTTAATGGCGAAACTGACTTAGATACAAATGATTAGGCCTACTAATTACAAGACTGAGAGTTGCATTTGTCCGACAAGATAATTTAAAGTTAAGTGTGAATTTAAATGCTTCATCAGTCTTGAACACTTTTCAAACTATATAAACGGTAGCAGTAATGCGATTACGCCACAGAAAATAAAGAAAAGAGGTTGCATCCAATAGTGCGCTGAATAATGTTGAGTAGTTATTTCTCCAGTTCTTTGTGGGGATGGTAGGGCCAGCACCATTGTCAGTCCCTCCCCTTCCCCCCCCCCCAATACTGAAGTATAAACGTAGTAATTAATTATACGAATTCACAAAGATTTACATTGACGGTAACTGCCATCGAAGTGTTCGACCTCTGTCCCTTTTTTCTTTGTAGTTACACGTCGAACCGTGTGTGTTCAGTGGATAATCTCTGACGTTGTAATCGATAACTCTATAAACTAACAATGTACAAACTAGACACGCCTCCTTTATCTCAAGAATATCCAAGAGAGAGAGAAAGAGAGAAAAAACACTCTGCAGTGAATTTAAAACGATTTCCGCAATGGTCGTTGACAGGCGTCTCGGTCTCGACATCGATCGATGCCACATAATTATAAATCGAATGAGGCAAAAACCCACGACTCGCTGAAAGTTGCGGTCGCCCGCGGCGGCGTCCCGGGAGGACGAGCCTGTCTGAGAGCAAGGCAGACCGGCCCAGACCCGTTCTGCCTGCGGCGATCGACTCACCTGTCCGCTCGACTGGCAACATCGGCGCTGCATGCAGCAGATGCGAAGCTTTACCGACCGTAAAAATGGACGAGAAAATGTCTGACAAAAAAGCGACTGCATTCCCTGATACAGTACTACGATCAAATGTATAAAAGTTTTTACGACACTGTCAGCATTAAACGCTCTCGCAGTATGTCGACTACCAGGTGTAGGAGTTTTGATCCGTGAGGTCAGGCACAGACCGTCATAATAGTGTCAACATACTTGGTTGATCCTCTGGGCGGCGTTTTGATCCGCGAGAAGGAGACAGTGAGACTGCCGAACAGTGGGGAAAGACAGCAGATGGGGAATTTGGGGGGAACAACCGGGTGGTTACATGTCGGTCACTCGGCAGAAACATTTTACCTAACAAAGACAGACATGATTGCTTCAGGTATACTGACTCTGCAATCGTATTGACTCTTATTACAGTTGCTAGATCTCTTAAACAGATCGTGATTACTCCCACAGTGATTTATTTACTAACTTCATTAATGGCTATATATAATAAAACTTTGTCGATCAATGGCTATGAAACGCTGTGATTTAATTTGAATGTTTAATCTAACAATTACATTATTTAACAATAATAATAATCATCCCCATAAGCTTTATTTTTAAACAACCTACTTTGCATTGCTATTACATTTATTAAGTAAACATAATATTACGCTTTCTAATAAATATATATATAAGTTAGTTAACAATCCAAATTATAACTAAATGACAGATAGCACTTGTATAAATGTAAAAATCAACGTTAAAATTAACGTCCATTAACGGGGAGCAAATGTGTAATGTTTAGGTAAACGGACGCCTACTGTTTGTATTTTATATAGTAAATAAAATTATATAAGTACATTAAAAGTGTACAAAAATAAACGGACCTATTTAAATGTCATTCAATAAAAGTGAATTCTGCTAACCTACTTCATAATATTTTGAGTTTCACTGAATTAAATTCGTTGTATTATATCAGTTACATTAATACCTAAACTATGACTTAAACGTCACATTTTTATTTTATAATTTGACTCCCGTTAAGCCTAATATAATAATAATAATAATCTTCACTGTATCAAACCTCAAATGAGGTATTACAATATATAATATAGTATAATATAATAAATATAATAAGATTTGAGTAAAATGTACATATAAATTTCAGTTGAATTTTAAAGTAGTCTTCAATTTTATATAACAATTCTTTTATTAAATAGTATTATATAATTTTTTTAGTTGTTTCACTTGTAGATTTCTTAAATTATAAGGCAATTTGTTACATAATTTAATATCCATATGGTTTCTTTGTGTTGTTGAGAATAATAACATTGTATAATTTTCAGTTGATTCGAATTTCTTATTTCATGCTTATGTGTATTTTTGTTTTGAGGAAATTCATGTAAGTTAATTTCTATGATTATGTATATTCAAACTATAATGTACTAAACGTGTAGTGTTTATCTTACTTTAAAATAAATATAACAATCTTAATATATTTTTGTCACTTCCTCGATGTGGAGCAACAGTTTTACCGCAGTTTTAGCCTGCAGCCTCTGCAGACTCTCAAGCAAGAATTCTCCTATGGAAACTGGGCCTTCAGTCTACACACTGAACTGTTCATTGTAACAAGTTGTTCTATGGAGGCTGCTATAAAAGTAATTGTTGGTCTACGAGGTAACGTGCAACTGTATTTTGTGCCAATCACCCCAAAATTCCTCCTGCCCCTAACTGTCACCACCCCTTCCGACCCTTCCACTTTCTCCTCTACTTTTGCGAATCAAAACGCCACCTGAGCGGCAAAGTCCGGTACTTGACCCCATGGATCAAAATTCCGCCTCCCGACGACTACCACTGCAGCCTCTTTCGACATGTTTTGTCCGGTTAGAACTTCTCCGCGATGGTACGGAACAGATGACTCATCAATCCGCATTAATCTATCCCCAAGACAATGGCCGGCGGGAGGAACTAGGAATGTGTGCAAGATTGGGCACTTCCGTCGTCCAAAACTCCTTTTGTTCGGCGAAACACAAAAGGAGTAACACCTTGTGGAAGGTATTTAAGATAAACTGTACACATTACAGAACGTTCATAATGGCTTTTAAGAACCTTAATAGCTCAATTTTTTATATATTTTTAACACTTAATTTTAAGTATATGTAGTGCTTATTAATACAGTAATAAAATTGTTTTTTTTTTACAAGATTGGTGAGCAGTACGGCACTAAAATGCTATGCTTTTTATAATAATATAACCTTAGTATATAGTCTTTTGTTAGTCTAACCTGACAAGAATTCTAGTAACTATTTCTTTCAGTGCTTGTTTTTCTTTATAAGGTTTTCATTAGTCTGAGAAAATAAAGTTTAATTCTTATTCTAAAAAATTTCATTGTGAAAATTATGATTCAGTGCGTATGAAAGATAAAGTCATAAATAAATAAAAAAGACCAATACCATTGACTGAGTGATCACAGTTCTAATACATAGTTCCAAAGTGTTGGCACAACCTATCCCCCAAATTAAAAACTAAAAAAAAAAAAAAAACTGAAAATGACCAGTTTGATTTCCAAATATGGTTTTTGCCATAGCTCAAAAACTAGTCAAGTTAGAGACATGCGGATTTTACTTAGATATTTTAAATTGTAATTCACATCTTTCCTGACAATTTAATCAAAATTGTTAGAGCAGTTTCTGAGAAAATTCTATTTTTGTATGTTTTTTGACCATATAAAAATTCAACAAAGTGGAAAAATCGTCTGGAGATATTGGTTATATACACCTACATACGAAAATTTTCAAAAATTTATCCATCCATTTGGTCTCCAGCGAAGTACACATACACACACAGACATCCAAATTATTTTCAAAAAACCTTTTTTAGACCAAATTTAAAAAAAATGGATTTTTAGACCAACTTTAAAAAAAGGTTTTTTCTTTGGACGATCACACACTTTCTCTATGCTAACGCATATGGGAGAAAGTAAAAAAATATAAGGTTTTGAGGCCATGAAACTTGACACAGATATTAAGGCTCTAGTCGCTAATTAAGAAAGCGTTTTTAAATATTTTTTCTAACCTAACCTATATGGCTAAACTAAAGTAAATAATAAATATCCCAACAGAGCCAATTAGAGCCTGTGTTACCACTAGGATGAGAGAACATACGCCGGTAAAAGTTTATATGAGAGGTTATTTTTTAACAGTGTAAGCGTGCAATGTGTAGTATTATTTCAATATTACGAATTGTTATTTTTGATTGCGAACTTTAAAGTTTCTGTCTCAGTACAGTTTTGCATTAGGCCTACCTACTACGTTTAAAATCTGTCTCTCTGGGATGTAGATATGTCTATCATAACCAATCCAAAACAAACTCCACTATACCGGAGTTATTTAATCCAACTTTGATACGTAATATACCTTATAAATAAGATGTAACATTTTTCTAAAATTTCTTTTCTTGATTAAGTTGGTGTTGCTCAACTTCCGCCGATAATGTTTACTTATTGTATTGTATAATGTAAAATCCTAACAAGAGTGTGGTGACGGACGTAAACGTGTTTTACAATCTATTGAGCCAACAGACTTTACTACAGTACTTTTCACGCCAGTCTTGTTGAACAAATACTAAACTACACACGCACAAGTAGATTTAATGTTAAACTAAACAGTAAAAAGAGTGAATTAAAAAACCTACTAAGTATACATCACAAACAAATGTGGTTCGACTCACTGAAACAGGGGTTTTCTATGGAGAAATAAACAATCCCTGGCTTGATTGACGACCAGCGGACATCGCAATCAGCAACCTACCTCATTGAGGCGATAACGCGGTCCGGGCTACCACAACCACAGTCAGTGCCGCGGTCCGGTGGACCACGTCCTTGCTGTATAACTATCTGGCCGACCGAGGAAAATGACCATAGAACAGACATTGGAGTGTCTTACAATTTCCGCTCTCCTGCATTCCAAAGTCACAGTGTCATCCCTCTTTTTCAGAAAAGTTCGACTTTGAAAGCGATGAATAGAAATTGCCTATAAGAAGAACGGGACTTGAGATGAAAAATCTGTTTGTTTTCTTTAGGTTTACCAAGTCGCCAAGAGAATGCTTTGCTCTGAGGGCAATGCGAGAGAGACAGAGCTAGTCAGCAGTGCGACCAAAACCCTCTCGCTCCCTCCAACTCCTTTTACTGCTAGTAAACATTTGTTGTGTGACGTACACACTTGTATTGTATCTGTAACGATTTCTGTGAACGACATGTACTATTTTAATAAGAAATTCCGTAAATTACCCCTTAAATTTTATATATATAGAAAGCTATATATATATATATGTATATATATATATATATATAAACTTTAAACAAAACAATCTTATTTAAGCTACTTTATGCGAAATATCTTTACAAGCGTTCAGTTGATCATCTCACAACTGTACCAAACAATTATTAAGTGCGAGCCGGATTCAACCCAGGAAGAAAATATGGTCTTTAGGGTTAAGAAAAACTGGTCATATTATTTACAGTATATTATACAATTATTAGATTTTACATAAGCATACTAAATTAAAAACTCATCCCCAATGACAATATTCCGAACATTGCCGAGTGGGGGGCGATCTGTTTCAAACACCAGACAAACAAAATTAACTTAAGTGGTTTTGAAAACAACTGCAAAAAACCAATAGGAGTGTAATTCACTGCGAATACACGTACTTTTATTTCTAAACATTTATTCCTCTTTATTTTCGGTACATAATAATTGTCAGTTGAATGTTCAGTCCTCATAGTAAGTTATGTGTTATGTAAAGTTAATTAAAGAGTAAAAATTAACTTCATATGTCCATCAAAAAGGTGAATAAATAGCAAAACTAGAACTAAAATTAATTGGGTATTAAAAAAAACAATTTACCAGTTCGAATGTTATATACACTAAGCACGCTTAGATAAGTCATAGTAGGCCTACAGATCGTACAACGATAATACAGAAGGTTTCAATTAACTTAGCAAGTGCCTACTATTCAAATCCTGTAGTTCAGACACGATTGTAGATGTGTAAAGACCAAATCTCCTATTGTTGATCTCCGAAACAGCAAGAAGATCCTTGCAGTGAACACCTGTGCTGCCTCAAACCACGACCACGGCCCGCGCCATTGTACAGGCCAGACTGTGGTAGCATCAAGGCGGGAAGACTCGGCTGGGCTGTTAGCGCTGATTTATGCGCCTCATGAGCGCACGGGGGAGGGGGGGAGACAATGCATTCCACCAGGCCCCGACTTCACGAGCAACCAGCTTTGGTCGCCCAGACTGTATGAGTTACAGCTGCTGTCTTACTGGGAGCAGAGCCTAGCGTATTTCAAGTCATTCCGTGTAAAAAAAATAGTAATCGGTTACTTTTTAATGTCACCATGCATTAAATTAATGTCAATTAGGCACATCATGACTTTCGCTCAATGACCTCGTCAGTGTGTTGAGATAGTGTTAACATTTTTATACTTATTGACTATTATTTTCGTGCTTCCTAGTCTATGCACCTGATCCTATGTACATATTAGGATAAACTCGGTTAACATATAGAATATACTTCAACCGTTCTAATTTATAATGTTCTAAATAAATCCATATATTCACCTTAACGACAACCCCTGTCATACCATCCCTCCCTCCACTCCATCTCCCCCTCCCCCCCATCAAACCAAAGCAGGCTAACGAGTTTTGAAAACGCGCGCAGAAACGCGATAGGTCTGCAATCGGTCGGTCTGTTTTTGCCGCCTTCTCGCCTCGAGCATTATCTACCCCGAGACTGGCGAACGTTGACACAAAATACTAATTGGCTGCAATCCTCCGACGTATTGTGTGCGTACGGACAAATATGACAGCGGGAGGGGCGAAGTGACACGCTTTCACACGCCGATGTGCAGGAAGCCGGACAATGGTTTGCCAAGAAAACGTCCCCACAAGGGAGGCCAGCAGATGAATAGGGCTCTTTGTCGTCCGGGCCAGGTAGGAGGGAAACGACCCCTGAATAAATGAACTGCTGTTGTTGTGTTAGACTTAGAGCACCTGTCCGCTTCACGGCCGTTTTTGGTATTTGATCAATGATTTATAAAGGCGTGTTACTTATTTCATCTGTCCATGCTGGATTTAATTTGCACAGACTTAAACATTTCGTTCACTGTTATTAACGCAAGGATACTTAACGTATTGAGAAGTTAGCAGCAGGTTTTCACATTAAGATTCTTGACGTGGTACTTTAAGTAATTCATCGATGTTTTCATTGAACTGCAACTGCAATTCTTTAAAACCTCAGTGAATCGATTCTTCGTCACTGGAATAATAAAGCCTAACAATCATATTGAAAATATGAGTAAAGAAATTAATTCGTCAACTCAGCGAGTGTTCCAGATTGACGCAACGCTGATCAGATACCAAATCTATAATTTAAAGAGAACTTAAACCCAAAACTAGAAAAGCAATTATTTTACGAAATCGTTCGTTTTATGGTAACAGGCTTCACGCGAACAAATACTATTAAAAATACATAGGCTGTTTAGAAAACAACCTTTTGAACGCAGTGGTGCAAGTGAGACAGAAAACTACTCTTTCCCCCACAGTGTAATTCCACTTAAAAATTGTCATGGCAATCACGATGACAGAGGACCGCGAGCTGGCGGCTCAGTATCAAGCCCCGCCCATTACCTCATCAGCAGCGGTGACCAACGGATCAAGCATAGAACGATTGTATAAAATCGCTATTTATTATTCAAATAACAACTAATAGCAATAACACAATGAATCATAATGTAAACAATAAATAGCAACTAAACATACTTGTACAGTTCACTAGAAAAGTTTAGTTATCATTATTTTTTTTTTTAATTAAATACTGTTGCGGAATTTGAAGCAAGGCAGCTCAGCGGTGGAAAGATTCCCCTCTGCCGCTCAAACCTCTATATACTACCAGCTAAACCCCGACACGCTTTGCTGTGGCTAAGTCTGATATCAACTGTATTAGTCGCTATTTTTTACTTTAGTTGTTATACAAATAAAGGGTGACTTTTACTAGATTTTTTCTGAAATAAAATACCTAAGCTTTTTATAAATAAATAATCAATCATTCGGTCATAGCATATGATTTGTATGTAATATGCACTTAAAATAGCTAGTTACAGTAGCACTTTTTCAGCACTGACCTTTATTTTCATTATCTGTAGGTAGGTTCGGAAATATTTGAAATGCCGTTCCCGTTTATAATTTTAAAAACTGAATGCACAATAACACTATTGAATGTAAATACAATGTTGTGTAAAAATGTCGAGGGAATCCATTCGTTACTTCTCGCCTTTTGTGTACACACAAGCATACGGAAGTTTGATTTCTATACAGATAGGTAGATGTATTTTTGTTTTCAAAACAACAGTTACATAACTCTTCTTTACTACTCTCCTCTTAGTTCATAAAACAAGGGTCACGTAACATAGCGGGTAGGTCACAGAACAAACCGTAACCAGGCCGGACTTTCTAGTTCGTCAAGTTATGCAGTAAAGTACGGAGAACAACTTCCAAGTTTCCGAGTTATCTCATGTACGCGAATGAAGGGCATCCAATTTTTGTTCCAGATGGTTGGCAGAACTGACCTAACCGACCGGACACGGAAGCTGGAAACCGGACGACGAGCGACGAGGGTGAGTTATCTCAATCTAATAGAGACCGTCTGTCATCTGCCAGTGGTCACAGTAGGGGTGGCAACGATGAATCGAAAATATCGATACATGTGGCTCGATATATCGATATGTTGGTCCAATATATCACTAAATATTGACAAAAACTATTTTAAAAAAACACTAAATTGCCTCTTATGCGTACGAAATATGCATTGAAGTATTAGTTTTGTAAGTGAGGTTAATGTACTAAAATGCTGTTTATTGGAGACCAGTGGGTGGAAGTTTAGTGTAGAGGAACAACTTGTTTTGAGTAGAAATGTATTTAATTTTTACATTCAGTAGGCTATTTTAAAATAGTGACAGTAAAATATTAGTGTATTTTTGGTCATGACAAAAGATTTAGTGCATAAATTTAAGTGGATAAATCATTTACAATTCAATATATCGGTTACCCGATCATTTTCTTTCGATATTATCGTTAGATCGACTTTTTGTTTGCGATATATTGACAAATCGATATATCGATACTTTGAAAATATTTTCCATCTCTACTGACCTCAGTGTAATCACAGAAATGAAAGAAACAGAGGACGAGGTGTCGAGTAAAATTCCATGTGGTACTATCGTCATACCACAAGACAATTTACAAGAAGTTTCTACCTGAGAACTCGTCAAACCTATTATAATAGATGGTAACATGGATATACCATCCAATAAATGCTGGAACCGCCAAAGTATCACGTGAAGAGGTGGGACATCCACAGCTGGCACCGTCAGCGATTACAACAATTACACACACACACCTTGTCAGTCGGAGGAGGCTTTGCGCCGAGCCGCCGGACGGGTTCACGACCCGGCCGGAGAGTGCGCGCGTGCACGCGCTGGTTGCGCCATAATGCACGGTGTTTACCACGCATTGTGTGCAGATTGCGACTGACTGATCGCCAGACGTCTTCGCAGCTATCCGGCCGGTGCAATCTCCAGCATATAACGCAGAATTATAATAACACTAATTCATTAATTACGATTTATTCTTTTGGTGTTGAATGTTGTCTGTAGTAGGCTATATTATTATATTTATATGCTGCATAGCTTGTAAAATATTTATATTATTGTTATATCTGATTGGTATTTTTATGCCATAAATGTTAATTAAATTTTGTTCTTACTGGATACATTTTTAATATCTGTTGCTATCATATTGTTATTTATTATGCTGTTGCATGTAATAAAATATGTCATGAATGAATATATTTATAACTTTGATTCATTGCCTAACTAAGCAACGAAGAGAAAAAATAAAATACCACAATAAATACAAAAATACCTAAAAATAAATCAATGTATAAATTGCCCATTTCATAGTTAATAGCGAGTGTTTAATAAGACATGTAGGCTGAACGTGTTGTCATGACGCAGCCAATTGGATACTGACGGAAAGAGGTTCATATTTCCATTTTTCTTTATATAAGTGACCTGATCTTATAAAATACCATATACCGTAATAATAACACTGCCTTACTACAAATTCAACTTTTCTAGGCTTCCTTTCCTATTGCCATATAACGCGGTAATATTCACAAAAATAAAATATTGTTTACGAAAATAATTTATGCAAAGGTTTCCACCCACAAGTCACAAAACGGCACATTATTTATTTCCAACGGACATCTTCATTTTTTTTTATATGTGAATGACTTACAACAAATAACAATATAAACTAGACACTAATATCAAATCAAATAATCATAGGGGTAGACTATGTGGCCATTTAGAGGCACCACCTAATGTACACGGGCATTTTGTAGGAACAAAGACATTTCCTACTGTCTCGCCCTCTCACAGTCGTAGACACTTTGTTGCCTACTCTCTGGAGACGTCCGTAATGCTGTTAGCTGCATAATTCGTCCGGTAATATTGCCTTGTAAAAATGTCAGCTGAACGAGTAGAAGGAAGAACCTTCAAGGCAATTAAATTTAGGATGTCAGTGCAATCCACCTCGTCAATCGAAGAAAGACCAGGTCAGCCATTAGCCTGCGCATTTCCAAAGATTGAAGCCCAAATTCTTGAGCCAAAAACCCACCGTTCTGACAAAGCGTCGTTGGATCCGTTCAAGTTCTTCGCACAAACACTTCTGATGCGGGCTCCAGGTTACAGAACCATACTCTAAGATCTGACGAACCAAAGCACAGTATAGTCTTCATAGCAGTTGTGCTTCTAATAACGATTAGAAGATGGAAACGATATATCGATATGTTGGAAAAATCAATAAATATGTTTCGATATATTAATATTCGATATTTCTTTTGATAATCTGGCATATATCGATATTTTGATAAACTTACGTTATATCATATCACTATACATTGACCTTACTCTCCCACATCTAAATCATCGCGATTCGAAAAAAAAACACACTTAGATTGTTTCTTACGCGTACAAAACATGCACTGAAATAATACAGTAACTTTATTTAGTTTTTTAAGTGAGGTTAACGCACTAAACTGTAGTTTATTACAGATCAGTGTGTGGTTGCGACCCTACACCAATGTTACTACATTATTCTTAATTAACGTAATAATAAAAACTATAATTATTCTTATTTTGAATTTTTTTAGTTCAACCCCACAGACCACAACTTGTTTCGAGTGGATAAATGTATTTACTTTTTACATTCAGTAGGCTGTTCTAAATAGTGACAGCAAAAATGGGTGTATTTTTGGTCACGATATAAGAGTTGGTGCATAATATTGTACAGATAAATTATTTACAATTCGATATATCACTTAGATCGATATATCGACAATTTTCGATCGATACTATCGTTGGATCGATAATTGGTTTACGATATATCGATAAGTTGAAAATATTTGCCATCCCTACACCAGACAGCCAAACAACGACAAGTACATGGCACTGCTCGTAGCCCTTGTCCCTGGACTTACTGGCGTGTCGGGGTGTAATTTTCGTACTTCAAATTAGCTGTCCCAACCCCTCCTTAGGGTGCTCTTGATTACGGTCCCGGCGTGGATCGTTATTTAAATTGACGTAAATGATCTACCACTATTGAAGTGTTCGTAGTTTAGTTTTGAATATTACATCAGTTTTCTATAAGTTTCGCAAATTTTGCGAGTGAATGTTGCACCTTAGAAGCCACCCATTCTTTTTTGCAGGACTATTGAAGAAATTAATTATGGAAATGATTTATTTTTTCGAAAAATAAATTAAGGATCTCCTTTGGAGGTCTGTTTTTAGTATATTACTAACAGTACGGAGGAAAAGTACAACGCCTTGTGTTTAAACTTGACGTGAAAGTCAATTATTATTACAATATGGGATTACTAAAATTTAGAAATTTTTCAAGGGCAAAAAACGAATGCTGTTGCCCCGGGGGGGGGGTCATAATTTTTGGGCATATGGGTGGATTGTCAAGAATAGAGCTAATAACTGGGCCTTTTTTAGTCTATTCTCGCTCAATTCACGTTTGTATATGGCGATTAGTTGACAGCTCAATGGAAATTTCGAAAGCGCAAAAAATGGTACAAAAGTCAACAGGGATTTGACCAAACAAAGTGGGGTAAATGTCTTAAGGGCTGTACGCCGTTACGATGATTGAACACTACATAACTTATGGTAGTGAAAGAACAACATTTGTATAAAAAAAAAATTGGGGTCCTTTACACCAGTGACGGTGACAAATGAAACCGATAAATTAAAAACTCTTACCACAGTTTGGCCTACGTGAACTATATACCCGGCAAAGAATACTTAGGTCACTACTAATCACTATTAGTGGATTAAAATATAATGGTAATTTAATCACCAAACGACTAAGCTGCTCACTCCCAACAACAGGTAAATTAAAACAACAACAACAAAATGGCAAAGTACTAGAGCTATATCCACTGACCATCTGCATAACAGAATGTACATTCCACTATACAAGTAAACCCTCCCCCCCCCATTTACAAGACGGGGTTGTCCATCAACAAACACTCTCAGCTGGGGATTACAACGATATATCGGAAATACCGATAAATACGTTTCGATATATCGACATATTAGTATCGATATTTTCTTTCGATATTATCGGACATATCTTTATTTTGGTCCGATATATCATGTCACTAAATACTGACGTTATTCTCTCTCCTCAAAACCATCACGATTAGAAAAAAAAACCATTTAAATTGCCTCTTATGCGTACAAAACATGCTGTTAAATAATAAAGTATTTTTATTTATTTTTTTACGTAAGATTAACGCACTAAAATGTAGTCTGAAGGTATAAACTTATTCCTATTTTGAATTTTTTGTATTCAACTCCACGGACCACAACTTGTTTCGTGTAGATAAACGCACTTAATTTTTGCATTCAGTAGGCTATTCTAAACAGGAACAGCAAACATAAGTGTCATGGCATAAGAGTTAGTGTACAATTTTAAACAGATAAAGCATTAACAATTCGATATATAGGTTAAGTGATACAATCGATAGTTTTCTTTCGATACTATCATTATATCGATATTTGGTTTGCGATATATCGATAATTTTATTTATCGATATGTTGAAAATATTTGCCATCTGTACTCTCGGCTACGTCCGTCTGATAATAAAGCCATTACAACACTGCGTTACAGACAAGTTTTTACTTATAGCATACTTGACCCAGGTGTAGGTGTAAGACACCTCTCGCTCACTCTGGAGTGAGACGGCCCTCCTCTTAACGACTGAAGCACGACAAAAACACGAACGGCTGAATGTCGCGCGACCGGTTTGGATAAAGTCATTGGCTGCCGTTATACATCTGGGGGCCCGGACCACGGCTGGTCGTTGGTCTGAGACGAACGGATTTACGAGACATCTTCACAATCATCACAGAATAGAAATGTTTTGTCATCATCAGTGTAGGTACACTACCAGGCATAACCATAACGTGTTAATAATATTCCTGTTTGTTTCATAAAAATAATTTCAACGACTCCATTTTTAGTGGTAATATATACTCAGGCAGAACTGGCATTGTGTTGTTTTTAAGATTTTACATTTTTATTCATTCATCCAATCATTAGTACGACGCCGATCGTAGAGATATGGGCGAATATGAGTGTAGATGAACGAGAGTAGTCACTGTTACTATCTAAGGTCGACTGTCCCTCAGAAAGAGCCATTTATTAATAGCCCAATAGCCAGGAATCTACAGCTTAACGTGGAATCCGAACCACGTAGTATTGGTCTGATTTTGAGCTAACCGGCAAGCCTTACACTCGCTTCTCTTCCTTAAAAAATCTGATTCCTTACTACCACTTCAGACCTGAACTGTGCTCGTAGGGTGGGCGGGCGGGCGGCCCTGTGTGTCATCAACGTAATTTAACGTACGTCTAGCGCGCCAACAAGAACCATTATCTCACAGAACTTGTAAGGGTAATTAAATTAATTACTAACCGAGTACTCGCCGTACATCACCTGTAGTCGTCCGATTTCAGATCAAAGTTAGTTGCCTTTGTTAATTACGAAAATAGTCAAAACATTTGTTTATCGTGTTTATTTTAAATAACATACAAAAATCTAGTTAAAAAAAATTGGGTGTGCGTCGGACCACACGGTGGAAGTTATACTTCTTTGGCCATTCTCATACACCCACTCACGCACACAAACAGACAGGATATATAAATGAAATATAAGACATTTTTCAATATTATTCAATATATTTATCTTCAATATATTATACGTGACTTCATTATTATATTATACACCTATATTATCATTATCAGTAATTTCTTCGATTAACAATCGATTAATCGATAGTTCTTAAAAATTTGTTCTTACTTTTCAGCGTGACGCGGTTTCTCGACCAACATCCCATCCCAAAGTGTCTAACGGGCGCAAAGAAGTATAACTTCAAAAAACCTTTTCATCGAGTAAAAATTATTATTCAGATCACGATTCCGTCATTAGAAAAGAAACACTATTAAAAGAAACGTAGTCCATAAACTGAAACATCGAAAAAATAAATTGCCGATAAATAATTACACCTGAATTCCTTTCAGTAGATCATTAGACGTTTGACACAATCCCAATAATTAGTCCGATTAACATCTCTTGGTGTTTTCATTACAAAAACTCAAGCACTACCTTGTACTGTAATAGAACAGAATTTTTACATCAAACCATCCTGTTTCAAATGAAAGCCATTATATAAAGTTATTATAAACTGAATAAAAACTGTCGAAATTGCTTTCATCCAATCTGCTAGTCGCCAATTTGCACAGACCAGACTGTTATTTGATGGGCCTAAACGGCAATCAGCTGTTGCTAAATTAAGATGCTCATCATATTATCTTGCCGTGGCATCGCTCTTTGGGTGTGGCACGCACGCGTAAAACAACTTGGTGGGCTGCCTTTTATAAGCTGCTATCATATCATAACAACGAGCGCACCAACATTCAGGATCCTGTTTTAAATAATACGTCTGCAAACATTGGGCCTACAATTAATTAAGTGAGCAGTCAATACTGAAGTTCATGCCAATGGCCTGTTACGCACATGTAGGGAGGGAGATGAAGAGTATATTGGTAAACTACGAAGAAGGAACAACCAAAAATAGTTACTTATGCTATTTTTATATCTATAGTTTTTGAAATCGCAAAAACTGAAGCAGCATCGCAACACCACCACAAGGGTGTTGGAAAAGTTCATTGTTTGACAGGTGACATAGCTGGCAGATCACAGAAGTGATATTTGAGTCTGTCAAAAATTTAATCTGGGCCTCAAATGGCAGTCCGTCCGTTCAGACATTTTAGGGCAAAGAGTTCACCACTCAGTTTCTAAAAAAATCGACAATTTGATTATTGAAGTCCGAAATTCTGTCAATACAAAATGATGTAGATCAATGAACTTGTCAGCCATTCTTTTGTAACGGACGGGACATTTGAACTATTATTTCACATCTTCAAAGACTATATAAATTAAATAAAAGAATGCAAATATAATTGTGATACATACAGTAGTTTAATAACATATACTTTCAGTATTTTTACAAGCAAAGTATTATTTTGTAAGTATATTTCTGTCATGGGTTAAAACATGTTTTTGTAATTGTAACGGACGCTCTGAGGAGTATGGATAGTCTTTATTTTATAAAATATATGTTATTTTTATATTTATTTATAAATTTTATTTACAAATATCGCTATAAAAAGCAATTTAGCTCAAGAAAAATCTCCAGCATAATTTTTCCTTAAAGAATATAAACTGGTGGACACTATACATTTAGTTTGAAAATTGTTGCTTACTTATTTTAAGTTTGACAGCAAATTAAAGCTCAGAGTTTTGTCATTTCAGACCAGTGGAGCGAGGGCGTTCCGCCAGTACCAAAGTTATTTTATTCGAAGTATAAGTAGGTTACAATTTTAAGATATACTTTTTTCATTTTTCCCCTTTGTGTATGTACCATTTTAAAAAGAATGGCTGTTGACCCGACTTTGATTCAGTCTTGATTTTGAGGAGTGTTAAGGTTATATCTTTTATAAGTCATCTGTATCAGCAGTTTGTGTCGAAATTTCGATTTGATAGAAGAGTACATATATACGTGAAGCATTTTGGTCAACCCAAGACAAAACGCCACGAGAGAATTCAAAATCACCTCAAATCCATGACAGTCTTAACTGTTCATTCTTTAAACACGCAACATTCCAAACAATTGTCATACATGAGATCCGTTTGGCAATCTACTTGATCGCCTCGCGTTCCAGCTGTACCTGACTGCAGGCCACTTGTCCCCTGCAGCTACCGCATCACATCACAAACCCCTAATGTCATCCATCGTGACATGCGTCATCATCTAGCCAGCATGAATCAGGAAGTGGCAAATCATTTCTGCTATTGATCATATTTTTAAAAGTAAATTTTCCTATAAACACCCAAGCACACATCAATACTCGGGAGGGAAGTTATCGACAGCAATAATAAACAGAAAGTCCGCCCATCGCTGAGCAGTCGGTTCTTTGTCGTCGGGGACTACTGGGCCTAAGTTTTTTCTGCACGCGTTGGCTGGGTCCGAGAATAGGCTCAACATCTGTCTGGCTGTCAGGTTGATTTACAAGCAACCATTAGAGATTCGAGCCCTTCCTACCTGACCTTGCCCTTTCCCGCCATGCTTAGTAACTCTAACCACCATGTAGAACTAAAATAGCTTACTCAACTTTCTCATCTTAAGTTTGAGTATCAAACTTCAAATCTCAACATAGGCCTGCATCAGTCAAACTGAATTAGCTTCATAATATTCAATTACCTTTATTACCTAGTCTACAGAGAAGAAATCAAAAACAGTTCTATTACTAATATCTTCTTACAACAATGCAAAATAGACTATTTTTAACTCTTCTCTTAGAAATTATTTGTTTTCAGATATCTTCATTGTAAAAAAGATAAAAAAATCATTGTCTTATCGATATATTTATTAACATGTGTGAAAATTCAAGGATGGCGTTTAATCCTGCGTCAAAATTGTACAATATAGTCAAATTTAAAAAAAGATTTCAGTGCCTACAAAAAATGACCAAAGGTTATTAATGTGTTTGTATTGTTTTTCTGAAATAACTAAAAATACTGTACAGCAATACATTTTAATTTATTTATCAACGTTTTCTGTTAGAAAGTGAAAAGTTGCTTACATAAAAGAACTTACCGCTTAATACTAACAACTGTGTATCAGTTACACCAATAACCATGAAGGTATGAGAACAGAATACGCAGATATCTGATTATTCTGTGGTATAAGTTTAGTGCTATTCGGAACCAGACCAGTGACAATTCAAGGTATTTTTTGGTGGATTGTGATATTCACGGAAATATTTCTTTTGCACCCTTGTAGTCCAAGTTGCATTCATGAGCGGCCAAGACTGGACGGCCTACCTGAGATCGGTATTGCGCGCAACTCGAGTACTGGTTTAGGGTCTCCTTGGGACACCGTAATTAACGCAGGTAGGATTGCGCGCAACTCGTTTAACGGCCGAGCTTTCCTTTTTTGGGCGTCTTTTTATTTCAACGTCATCAAGAATATAGGTTTTATTTTTAGAATTTCTTCATTTCAGAAACTCTTTTCCTCTTTTTTATCGTAGGAATCAAAGTCGTCTCCCAGAATCAATAAGTACTCCTTTGGAGTCCTATATGTTGCAAGTCACATTCAAGTCTGCAGCACTGTTTTGCAATGTTTTGCTACTCTTGTCAAAACGTGGTAAAATATCGTACATCTTTAGTAAAATAGCATTCTCAACTTTAAAAAATTGTTTACTGGGTTCCATTAGCTTTAGCTCGGCTCACATTTGTTTCCCCTGTATCGTCTGTTATTTGTTTTTTTAATGCATCGTAGTAGCTCCAGTAGTTGAGTGTTGAGTATAAGAGCTCAGGTTACAACTAAGTGTCCTCCACAACTGTCCTTACACAAATTATAAAACAATTTTAATATCTCAAGAACCTTTAAAAATTGGTTTTTATTGGTAATTTATTATCATTTATAAAACAAAATGCTTAGGTACCAAATTTAAAGGTTAGGACTAAGTGGTAAAAAAATAAACTAAGTAATTCCAGCGAATAAATAATGTCTAAAGGGATTAAAGTACCGTATCTTTGTAAATATAAATATGCCTATTACCATTCACTATACACAGAGAAAAAATTCATCCCACTTTCATATTCTTTCAAATAAAATTTAACTATACCGCACCCTAAAATGGTTTAACCCGAGAAATGTTAATGCTAATACTCTCAAATTTGGCCCTATTTTTAGTGATTTAAAAGGCTTTATTTAAATTCGCTGTAAGTTAATTTTATTACAACATCAGAAGATTAACATTTAAATAATTTTGTATCTGAAAGAAATGCATTAAAAATATTGATAGTGGGGGAAAAAAATTAATAAAATTGAGAAACTTTATAAAAATAACGTTATTCATAAATTATGTATAAAAATGTTATAAAAGGTTTATCGGTCATTTATGTATGCCTATGTAAAGTTATAATATTAGAAGAAAACTGATAGGGGGGCCTATATACAAATTATGCAAAATTTTGTGCTGAAAAAAATATCATTATATTGTCCAATATTTACACAAAATTAGATAACAATTAACTAGTCTAAATGTGTTGCCTAGCAACGAATACAACGATCAGATCGTTCAAGTATATCTCGAATGTCACTCCAACGATACAGAGACCACAACCACAAAAAAAAATAAAAACTAGTTAAATATTAGGCCTACACAAACACTAAAAGTTGCATAAAAGCACAACAACAAACATAAAAAACTAGCGGCTTAGCAATCACTTACGGGACCGGCGAGTAAACATAAAGATGGCGTGTGAGATGAAGTAAATGAGCAAAACCAACAAGCCACTGTAGGATATTAATAGATAAAATTCAAAGACACATAAATATACACTGGTTCACATTATAAATTATATGTATTTGAAACGGCTTTGACATTTTATTTCGACTGTACTCGGCTGCATCTGAGAGTAGCACATCACCTCAAATTGAGGTGATAACATTTCACGAACGAAACGGCCACCTCAATTTGAAGCAATCACCATTCCTTGGGTTAACTTATATATAGTACTATACAGAATAAGCATAACTAATTGAAATAAAATTATCTTTACTTACCGGTATTAAAAACTCAATTTTTGTATTAATAATATTGTAGCCTGCGCTCCCATGTAAAGTTTCTCGAATAGTTTTAAAAAATAACTTGTAAACAGAGCAGTCGCTTAAGTAATACGAAGCATTTGCCTTCCATTTTTTAAATTGTGCTATCACTCAGCCTTTTTATCAGTACTGTCTTAGTTTAGTAGGCATACATCATTAGAGACCAAAAAAAGCATAAACCTACCTAAATTAAATTTTAAATGGCACTACTAGTTACCACGATATTAGTTGACAATGGTGTTAAATCAATAGCTTCGATGTTAATATTGAACTAGCCTACGAGGTAAGTTATGAGATGCCTGATATTTGTATCCAAATTGTTTGACAACTTTCAAGACTTGTACACGACATTACATTTTTCAATTAGTTATTGTTGGTATAATCAGAAGTACACATTGTGAGCCATGGATCTTAGCATGCAGCTCAACCTTTTGCGATACCATAATAATGCAAGCAAAAAAAAGACTGTTAGTTTTACATTGAATGTTATAAAAACATGTCTAATAAGAAAAAAAGTCCAAGTAAAATAGGAGACATCTAGGGGGATAATATAAGTTAGGCTATTGTTGATTTTATGTGTAAAGCGTGTTTCTGAAAAAAAAAAAAAAACCTTTTCTTGTAAACGTACTATTTACTAACCATTTTTTTAATGCAGCCTATGCCCTGAGTAAATTAGTAACTAATGTGATAAGAAATTTAAATTACCTTCAACTTTTCCCATTGCAAGTATTGTGATGGTTTTAACAGCTGGTACAGCCCATGCAGCAAGATGAAAATACTGAGAGTTGGCTTCAATTGCTTCATGACCCCATTTTAATCCAGCTGCCAGAAACCATGTCAAAGTTAGCACCACCCACCAGATGGATGAAGCCATGCCAAAAAAGTATAACACCATGAAAATTATAGTACACCATTCATCTTTAGTTCCTTGAGTTATTAAAGAAACTGTACGGATTTGAGGGATATTAACAGGTAGTGAAAATGGTTTTTGACAAGCAATTGAATCTCCTGAGCCAAACCCTATAACATATGCAGTTGATATCGCAAGATAACAAACAGATAAAAATATAATAGGTCTCTCAGGATATCGGAATCTATCTGTATCAATCATAAAAGTTAGAACAGTAAATAAACAAGAAGCACAACACAAAACAGACCATACTCCAACCCAAATTCTAGCAAATCGTCTTTGCTCATCGGTAAAAAACATGCTATCACAAGGGGCACCACAATCTTTTTCTACTTTATCCCCTACTTTGAGAGAGTAATCCATACCTTTAGGTACACTGAATTGTTGGGGGCATGTAAAGCCTCGATCTCGTGCTCCCACTGGAATATGAAATGGCATACTAGGATCGTTTGGAATCCTCATACCATAACCCGCCCTGGCATATCCCGAACTGGGATAGCCGACAGCAGAACTACCGGGAAGTGAAGACTGGCCAATAGTGGATCTACTATTACCATTATTAGCTCCAGCTGTATTATTTTCTCCAACACAAATATCAGGACCACCAGCTTCAGGGAATTGTGCGCAATCTAAACCCTCTGGCCAAGGAAATCCAAATTTATTCATTAGTTCCTCACACCCATTTCGAGCGGATAAGCACAATGACCTACATGGGGGAATAGCTCTATCTAAAATAGTACAAACCGGAGTATACATTGAACACAGGAAAAATTGAAGATCATGACTACATTTGATTTTAACAAGTGGAAAAAACTGAGAGACTTCAAGGCCTGCATCTTCTTGTTTTTGGTGATTTAGAAGATTTGGCATGATCGTTTCATTGTATTTTATGTCCATACAAAATGGAATTGTAATGGTCTCACATTTCCCATGATGAGGTAAACTATCCCTATCAGAAACCCTTGAGGATCCATGTTGGGAAGACAAACAAACTCCTAGCTTAAATATATGTAGAAATATTAATAACTGGGTAACACAGCCTAAAGCCATGATTTTTGGGAAAGTCATCTGGTATCACTTTTATCCACAAAAACTGTAATCATCCACACTGCACTATAAGGTTAGGTACGCTGTAAACACATTGTGAAAACACTCACTTCATATTTTATAAAAACCAATATTAGCACTTAAAATATGTTTTAGCTCACTATACACATTTTATCGTATTCCTTCTGTTTCACTCTGTAAACCACACCGAACCGAACGAAGTTTACTAAACTAAAACAAACGAACTTTACAGAACCTCACGAGAAGTGACGCTTCGAAGTACACAAACACAACTAACTCACTAACGCAAACACACCGACATCGAACATGGCGGATGAAACGATTGCAAACTCTCTATCGGAATTTTACAGAACTAGAACCAGTTTAAGCAGCCTTGCAGAAGAAAAAGTATCTATGCAAGTAACTGCAATATAATATATAATAATATGTGTATATATATAATGCGAATTGCTACTATTGAAATGGTTTAGTAACTTGTATTTATAAACTAACTTTTATACTTCATTAACCAGTTGATTTTACAGTTATTTACACACATTGGTATTCTCAGCAAAAATGTTTAACCTATAGCATTTGACACGTCAAAATTAATATATTAACAATTATTTGGCATTTTTTAATGTTCTTTATTCAGAAGTAAGACCCCGAGATATACGGTGAAAAGTATGTTTATTTATTTTAAAAATAACATATAATCTTTCCCAATAATTGAGATTTTTATTTTAATTGCCATAACACAAACCATAAACAATTAAAGCTATGGATAAAACAAAACAATAACATGATTGTATATTAGTTTGTGAAATTTAGAAATTGTGCTAGTTTTAATTGATAATAAGCGAGTACTAAATTTATATACTCTTGATTATTACAAATTTTAGAAGGAATTATTGGTTAGTCATTCCAATCATAAATCAATTTATGAAAAGAATAAATACACAAAATAAGGTAATTATGCACTTTCTTGCCACCAAACAAATTTGGAACATTTTGCTTGAAATGGGTCTAGAATTGGCTGTATTTTCACGAGATATGCTTTTTATTCCGCGGAAATAACGTATTTTACCGAAAAATTCGAAAAAACCAACATCAAAACTTTTAGTATGTTTGTCATATTTCCGTTAATTTAAATGGTATTTTAATCATCTTTTTTTTATTTTGATGTGTTTTTTTGCGCTGAATACAAATTTGAAAACCATTTTGGTCTATTACAAATATTTCTCGAGTAATAACAGAAAAACTACTATCGCGGCAGATCGCGATTAGCGGCCATTACGCGATCATTATATACAACAACTTTTAATCACAAAAACCGAATTCACCTATATTCCCGCCGGAGTGACGGCCGTCACGGAGGCCAAACGCTCGAATTTAACGCAAATTACGAATTTTTGTTGAGAAAATAGACAATTAGGATAAGTTAGGTTATGTCAGTAAAAAATGCATTTTTCGAGCTGAAAAAATAATTTTACTACAAAACCAGTCATATATTTGTGTTCAGCATAAAAAAACACGAGAAATGGAAAAAAATTTGTCAAAAAATAACGAGTTTTAAAACAGTTGGTTTTTTCATTAGTAGATAAAAAACTAGTTTTTCGATTTTTCGGTAAAAAACGAATTACATGTTAAATTAACATTACATTACGGGTTGGTCGCACCAAACCCGAACAACGTAAAGGTCTGACTGAGTTTTCGATCAACAGTTTAGCATAATCAGCTAATAATATGTTTTACTTTAGGCTAGACACAATGTGCTTCATGAAGGATATAAATAGAGGAGCCTAAGACAGATCCCTGAGGCACATCTGACATTTGATTAGATCAAACGGAACCTGAAATGGCTACGACACTTATAGAGACCGATCGCTAATATTACTGAACCAAGAAAGCACTATCCAGTATTCATGTAGCTTCTTCTCTAAAGCTTTGAATAAATAAGTCAATGCATACTCAATCAAACAGTTTTCCCCTTCAAGAAACTTCTGGGACAAAATCTAGGAAACTAGCAACTTATTTTAATATTTTGTTGGCTTTTATTAATCTGGGACAAGTTGATATTGCCACTTAGGAAGAGCTCCAAACTCTCAAGACACCAGGCCTTTTATAATCTTATACCTAGTGTTGAAATGAGGACAATTGTCTTTAGTTCTTCAAAATCCTTGGATCGCCCTTGCAAAAATGGAAATGATCTATTCATTCTTAATATATTGGGAAATATCTCCTTGGTAATAGATTAATTTTTGAGCTGTTTAAGAGTTCGGGCTATTGTCTTTGTTTTTTTTTTTTTTTGAGAGATGCAAGATTTTTGTCACCAACACGATTTGAAATATCCGAATATTGTAAGCTCTAACACCTCCTTTATAGTGTTGATGAAGGAGCCCAGTACACCAATAAATATTGCTAAAATTAGAATTAGAGTATCAAACTGAAGGAAATGTATTGTGCCGCAAAGGAACGAACAGCCCCAAAATGTTGTCCAAGGAGTTATGTTACACTTAAGGTGGTGCGGCCGGCGTTAGTGTACACAACTAAATTCCGATAGATAGTAGCACTGTCGCTTTAACTGGAGCAGACTCCCCACTCTGCAGTCTGTCTTTGCTCACCTTACCCCTTCCTTCAAACTCTTCAAATCTGGACGCTTGTCGGCCCGCCTGATTTGCTTGTTCTTGTTGAGTTTTGACAATATAGATATTGTGTGCAGTTCATCCCGCTGTCCTTACGTGACAATCCAGAGCGGGAATTTTCATACAGTTTACACACTTTGTACTGAAAACAGAATAAGTATTCTTCTGCGTGCTTTTAAACAAGATTATAATGTCTGGTATTATTACTATTACATAATCAGATAAAATGTGGCAACAAAAATATGAACTAGTTACTGTACACATTTTATTTCATAACGCTATAAAAGTTTGTAACATACAGACAGGTGATTATGTTATTTTAGTTTGGTAAACACTAATTTATTTCTGTTAAGACAAATATTTTGTCATAAAAAGCTTAGCAACATCGAGAAAAATTAAAATTAATAAAGAATAGGAAACAAATTATTTTGAACACGTTATTTTCTGTGGTTTATTAATTAAGACAATGATAAGTATGAATAGGCTACGGATGCAGTATTAAATACTTAAAAATTCATATCTATTTAAGGATATACACATTTATTACGCCTGGGTAACCATAATGTGTGTATCCTTAGTAAATTACATAGCAATAAGGTAGAATTAATAAATATAAAAGTATGTATTTTTATAAGTTGGAATTAATGTATAGTCAGATTTAAAAAAAAAAAAAACAAAATTACTCAGAGAATCTATATTTTAAAAATTACTAAGTATTACTATTGTTGAACGGTCAAACTCGAATAATGTACTTCCGACAAACTTTTCTTCTTAATTGTATCTCTGATACTGTACTTTTAGAACGTTTTGTACACTTATGAAACTTGCACTTGCGAGGGATATTAAAGAAGGGGAAAACTATTCACAAATCTAGTATATTGAGACTACTCATATATGTATATTCACTGATTAAACATAATCTGTTAGATAAAATCAATTACACATTTTCAAATAAGAGTTAAGGAGTAAACCCAAGGCAGTTGGTGAGGGAGCCGGGCTGGGACATACGGTGCGTGTACCTGTCACTGTGCATGCGGATGCACGGGGGTAGTATTAGAATAAAGGAGGCTCACTGCCGTATATTGTACTATACGTTTGGGGCCAGTTCATCGTCTAAACAAATTAATATAATTAGGAATTGAATATTGCAAAATATAATGTAAACTCAACAAAAAATGACATGATTTTCTATCCGGCAAAAAAATACATTTATATTTAACAAATATAAACAGATTGGAATTAAAAATAAATAATTTTTTAAGTTAAATATAATTTTGGTTATATTTATTTGTTATATTTAATTTTAAATTTTGGGGTTGTAAACCCAAACCGTTTCCAAGATGATCTGGTCCCAAGGCTGGTGAAAATGACTTATTCAGTAGCCTTTAGGTACAAAATTAAGTGACAGATAATTTTAAAAATCCTGTTTACATGTTTATAAGATGTAGAAAAATAAATATTTGCATAAAACTTTTGAATTAAAATTCAGAACATTTTTGGTTGCACCACCTTTTCACTGATGTCCACAAATTGTCGAAATATAAATTGGCTAATAAGTCAGATTTCTCACTTCTTGACCGATGAAATTCCAGGAGCAAATATTATTGGAGATCAAGTTTCTTATATGGTACAGATATAGTTCGAATAAAATAACTTTGGTACTGGCGGAACGGCCAGGCACCACTGGTCTGAAATGACAAAACTCTGAGCTTTAATTTGCTGTCAAACTTAAAATAAGTAAGCAATAATTTTCAAACTACTTGTATAGTGTCCACCATGTTATATTCTTTAAGAAAAAATTATGCTGGATATTTTGCTTAAACTAACTTGCTTTTTTATTGTGATAATTGTGTTTAAGAACACGGTTTTATGAGTGAAATTGCGCGTGAGTCGTCTTTAACCTGTTACTGTAGTGAGAGTAATAATAATAAAATAATTTCTTGTGGATGGATGACAGTTTGATTCATTGTGATTAGTTTGGTATAAGTCTCATTTAATAATTCAAACAGGTTAATGGGAAATTAATTTTTTTGTAAACCTTTGTAAATTCGATAATGACAAACGCTAGATAAAATTTCTTTAAACCTAAATTAATTGTGTTATTTAAGTGACACTAAAATCGTACTCTCGTATTAAATAGAATTTTCTTGAATTAGGAAGAAAGATTCAGAAGTTTTCAAAACTCGATTGTCAACAAGGCGGCAGTGATACCACACGCACAATGTACAGTCACTGGCTCAGCTCTTGCCTCTTCCATTGCAAACATTTCTTGTCAACTACTAATAGAACACTTCCTAAAATTTGAAAGAGCCTAAATATTATAATTGCAATAAACAATGATAATTATATACACACTGAATCCTATAGCATTATTGTCACCTCTAAATAAATAAAAACGTGTTGTATCACTAAAACTAAATAACTGTAATAAAAAAAAAACTAGTGATTAAACTATACCAAGCACTGTCAAATCGATAAAGAACTGAACACGAACACACCTCAAAGTCAAAAGTCAACTAACTTACCTTATTTCTTACTGGAGAAACATTTCTTATCTGGAAATATCGTCGATCGGAATTCGTTTTACGCTTGGACTGAATATTCAGTCTACACTTTCCCTTGAGCAGAGTATACCTTACGCGTCCGACACAGCCTCGATGTAAACGAACTATGAGTTTACTTCATCAACTCTTCATTATTTTTCCGCATGTTTTATTAGTACCACAGTATTATTTTAATTATACATATATAACACAGTTAATGTTTGCTCAAATAAATTTTGTCTAGCGTTTTTCGTTTCCGAGTTTGCAAGGTTTTACAAAAAAATTAATTTCTCATTAACCTGTTTGAATTATTAAATGAGACTTTTACCAAACTAATCACAATGAATCAAACTGTTATCCATCCACAAGAAATTATTTTATTATTATTATTTATGCTACAGTGACAGGTTGAAGACGACTCACGCCCAATTTCACTCATAAAACCGTGTTTTTAAATACAAATATCGCTATAAAAAGCAATTTAGCTCAAGAAAAATCTCCGGCATAATTTTTCCTTAAAGAATATAAACTGGTGGACACTATTCAATTAGTTTGAAAATTATTGCTTACTTATTTTAAGTTTGACAGCAAATTAAAGCTCAGAGTTTAGTCATTTCAGACCAGTGGAGCGAGGGCGTTCCGCCAGTACCAAAGTTATTTTATTCGAACTATAGTTGTAAGAATCTACTGACTGACAAGGACCTTCATTTTATCTCTTAATTAGGGAGCACTGAGCAGAGAACTTAACAGTAAAGAATTACAAACTGTAATTATTTTGAATTTTAACCATAATTTATTCTTTAGAGGGCTGAATACAAAAGTGTGCATTTTCAAGTATCTTGAGACGACTATTTGTCAAAGAAGTATGACTTAGTAAAGAGACAAGTTGGAATCTATAGAAGTTGGTTAGCAAAGTCCAATTATGAATATTTCAAGTTATTAGGTAACATTTGCAAAGATCAGGTTACATAGAGACTGACATTGCAGAGTGGGCGATGGAGTTCAGTCATTAACCCTTTAACGCTCATTGGTTGAAATATCAACCACCAGTAACATTTCTTTGTACACTTACCCAAATTTCATTATTTTCCCAAACGCTCAATGGTTGATATTTCAACAACCCCAAATTTCTCTGTGCATACTCAAAAACTTTTGTATTTCTCAAAATATTTTAATTTAAAATTCATATTTAAGCTTTAGTAAAGGTAAAAAAAATATTTAAATGTTTTGCTGGAAATTACTATTTTTTAAGTTTTAACTAAACTTAACAGTGTCATAATTAAATTAACCACAATAACTGTGAGTAATTAAAATAATAAACTAACTAACTTAATCAATTAAAACATTGTTGTGTTATAAAACGAAAAGAAAAATTTCAATAACCAAAATAATATATCTATATTGTTCTATATGTCTTATAGAAAATAAAATGAAAAACATTTGAAAGTAAAAATGTACTGTATACCTACATACACCACTGAGAAAGTGTTTACCTTAAATTAATAAAAACCAACTAAACTAAAAATTAATATTGTTTTATTTAAAACTAAATCAGGACTTACTTATAAATATTAATAAAACTAAAATTTTACTGCTTACACTACTGATCCAAATTTTCTAATCTTAAGTAAAAGGGAGCGAACCAAGTAAGACATAAACCAACTTCACATTCTTTCTTCTTCTTCTACTTCACAGTGTACAACACAATTTTTCTTCTTTTACTGGCCGGGTCTTCCTCTAAGGACATGCTCTATTCTGAAATATATACAACGTCTATTAGTCGAATTAATATTACTTGTATGCCGAAATAAATACTTCTTATCTGAGTTGCTATTCTGAAAGAGGACAACTTTCTCTAGAAAATAGTATATTAGTACTTGAATTTCTGTAAAGAGTTAAGCTTCCAAAGTATGTTTTGAATTTGCCCAGTTTTTATTGAAATTTCGTTTACTTCTAAGTTTGATTTTTTTAGAGTCCAACAGAAATTTATATTACTTTAAAACTAGGAGGAATCTATTGCCTAATATATCACTACTATAATAGATTACTTTAAAACTAGGAGGAATCTATTGCCTAATATATCACTACTATAATAGATTACTTTAAAACTAGGAGGAATCTATTGCCTAATATATCACTACTATAATAGATTACTTTAAAACTAGGAGGAATCTATTGCCTAATATATCACTACTATAATAGATTACTTTAAAACTAGGAGGAATCTATTGCCTAATATATCACTACTATAATAGATTACTTTAAAACTAGGAGGAATCTATTGCCTAATATATCACTACTATAATAGATTACTTTAAAACTAGGAGGAATCTATTGCCTAATATATCACTACTATAATAGATTACTTTAAAACTAGGAGGAATCTATTGCCTAATATATCACTACTATAATAGATTACTTTAAAACTAGGAGGAATCTATTGCCTAATATATCACTACTATAATAGATTTATCAGAGTCCAGTAAAAACTTACCTTCTCTGTGCAACAGTCAGAAGAGTACTGAGAAACAACTTTAGCAAGTACAGTTCCCCAGATGTTCACTGGTCGCAATAAGGACCACTTTTAGTTATTTTTCTGTGTAGATAACAGCACATATTGAGCTGGGATCTGATCCCTGTTCTCACGGTTATAGAGTCCACCAATGACAATGCCTAGTGTTAATAAGGTCTATATTCGCTAAACCGTGTAAGCCATACTATCCCTTATTGAATGTGGTTGAAATTTCCACCACTATGCGTTAATGAAACTGAACGTAAATCATGGTGTGCTAGGCCTCCCCCACAAACCTAAGAAAATGTTTGAGACCCCATGAATTTCATATTCAACATAAAAATTGTTAATGCATTCTTTAAATGGGAACACTTGTATTTTTTTGATTAAATATTGCTTTAAAAAAGCTGTTAAAACAGACATTAAAAAGTCTGATTTGACTTAGGAAATTAACGCCTGTGATGTTTTCTTTTACAGTAGGTCTACACGCTCTTCTCAAGGCCGACAGTTCCATCGTACATATGCACATTACACGGTAACATCACGCCAGACCAACACGTCGGCTAGACAGTGGCAAACCTACCCCATCTGGTGATCCATTCGTTAGTCTCAAAGCACTTGGTTCGTCTGTTGGATATTGTGTGTGTGTGTGTGGTGGAAGTTAGATTCGGTTGGAAATCATACTATTTTATAGTGTCTATATTGCTTTAGATAGTTATCAAATTTTCTGTTTAAAGTGTAATACTAATACAGACATACATCATAAATATTATATAAAGTCCTTTCATGCTTTTTTGTTACAATCTCACAATTGATAAGGATAAGTTGATAAGGACATAATTTGTTTTTAATAAGATTGGTATTTCTTATTAAGGAGTTCTCTTACTTAAACTACGACTGCATTAGTTGCTAATGAAGAGTGCATCATTATCCAAAATCATCTCTCCTGATGCAGTTGATATTGTTACGTCTGTTCCTGGTTATTCTGAAGGAAACTCCGCTTCTACCAATGTTGACAATTATAGTCCTGATCTTTGGGAACATTTAGACATTAAATCTTTAGATCTTTCAATGTTAAAAGGACGTCCTTGTAAAACCGATAATTTACCGAGAGACAGCTCTGGCAGGCTTTTCCAATGCCAATATTTTCTAAAGCTAGTCAATGGGAAAAAAGCTGGGTCAATAGGGACTGGATGATATGGAGTAGGGAAACAATAGCCCTATTATACTTTTAATGCTGTCTTTTTGTGACTAAAAATAGCCAACATTCCAAATTTGGCAATGAAGGTGTAAAAAGCAATTGGGAAAACATGCATCTCTAAGTAAAAAGTAATGAGACACAAGCCATGTTGCAAATAACAGTAAATTTAAAAAGGAAAATCTCTTCAACACTTGGAAAGGTTAGAATAATTCTATTGATGAAACAGTACAGACATTTATTCGATAGGAAGTTGTTAAATGGAAGACAATACTAGAGCAGTTGTTCATGTTGACTGTGGCATAAAAACGAGGTTACAAAAGCAATATTTGTAAAACGTAAACTTCACTTGGGACAATAACAGACGCACCCATCCATCTAAACATGTACTGTTGTATTGGCATACGTCATCATTGTCCCACCCATCCAACACGCATTAAAATATAAATGTGATCCATTAACGGGGTTTCGAGTAATAAAAGTGTAAAGTTGATAAACAGTGAAAACTAGTTAAAATTCCTGTACTTTTATTGTTTTAACAAGGAAAAAAATTATTAAAACTCATAATAAATTTAACATTCATATGTCATATCTTACAATACTAAACGAGGCAAACAATTTTAGATTCGGATTTTTAAAAGGCCTCTTAGTTTCTTAGTATACATAATTTCTGTGTCGATAGTCGTTATAGTTGCTTGTACTAACTCTTTCAGTGACATTAGGAAAGTTAGGATTTATCAAAATGGATCTAATAAAAAAAATTTAATCCATGATGATTTGAGATAAATTAAACCAATGGATGATTTTGATTATGGAGCACGACATTGTGAGCAGGTCCGCCGAGAAGAGAGGCATTGGTCCAAATGTACAAGGCCTGTGAGGTCTGATTTTATAGAATAGAATAATTTTTTTTATTTTGCCAACAATTACAACATTTCCATTATAATTTTTACAGAACAGTTAATACAAGTTATTATAAACTGGTTAAAATTTATGTCACGATATATGTCTTTGGCAGAAAGGCTGAAAAGAAAAGTAGCAACTATTAGAAGCATATGTATTGCATGTAAGTTTTAAATTATTTTAAGTTTATTGCATTTAAAGTAGTAGTGGAGAAAAATCATTTTAGAAATATTATTTTTACTTATTTAATAATACTAAGAACATGTTTTTATCTGTTTGTACACCTATTTTAACTCTCTTAATATTAATTAATGTGAACTTCCACAATTATAACTAATAAATGCTGATTCAAAAATATTTTTAGTTTAGTATTTGGGGATTGGGGCCCCCAAACGAGCCTGTACCCCAGGCCCCCTAATCCCTCTTGGCAGCCCTGTGGTGTGCACAAGGGGATTTTACTGGTGGTTGATGTATCAACCAGTGAGTGTTTAGGAATTGTGACCACAACATTAGTAAACTAAAAAGGGTTAAGGAGGCTGTTTCCCAAAGTGCCAAGATAACGCTGGACAGTTGTCAACCTTATAGCAAGCGTACAAACTTACCGTCAGTGAACTAAAAGATGCTTTTCTATTTCAACTGTACGATTTATGTTTATTTTTATAATGAATATAAACTTAGTGAATAATGTAGACTTATTAAAAGTCCAATCTAGTGGAATATAAGTTGATATTACGAGTTTTTTTTTTTTTCGATTTAAAATCTTCAAAAATTACATTTCAAGTTTCACATATGTAACTGTATAGTAACTGTAAAAAGAACCCATTTTTTTACCAAAATCAACTTATGATCCACTAAAATATATGCATAATGAAGTGAGTGGATCATTACCACACTTCAATAAGATCGGGCTACTAACAAGAGAAAAGAGAGGGATATTAGGTTACCTCATGTCAAAATGCGATCACAAGATAGGATATGAAGAACACCAATACATCATGCAAGTTCTTACTTTTGACATCCTTGGTATTTACGAAACATGCCTACACCCCACGACCTCATTTGACAACTATATGATGTCAGGTGATACACTCTACTAAGGGCAGTCTGCAAAGAGGGATTTGGGGGCGATGTGGCTGTTTACCTTTCCCAGGACCTTAGCATCTTAGAGTGTGTCGAGTTGGTGGGTGGTGACACCTGTGTTAAGTATGTCGTTTTGTCTATTCAAAGTAAAAGGCAAAAAATTGGCTGGCTTTTATCTGCAAACCACCTTTTGTGAATTGCACTTGCCTCGAGTCTTTGTTTTACTCACTTTTTGTTGTCTTGGCTGTTCAAGTAAAGACAACAATTAATAATTCTGTTCATGTTTTATATGGATTTAATGTCCAATGTGCAGTATGTAGCAAAATACATATATTGTTTCTTAAAGAACTACAACGTTGTGAAACACGTAAATGAGCCAACAACTGTGACCAGTGACTCTAAGACCACATTATCACTGACCAGACAACTTGAGTAGAATAATGTGAAGTGATTGATACCTCCAGTATCAAAGACCAGCGTGAAATCAGAATCACAGAACACAAAATAATATAATGCACATCATTTTTTGAAAAAGAGAATACACCCTAATTAATAAATACCAAAATGATTTTATTAATAAAACTTTAACCTGGAATATGACCGTAGAAATTTACTGGAACTTCGTAAAAAGAAAAGATAATGTGGATGATATGGAACAATTCTTATCAATGAATGTTAAGAAAATATTCTTGCACACTCCAACAGTAACAAAGAGAGTGAATAGAAAAAAAACCTCGGAGGAACAATGACATAATTTTTTTAAAGTATAAAAATTAGCTCAACAAAATATTGGGCAAGTCAAAGTGATCATGACTGAATGACCTATCATTATTAACACATGTGCTGCGGCGAATCACGTAAAACACGGTGCAGCTTGCCTGGCTTGGCACTACGGCCGCACACTTACATATTTCAACATAGTGACAAGTAAAATTGATACATGTGCAATTCATACAATATTTTCAGTACATATGTTAGGTATTTATAATATTAATTCCTCTTCAACCCACCGGTTCGTTCTATTCCAGTCTATTCATCATCAGAAGCTGAAGTAAAAAAATCTGAATTTCCCATTATATCTTCAAATTATAAACTCACTGACTTCTAACTCACTATAACTCATATTCTGTTCAAAAGAAACAATTCGTGAAGGTAGCCATGTTATAAACACCATAACCTAAATATTTAAACTATAAAGATTATATTATATACACAGTTTACATTACGTTAAAAGTATACAAACAAACTCAATTCACTGAAAAAAAAAAAACTAACAACAAATTCAAGAAACGAACAATAAAGTAATACTTCGTAACACTGCTAGACAATGTGCACAAAATATCATTCTTCTACACAGAGTGCTCAGAGCACCCTGATAAATACAAGCAGCAGTTCAAAGTGGACGCACTGGTGTGTCACGCGCAACCCAGTAGGAAAATGGCTGACACACTGGTGCGCCACCCGCAGTAAATATGTTAAGACTGCGTAGAGATATAGGCAAATGAGTGTGATGAATGTAGATGAACTAGTGTAGTCATTGTTAGTAAGGCTGACAGTTCCTTAGAAAGAGCCTTTTATTAATTGCCCAACTGCCAGGGCAATCAAGAGACCTACAGCTGTACGTGGAATCTGAACCACATAGTATTGTTTAGTAGAATTTAGATTTCATACTATAGTTATTTACAAAATATAGAGAATGCTTTTTAACTACATTGAGGTCTCTATATCAATCCAGTCCAATATGGCAGTCTCCAAAATTTGTATTCTACATCAACTAATGAATAAAAGCTATCATTTATCCTTTCCCATCCTATCATTGGACCCCTACTCTCTCTTCTGACTTATAAAAAAATAACTTTATAACTTAAATTCTGTTACAGACATTAAATTAAACATTTTTAATAACTAATAAAATCAAATTATGAGTTTTAAGAAAGACAAATGAACCCTAGAAAATCAGATTTTTCTTTTTGCAAAAATAATTAAAAGAAATATGATATTGTTTTCAAATTTATACATCCTAACAAGCAGAGAGAGAGAATAATTCAATCTTCGAGACTACTAAAAACCTGTAGAAAACTTAGTTTATAAGAATTCACTTCAATATAATTGAATAAAAAATATGAATTTTTTAATTTGATAACCTAAACCTGATGAATAGTTCACGTCTTCCTCATCATCACTTGATAGAACTTCACTGTTATACTGATGTCGTTACCAGTTGTTATTTTGCTGTTGCTGCAAGCCTTTGCCGTTAAAAGAATAATCAATAACAACGAATGTTAATATGTTTTAAAATTGTTTACCTCATCTTTTAAACTGAACATAAATTCGATTTCAGTAAACCACGTTTACTTACTTTGACCAGACAGATTCACAGGAACCACTTTTGCATTCCTTTGTAATAGAAATCAGAAATAAAAAATGAAAATGGTGAAACCGATCACCATAATATTTTTAACTTATAAAATTTGTGTTGTGTGACGTTTGCTTGTTTTGTATTTCTACCAACACTCAACACGTCATATGGTAATTAAAATATGTATATTAAAGCCCCTTTACACAATTCTAAAAAAGCCTGAGAAAACTACATAGTATTAATAATACAAAAAATACTTTAGATAATAATCTCTTCTGACATCATGTAACAGCTGCAAATGATCAGAGCGATTATCAGCTGTGAAATTCACTGTTACAATAATATTTTTATTCACAGTACAATGCACTGCAATTTGGTGAAACGGCTTTATTAGAGAATAGTGGTTTCCAACATGTTACGGCACTACACTTCAAACCTAACTTTTCGACATTACTACAACACAATTTAAAGGCTGTGAAAGGTACAGTTTTTGAAAAGGGTTAAGTGTGACAAAACTAACATTTTCAGTCGTGTAATGATAGCTCAAAGTATGTTTCTCTTTTTGGGATCAAAAGTTAAGGATTGTTGACTTCTGAAACAATGTATTCATAAATATATTCCGTCTACAATACAAAGGAGCAGTTGTTTGGTTAGTAAACTACACTTTTATTTAAGGTAAATGTTTATTATTTTCAGACATTTACAATTCAATTAAGTATAAAATTTAATACATGAAGATTTATGCATGTTAAAACTGAATCTCATATCACCAAACAGACTTAAAGTTATAACTTTGCTTCAGTGTAGCTCTGGAGCCAAATTAAAAATAAATTAAAATAAACTAAATAAAAAATTTGTATAGTGGTAAAAAATACAAGTATAACCTTATATACCAAATGTTAAAAATCAATGCTTCTAATGTCCTTGTTTCATAAATATATCGTTAAACTGAGTTTAAATTCATCTCATATTTAACATTTTCAGTTATGCTTTGTTTGTTCAGTCTTTACTTAAGTGACATCAATTTACATCACTGCTGACTTTGTACGGCTAGTAAGGAGAATTCAAATTTTTAACTGTTGTTACTTAATTGATAAAGTCTTTTGAATAAAATGGTATAAAATGAGATCAGCCGATAACACAATTTGATCCTAGCCATAGTTGATTTCATGAGTTAGCATGTGACACCAATCAACATATATTATGTATTTACAAATACAGAATGAAATGTGTTAAGTTATCCATCGAATTACGGTGAATATATGATCTGAGATATGAAAGCAAAGTCTTGTTTACCTGGTTTACCGAATAAGGATACACTATCTTTTAATGTGAACTTAATACCATTCAGATCTTCGACAGTGCAAAGTTTTTGGTTCAAATAATATGTGTTGTTAGTATACACCATGATGGTGTAAGTGTGGTTTTTCTCCAGTCTTACATTGTCTTTGAAGAGCAAATCAATGAAAGAGTTGTAGGCCACCTTTCCACTCCAGTTAATCGAGCCTATCATTGGCTTGTTGGGCTTGGACGCGTTTTGAATCGAGACGATGTAAGTCTCCTCGTACATTTTAGGAGGAGCAGGACCGATCATACCTGGGAAAAATGTAGGAACTTGAATACCATGCAGAACAATATTTCTGCTGACAATAAGATCTAGAGAAAAACTTTTACAGCCAAACGGGGCAGTCAAAGATGGTCCAGGTAGGACTGTTAGTTTGTCAAGACGAGGACTCTGTGGGGTGATCGCTTGATATGTTCCGAGCGGGTTAAATATTCGCCTCACTAGTCTTTCCAATGCCATCAAAGTTCGCTGCTTTGTATTCGTGTTAAACCCTTCTGGCATCGGGTATGAGTTGGGCTGCACCATATTCATCAGAATGGCATAACTCTCTTCTAATGTCAAGATACTCTCATCCCCCCTAGTTTTGTTGAACGCCACATTGCTCGCAAAGTACTCCCTAGACAGAGCTAGAAACCTTAATTTGTTTATCGTATCCTGTTGTAGAACACTGCGCTTGTTCTCTAGATTAGGCACTAGATCTAAGTCCAGGCACTTCTGTTGTGACCACCGTAAGACTCCTCCCACCAAGTCAGCTTCTGGCACTCCTAGACTGTCATCGGAAACTATCTGAGCGATCACAGATTGGTCAACTGTTGGGAATTTTGGGTGTTTCAGCAGGTCCCCAATATTCTTCTTGAAAAACTATAAAAGAACAAATAATGTTAAAAATGTCAGAAAATTAAGATATTTTCAACTCTTACTTTAAACCCTAAAACTATATTTGAAATGTGCAACTGATTTGAACATGTAACACATTTGAACATAACTTGAAACGTAAAATCTAGGATCGGTGAAAGTGGATCTAGAACTATACATAAGCCGCTTAGAAAACAACCTTTTGAACACACTGGTGCGAGTTACATGCACTGAGAGGTACAAATGAGTGGAGAACTACTCTTCCCCACTGTGTTATTCCATTTAATGTTGTTATGGCAACTACGATGACGGAAGGCTGTGTGCTGGCGGCGCAATAGAAAGCTCCGCCCATTACCTTATTAGCAGCAGTGACCATTTATTGGCTTCACTGACACCAACATATCAAGCTTAGAACAATTAAATTATTGTTATTTAGTATTCAAATGACAAATATTAATTGCAATAACAAAATTAATAATAAAGCAAACAATAAACAGCAATTAAACATACTTGTACTGTTGGTTACAGTTAATTTTTTATCTAAACACTGTTGCGGAAGGTGAGCACTTGAAGGCGGAAGTTAATCACGCCAATGAAGTAAGGCAGCTCAGCGGTGGAAAGATTCCCCTCTGCTGCTGGAACCCCCCTGCGCTAAATATAACACGCAGGTCGCTTACTGTCCAGCTCAATTATAAATACACTATTAGTGCTTAAATTTTTCGCTATAAAGATTAATGTCCCCAAGGCCCCTAGAAAATTATTGCCAAAGCCAAACATTAGTGACTAGCAGACAAGATTATTATAACATACTACATTACTTAATGACTTATTACACTTCATTTTGAAAAAGAAAAAATAACATGTAAATAGTGTGAAGTAATAGACAAGTAGTGACAACAAAATGTTTACCATAAATTTAACACTTCCCGGGTGTTTGATGAAATAATCCGCCAAGATTATTATGCTCTGCGGGTGGATTGACTAGATTATCCACATACTGCTTTTGGCAATCCGGGCAAATGACGGGCCTTTCCGCCTCATCACCTCTTGCGTCATGACCTGACGCTGACTGACTCGAGCGAAGTTATTTACTTGTTTGACTTATCTCTTCCATTCCTTCTCACCACTGTAAAATTCTTCATGCTCTGGATCCAGCCCCCATTCTCATGCCTGCTCGTTGGCTAGCTTCCCGCCTTTGTTTCTGTGTGGTTCCAGTGGTTTTCCATTGTGTTTGGTGCATCTACTAATGAAAGATGGCTGCACGTGATAGTCCTAACTTTTCAGACAGTATAATTAAATGGCTAAATACGTCTTTTTCAGAGCAAGATACCAATAATGTACCAATAACACCTTTAGTTAGCAAAAGTAATATATATAAGATGTTCAATTTCATGACCCGCCAGGGTTGCAGTTATCCATAATTACGTAACTATCCGCCAATAATATTTTATTTAATATAATACTAAAAAAATTATTAGAATATAAAATTAGTAAAACCATAAAACCCATCCAATTGTTTTAGGGTTATTAGATGGGTTTCCAACAAATTAGAATGCAAAATAAAAAAAAAAACATTTTTACCTCAACCATTATTTAATTCCTCCCAGACTGTAAAATGGGTTCAGCCCGGGAAGGGTTAATACCAACATTTTATTACAAATTTTGACAAGATTGCTTATTCCATATATATTGTTTTAAATGAAAATAATATATAACATACAAATTAATTTTAAAATAGCTCCCTGAATAAACTATAATTCTACAAATATTATAAATATGAAAGTTTGAATGTTTGTTACTCAATCACAAGAAAGTAACAGAGGGGATTTTGATTAAATTTGGTACATATATAGTTTATAACCTGGATTACACATGGGATACTTTTACGACCTACCACTATTATGACCAGAAAAAAAAGAGATGCCCATCCTCAGGAAGTGGGTAGAGACAGATGATAAGTGTGGATTAAGTGTCTTCATAGCTTCTAACTAAAGTTGATTGTTCCTAAGAAAGGGCCATTCCGATAGCCAGGGCAACTACGGGACCTACAGCTTAGCGTGGAATCCTAACTATGTCCTATAGGTCTGAATAATAATCGTGACAGTGTTACGATATAATCTTCTATCAACTGTTAAATGTTGATCTGTATGACTAACACAGTACAAATACAAGACTCAATTAAACTTGACAACAAAATCACACGGGAAAATAGCAGATACCTTGAATTTTGTAAAATAATTTTGACAAGTAGGATGTAGTTGTAGAGTACTTTTTATCAATTAAGAAACTACACAAGAAACTTTACAATACTTTTTAAAACTTAAACTATTTTTGAAAATAACTATCGCAATAAGGGTCTTATCAACATTATGACATACCCATAAAAACAAAAGTCAAGCCACAATACTTCTTGCCTTTTGGCAAACTTAACAAAACAACATGCTACATGGAAAGAGTTGAGTTTGGTACTACACTGTAACGAACTGAAGATAAGACCAATGGCCTTGAAATATGTCCAAGTGTGTGTTTTATCCTTTTTTATGTGTATTTACTTTTAAGGAGTAAACCAAAGGATTTTTTTTTTTAAAAGGTAAGCCTTTTTTCGTATTTGTAAACCTTATTGATGAACATGTAAATCACTTGGTAGATTTTTCAATCAACTGAAAGGCATTTTATACAGGTAAGCTCAAACAAATACTAAACACAGACAATGGCTGAACTGGAGCAGCCATGTTTAAAAAGATGCTCCATTTCATAACAATAAATATGTGTAAAAAGTAAGATACGGGGTGGTGGGTGAGCCAATAACTGACAGTTGAATGCTGATGGGATGTACCAACAATACAACCCAACATTTAGTTTCAGTCTAACTGAAATAATCAAAACTGAGTTTAGTAACTTGAACCAAACACTGACCTTATTGCACTCTTCCATTAGTATCTGATCACGAGTGGCAAGAGCAGCATCAAAGATTGGCCATATACTGTCCAAACTCATTTTTGCCATCATATACTCTACCGCCTTCTCACAGAGATGTGGCAGTTTGAATCTCACTGACGCTCGGTATAGTGCCTGCGTTTTTTCAACACTCCACAGATTAACATAATCCAGGTACATATATCTGTGAACAAAAGTTGATTAAATAGCGAAATATTACGTCGTAAGATACATTACTTTGAAAACAGTTATGTTGCTAACCAAGGTAAAGGTCCTCCTCAATGTCGTTTATTACTCTGTTTGACTCATGCAGCACTGAAGTGCCCTTTAACATAACCTAAAATTGTAAAGTCTATTTTATATCTGTTAGTCTTGTGGCCAGCACACCGTGAGTCTACTGTATTGTACATTCATACTCACTCCAGTATCTGCTTAAAGATGTCTGGCTCCACATCAGGAATGACAGCATCTTTGTTCTCGGACAGTAGGTCTTCAAACTCCGGACTGGACATACAGAGGATCACAGAGTGCAGCTTGAACTCCTAAACAAAACACAGAATGTTTCCTTATGTAATCAGCTTGCATCTTCGTAAATTTAATGATAAATGGACAATTTATTATAATTTATCCAGCATTATAATTGTGTAATCATTATTTCGACTTAAGGCCTTGGTCATATGATTAGACGAATGCCATATGTTTTGTTGGTTACACAAACTTATAGCCTAAAACCATCCATACGGCATATGTTTTTCTCCTACAACGGCAAGCAAGTTTTGACCAATTTGCAGACTTTTCTCAAAAATTAGTAAAGTATTATATACATACTTCTGTTTGGCATCTTATATAAACCTAAAAAATTTTACTTTTCTTATGTTATATTTAAAAATTTTGTTTGCTAAAAAAAGTAAAAGAGAAACCATAAAATATTTATAAATTCAGAATTTCAAGTTAGCCATCCCAACTTATTCAAGTTTCAGGAAATTTTAACTTATGATAAAAGGTCAAATAAATCTTCTTGTAGTTTATAACCGCATAAAGTACAAAATACTAAAAATTTGTTACTGCAGTGACCTACATTTATAAAAAATACAACGAAAATGTGTTAGAGATGTTACCAGGGTTCTACCATACTAAAATTTACCTAAAATCATGCTTTATAACATAAATAAATTTATGAGTGGTAAATTAAAATTAGGAATGCTTTGAAGATCAATGAATATGTAGTAATTAGTATATTAGAGAGATAGGACATCAGCAAACTTACCTTAAAAGACAATTTTGTGTATTTTGTGTTTGTGACTACTACTCTGATGTTAGTGAACTTGTCTTTTAAGGTAAGTTTGCTGATGTCCTATCTCTCTAATATACTAATTCCTGGCCTAGTGCCCTTTAATCTAACCTAAAATTGAATATGTAGTAATAAATTTTTTAATTTTTTCACAGACAATATATTATTTGTTCACTGAACTATAATAATTCAAAAGAACGTGTTGTTAAGAAGTTTCAATGAAACATGTTTAATAATTCCACAGTTTTTAATTTTTGATTACTAAAAATGTTTCATTTAAATCCATCGAAATTCCACCAAGTACCAAATAAAGAAAGAAGTTTCAAGATGATTTTCAATGTTCGTTTAAAATATAGGCCCTAATACTCAAATAGGAATGATTACTTTGTAAACAGAAGCAACAAACAATTGACTGTCCTACATACAATTATACTAGTACAACTCTTTCTCATTCCAAAATAACGTACAACACCTTTACATTTTGCTAAAACTAAATTGAAAAATGGAATGTTTTGGCTATCTTGGAATTATGAATTTAGCTGTATTATACTGTTTCCTAGGAAACAGTACCCTTTTTTGTGTTTACATAAAACTTTTTCAAAAACATCAGGTGACATAGAAAAAATTGTTTTTTTCCAATTATGTATTATAATGTTATTATTCGGGGACACCCCTGCACGCTTTGCGTGTCAACCCTGACACTCGCTGCGCTCGATACACATCGGCCTTCGGCTTCAGCAATGACTTTTGACTAGAAATAATAGTAGATACTGCTTTTTTCAGTACTTCGTTCACACTACTCGTGTTGCTAACAATTTATTAATATAAATACCCAATGGTATTACTTTAATTTTAAAGTAATACCTATTTTAAGCAAATAAATTTCATTTATTTTTGTTTAACAGCTGAAGATAAAACTTTTAATGCATCAATATTATAATGTCAAAACATACAAAACATATTTATTTATTTACAATACATCTATTAATAATTTACTAAAATCAACCCAATTGTACTAGAAATGTCATCCAGCGGCAAATTGTACCACATAAACCGTTAGTTATGAGAGAAGATCGCTCAAGTGTGGTTTTACTGTACCTGTTGTAGTTCAGGTCGTCCCACCAGGATGCTGCAGTCACTCAACTTGGATGTGGTCAGCAAGTAGTTCATCCGTTGTCTGACTGTCGTGGGCACCAGCTGCCACCGCTCCCACTTATCTTTGTTATCTGTAACACCACACTGGTATCTTGACTGGGTAATTAATGATTTTGTTTAAAAATTATCATTCAGTTTTATTTTATTTTTTATATACATTTGCATATTCATAGTTGACATAAGCGTTTTAAATGAATTGCTACGGCTAATTTTCTAACAGAGGATTTGTCAGAGACAGTCTCACCGTACATCTACACCAACAAACAATGTAATTACTCTGTAGTATTTCATGCTAAAACTATAAATATATATATATATCGCAATTTTGAACTAATAAAGGACTTAAAGAAGAATTTCTGTAAATATTGATCTAACAAATTATTGATCATGATTTTTTAAACACAAAACTGTGCTATCTAATATTAAAACAATATCTGAAGAATTTCTGTTTTGTTTGGGAAAGGTAAAGGCAGTCCCTTTGGCACTGTTTAAATATTCCTTTGGCATGTCCTTTGAAAGTGACATGAATAAAGAGGAAAACATAAAATAAAAAATAATAAAACCAATGGAGATATTTCCAGACTACTGACCTTATCTTCGAACCATTTCAGTAAAGGATTACTTTTTTATTGTTTAACTTTATTAATATAGAAACTAACACTCTTCTGTGATAGAATAATTAACCCTCTATTGGACAGTATTAACCCTCTTTTTTGCTCTGTGGATTTTTAAGCCGTAACGGCTTGTTTCTGTCTGAGTCGTGTATATTTTGTATGTAGTTGGTGATTAAATTGAGTTTTGACTGTTTTAGCACTGTGAAACTGTTTTTACAAGTGTTTTTTAACAGCAAGACTAATTAATTATATATGGTATTTAGTGGTATTTATTACACAGTTAACAAACTTTTGTGTTGACGGCTACTAGGCTAGCCAGTTTCAGACTCTGTTCGGTTATCATTATCGCTAGATTTGAAGTTTAGTTAACGATTTGATTAAACTGAGTTCGAGTTATCGATTTTCACAACAACAACAAAAATTTTACCATGTCACCTCGTCACTGCCGTTCTCGCAAGAAAGTTGATGTTGCCATGGAGGTGACAAATGAAATACACAAATGTTGCGGTACTTGTAATGAGCAGGTGGCAGATGTTTGCAGAATGTTGTGTGATGGCTCTTACGAAACCTGGTTTCACTTGCAATGTGTTAATTTAACCCTAGAACTGATATGAGTCGTAAATTACGACTCATTTACGTATCCCTTTACTGATAAAGTCGCGTTTTACGACGCATTAATTCACGGCCGCGTAGCTCCGTAACCACTTAATCTATGTTGTTGTGATTTACACTAATCGATTCTCTGTTTTGTTTTCTACATCGATAGTAATATCCGAATGATCAGTGATTTGTTTACTGGCTGAAAATAAATCTAAATGCCGCATGCGCACGCATCATTGCCAGCTGATGGCGATGCGCGGGAAACGATTTGGCACGCGGGCGTGCTCCAGTGTCGCATTGTTACTGTTCGTGAGTGGATTATTAATTGTTATTGTTTTTATTATAACCTAAAATGGATGATCCTGTCGGATCAGAAGACATTCGGAATATTCTAGACGATGAATACATTAGTTCAGATGCCGAAAGTGATATATCTGCAGAAGAATTTGCGGACAATGTTTCGTTGGCAGATTTTTATTTTTTTTAGATTTTTTAGATTAGATAGATGCTAGATTAGATTTTTTAAACCTACATGCTACCCCAAATTGGTACATTTCTATAGGCCTACCCAGACTGGGAGAAAAAGGAAGGCATCTGAAGATGATTCGGACTAAGCGTCATTCATCACAGCAGCCTTGTATATAATTTAGTTTTTTGTAAATAACTTTCTTATTTTTTATATTATGATGAAAATGTACATATAACGTTTTTTATTCTATGAAATGGTGAACATTTTTTATATTTAACATTTGTGTCTTGCTCCTGTGGAACAAAAACTGTAAACAGGTAAAGTAAAAATATTATTTTGATTTTATTAATTTTTTTATTACTAATGAAAAAAAAAAATATTTTGATGTAAGAAAATAATAAATATTATTGCTTTTTGTTATTCTGTAGTTCAAATGGAATAAAATGATATACAACAACATATATTTTAGGCTCACTGTATATTTATTATGATTTATTTTTAAATATATCAACAAACCAGTTAAAAGGGCCTCATCATTCTGGAAAATAAGTATCATCAGTTCTAGGGTTAAGCGATGATGATTATGTGGCCATCAATGACATGGCGGACAAAATCAAATGGTTTTGTAAAGACTGCGAACAAAAACTTCTTTGTAAAGGAGTTTTTCAGTGCTTGCGCAACTGTAACTAAGACTAGTAATAATGGCGAGTTTAAGCAACTGCTACAATCTGTCGATCAGCTAATAGGCATTGTTAAAGAAATGGTACAGGACAACATTCTGATTAACGATAAAATTGATAAGGTGTTTTTGAATGTCAGTGGATCTCGCCCTAAAGCTGTTTTCACTCCAGTCGTGACGGAAGAAGTTGTGCCGTCTTGGTCAAAAGTCAAGAACCATGGTCAAGGAAGAGGTAATTTTAGTTCATCGGAGTCTCGCTCTTCTAAAGGTGAACAACGTGGAGGTTCCTACTCTATGGATGTACCTTCGAGATATGAAGATACAGAACGCTTCAAGAAACAAGTCATGAATTCGATTATAGATCGAACAAAACCGAACCAAAGTGGGAAGATGGATAAACCGGCTTATGTCAAAGTTCAAACAAATGACAACAGTGCTACTAATGTAGTTGCTAATATTAGGCCTAGCTCTAATCTTGTTAAGAATAAAGGTTATAGTGATGTACTTATTGGAAAGAGGACAGTTTCTTCAATTAAAAGTGTTCCTTTCAAATCCATTGTGAAAAGAAAGGCAATTTTTCTATCTAGGCTTAACCCAGAGGTTAAGGTAAGTGACATTGAGGAGTTTACTAAAGCTGAAATAAGTTTACTTTTTGTTTAGTGTAGTAAGCTTAAAACTAAATATGAAGGCTATTCATCTTTTCATATTGAAGTTAATGAACATGACGTGAATAAACTGTTGGACGAAAGTATGTGGCCGGAAGGTAGTTTGATAGCCCCTTGTAGGGGTTTCCTCAGAAAAGATGCTGTCATGAGTACTAGGCCTATTGAGGAAAAAACACCTTCTTTTACCAACCCAGGGATAACATCTTTGGCTTGACAGTCACCTCTTGTTCAATGGTAAAATCTCATTGTAGGGGGCCTAAGCCTCTTTCTTGTGACAAGGATAGGCCCAATGGAAACCTAAACTTTCTTTTTTTAAATATTCAAGGTATTATAAAGATAAAGTTAACCTACTTGATAGTTATTTGATTGACACACGTTTAGATGGCATTTGTATCTCTAAACATTGGTTGTCATCGAATGAGGTTAGTTTTTCTAATCCAGCCAGCTATTGTCTGGCTAGTGCCTTTTGTAGAAATAAGTATAAAAATGGTGGCTGTCTGATTTTTGTTCGTAAAAAACTCACCTTTTTATGTGACGAGTTAAACTTTGAAATATCAGTTATTGTATTTAAGCCTTTAAAATTAATATTAGCATCAGCATAGATCTCCTGATGGTAACCCTAGTATCTTTTTAGAACAGCTTGAGAACTTTACATTTTGTTTCCTGTCAGTGGACTAATTACATTATAGTGGTTGGAGGAGATGTAAACTCCAAATTCGATGTCACTAAGGAGAAACACACTGTAAGAGACTTCCTTAACTTACTCAGACAGTATAACTATTTTTGTAAGAATTCTGCTGCAACAAGAGGGAGTCTAGACAATATTTTTGTTAATAAGATCACAGACGAAGTTAAACCTTGCTGCAAACTTTTTAATTTTCCTTTTTCTGACCACGATGGGTTAGTTTTTAATTTAAATATTTCTCAGTCTGAGACTGCGTCAGAAGTTAATTCAGAGATTGGGCCCAATATGTTTAAAAAGGTATTACCAAAGAATAGTATAAGTAATCTGTTAGATGAGCTGCATTCTATTGATTGGGACCAAGAGTTTCTTTATTGTTTTATGGTTTCTGCTCTATTATTTTCTTGTTTTTTTAAAAAAATAATTGATGCTGTAAATTATTGCGGTCAAGTGAGAATGATTGTTTCCTCTAAGTGTGGTAGTGGTAAATTGAACAGAAATACTTTGTATACAAATGAACTTGCCGCAATGAAACAATATTTATTGCACCTTAGTGGGCGTTATAAGGAATCTCAATCACCTGAGACAAAAGTACAGTTAAACAGATTGAAAGCTCTTCATAGGCAACAAATTAGACTGGCTAAGTTGGACTACAACAGTAAACTGATTGAATCTAGTAGAAATAAGTGTAAAACAGCTTGGAAATTAATAAAAGATAACACTCAATCCCAAGATAACTTCAACCCCAATATTACACCTCAGCAATTCAATGATTGCTTTATTGACTCAGTAAAGGATATTAAACAGAGTATACCCAAATCATTTCAACATTCAAGTCCTAAAAAAAAAAAAAAAACTCAAATTCAAGTGACTGCTATGGTATGTCTAATAATCTGTTGAAGAATATAATTTCTGGAATTATACATCACTTCACATTTATTATCAATCATTGTCTGCATCAGGGATTTTTTCCAGATGAACTCAAACTGGCTCGTGTTTGACCAATTTTCAAAAAAGGTGCCAGAGACAAACCCGAAAACTATAGGCCTGTTTCAATTGTCCTTGTTCTGTCGAAGGTGTTTGAGATTGTGGTATTCAACCAAATAAGTGATTACTTGGAGTGTAGCAATTTATTTTCGCTGTCACAGTACGGCTTTCGTAGAGGCAAGTCTACTATTGATGCTCTTGATGCACTAGTTTGTGAAGTTATAGCAGCTTTTGAGGCTAAGGACTATGTTCAGGCCACTTTATGTGACTTGAGCAGAGCATTTGATTGTGTCGACCATCAAGATTTTTTTCCAAACTTGAGTACAATGGTCTAAGGGGTTCAGTGCTTCAGTTTTTGAAATCTTTTTTAAGTAATAGAAGGCAAGTTGTGGGTATATACGGGAATTTTTCAGATGAAGTTATGGTTGAATGCGGGGTACCACAGGGATCTGTGCTTGGTCCCTTGTTATTTTTTATTTCAATTAATGATTTGCCTAGTAATATTTGTAATTCCATTAAAACAATTTTGTACGCTGATGATACTACTTTTATATCAACTAGTAATACATTAAAAAAGCTTCAGCAGTTGTCAAAGCATCTGAATGGTTTCAGGCCAACAGTTTTCTATTAAATAATAACAAAACTCAGGACATCATCTTTGGTCTGGAGCCCATAGAACCAGTAACAATCAATACCAAAAATACTGTAAAATTTTTGGGAATGCAAATTGACCTTAAGCTTAGTTGGGACCCACATATTAATTATATAAATACTAGATTGTCCCGTGTAGTTTATTTACTAAGACATTTGAAAACTGTAGTGGATGATAACTACATTCGTATGGCTTACTTTGGTTTTTTCCAAAGTGTTTTTCGATATGGCCTAATTTTTTGGGGGAATGCCTCAAGGACAAGTTAAATTTTACTGATCCAAAAGAAAGTGGTAAGAATTCTTAGTAATGCCCCTTTTGATGCTCACTGTAAACCTTTATTTTGCAAGCTTAAATTTCAAACTGTGGTGAATCTATACATCTATGACATCATTGCCTATAGCCTAAACAAATTGTCCCAACAAACATTATGTAATAACGTTCATTCTCATAATACAAGAAATAGTAACAACATAAATAAAACTTTCTATAGATTAAGCAAAACTCTAAAGAGCCACAAAGTCATGTCACATAAAGTATATAACAAACTAAGTAAAGTAATACAGCTATATCCAAATAGACACTCATTATTTTTAAGTAAATTTTACGAATGTAAAGTGAAGGTAAATGGAGAATATACAGAGGACTTTGAAGTTAATACAGGAGTTCGTCAAGGTGATGGGATATCCCCTCTACTCTTTAACCTAGTCTTAGAAGATGCACTCAGGAAGACAAAAGATTTAAGAGCTGGGATCTATGTTGGATCAAAAGTAAATGTATTAGCTTTTGCGGATGACGTTGCTCTTCTTGCTGAAAGTAGAACAGATCTGGAAAATTTAGCAAAAGTGCTCATTCAAGAAACCAGAAAGGTGGGATTAGAAATAAACCAGGATAAGACAAAATATATGCATATAACCAGAAGACAGGGAATGAATAGAATACAAAATATTAAAGTGGACAAGTGGGAATTTGAAAAAGTCGAAGAGTTTAAATACCTTGGCATAAAGCTAGCACAAAACATAAAAGAGGAAAACGAAATTCAAAATAGACTAGTCTTAGCCTCTAAGACCTATTGGGCAGTAGAGAAATTACTTAAATCCAAAATATTGTCTAGGAAAACTAAGATCAAAATCTACCATACACTAGTCCTCCCTGTGTTACTATATGGAGCTGAAACATGGTCACTGACAAAGGAATATGAGAAGAAGCTTATTGTATTTGAAAATAGAGTATTAAGAAAAGTGTTTGGTCCAGTATGCGAAGGAGATGTATGGAGAATAAGAAAGAACAGAGAATTAAGAGAAATATACACTTACCCAGATATAGTAGCATTAGTGAAAAGTAGAAGACTAAGGTGGGCTGGACATGTGTGGAGGCGAGAAAATACCTCCATTATTAATTATATTGAACGATCAAACCCAGACGGTAGAAGACCCCTTGGCAGGCCAAGACTTAGATGGAAAGATCAGGTCCTCAAAGATATTTACAAATTGGGAACTACACCTGAGGCAACAAAGAACAGAGCAGAATGGAGAGGCATTGTTGGCGAGGCCAAAAACCAACTGGGGTTTCAATGGCCAAGGAGGTAAGTAAATTTTACGAATGGCTTCTAAATAATCCATTCTACTCTGTTGTTGATTTCATGGATAAAAAAGATATTGTTTTTTGAATTTAAATCTAATTTTGTTTTATTAACTACTGATATGATTTTAAAACTGTTATTGGTCCTTCAATTAGGCCTATTATTTGTGTCTCTATTTATTGTTTTGTGTGTTTTATTTATTTTTATGTTTTGTAATTTTATTGTTACTGGATTTTAATATTGTTATTTCTTGTCATAATTTATATTTCTAGTTTTATTACTTTTCCTGTTGTCAAAATGATCTAATTTATTGTTAATTCTTACATTTATTTATTGTCATTATTGTTGTCTAGGTCAATTAATTGGTCTATTATAAATAACAGAAATATCTACAGAGCTTAAAAAAGTAGTGTTAGTACTTGTTAATTTTATTTATTGTATTTCTATTATAATTTTTGACCGTAGCTGTATATGCTGTACTTTAGACTTTTGCCCATGCATTAATTATGTTGAATGGCAAATAAATGATTCTTGATTCTTAAATGATTCTTGGTAGCATAGTTGGTTAAATTCCAGGTTCATAAGCTAATGATTCTTAGTTGAATTCAAATCAGTCATGACAAATTTTGAAAGACATCAGCTGATAACCACCGGGTTATTAATTAATGACACTTTATAAAGAATAGTTGGCCTTAGATTGTAACAATGTCTACATTCGCTTATCTACACTATTTCGAAATCAATATTTGCCCATATCTTGATGGTGGGTGTCATACATAGAATATATGTATGAATAAATTAATACGATAAACATGTTTCAGAATCAATAAATCTATTACAAATACCGATATAATACAATATATACTATAAATATGTTGATGATAAGACGGCTGAGGAAAGTAGGCTACTAGATGACAGCTAAAACAGTGTACCATGAACTGTTTAAATCTTATCCCCGACATGGGATTACAGTATAGAGCAGCACTACAGAAGGAAATGTGCAACATTTTATTGATCTACATAAACGGGTAATCAGAATCCTGCACAATCTTCAGCCCTAAGAACTTTTAAGAATTGAAGATCCTTACATTGGTCAACTTGGACATACTAGAGACAATAACCCATATTCACATTTAAAAAAAATGGAATCAGCTAGAAGTGTAAGCCAACTTTACAGCACACCAGACAAGCAAGCAACTATTGTCTACCTGTGTATAGCCTCTGCTTCACAGAAAGAAAACGAGATACATTTACTGGAGGTACTGAAAGCTCTTTTCCCAAGACTTGAAGAAATAGCTACAGGAACTACCCTTTTATGAATTAAATGGGTTTTTTTTAAATAATTTATAAAACATGATAGCTTAGCTTAAGTTCCTTAGATGTATTATTACTTAGGCACTATACTTATCTTGATGATAACGCAATAAAAATATTTTTTATTAATTTATATCTGTCAAACTCTTACATACCCAGTTTTTCCTCGTCTTTGATTTCCATTGACTCATCATCTTTTCCATTTTCTAGGACAACAATAATAGATCATTAGCATTGTTATGGTCCTTATTTGTTAACATTACAATCTTAACTGTAAACAAAATCTGAAATTCATAAACATTATTATGTAGGTACTTCATTACTCTTGCAAAAATCTCAGAAACTTAATTTAAGGGGCAAATAAGAATCACAAACAAAGATTGATGAAGGAAATACAAGTTTACTCTATTTTTTTGGTTGCATAAAAAAAAACAAACATTAATTCCAAAATTCCTCAGTGCTAGCCTGCATGGTATCTAGACAAACAAATACTGCGCTGATTAATTAAGCTTGCTAATACTTAAATAATTTAATACCAATAAGGAGATTTAAATAGTAGAGCTTCGGATAGCTGGTCTTTTATTTACACTCAATAAACACTTCTACTACTCAAAGGTAACTGGTTTATCTGGAACAGTACCTGTCTTCTCCGTAGCACTGTCCAATGTTGGAGTATCAGACGCTGATCTGTCAACTTCCATGGCTGCATCGCCAACTGCTGACGTCGGTGTATCTCTGCTGGTAGATGTCAACTCTGCAAAAGTTGATTCTTATAACAAAAGGATAAAAAGCATTGTTTTAATTGAAACACTAATACATTTTTCAAGTTTTAACAAGCAAGATTATACAGATAGGGATTGTATGACAGAAATAAAAGAAAGCAACAAAAATAATACACAGGTAAAGAAAAATCCATTTTTTAAAGCCATCGCATTTATAGTCATGAAATGGATAGTTACCACTATACAAAAAACAACACAAATGTCTACTGAGCTTTATATGAGTTGGATTTTGACATTGCATCTATACAAAAAGACAATGGCTACCAGTAAACTGAACTCTTTTAAGACCAACGTTACCTACACGCTACGAGCTTGGTGGTGCCATATACATGACCCGTAGAAAAAGTTTACAAGTTGTTTTTGTTGTCATAGAGACAAACAAACCGTGCTCTGAAAAGAAATATTCTGTTCAGAAACATTCAAACATCTTCAGAAGCCTTTGGTGTCACCCTTGTCAGCCATTTCAGATGGTTGTAATTGGTAAACAATCACAACAATAGCAAAACATAAACTTAGTGCGAGAATACTTATTTTGCGTTGAATTCAGTAAATTATCTAGTGAATGTGATTGGTGATGATTATAGTAATGAAGGAAGTGAAATTAAAGATCTGAAAAATATACATGTGGCTCCCCAACCCAGAACATAAAATCCTAAACTATGACTCCATGCTTCAGTTGTCATGTAATAAAAATATAGTATCTAAAGACTGCTAAACAAAATTTTTCTTAGTTCACTTTATGTGCAGAAAAATACATTTGTAACTTTCAGTCTAGGGGTTAGAAATCCCACAATGTATGTTTACCCATGTTTCATTTTTTAACATATAAAACCATTATTTTATAATCTTGATGCTATATCTAGAACTGTTCTTAACATAAATGGTAGGGGGATAAAACTGCAAGAAAAAGTGTTCACTCCAAGCGATTTCTTGGATCGCTCTCACTCAGACAATAATGGGGATCATTCCTTGTCTCTTTTGGAAATGAGTTTCAATCTACACAACGCAACGTTCTTCTAAGATGTGTAATTTCTTTATGACACAACATGCACACTTTCTAACCCACCTTGCTGCGTTTTCTCCAATCCCTCTTCTGAATCTGCTTTGACAGACCCGGAAGTCGATTCCGGCTGACTTAACCGTTCGCTGTCTCCTCCTCCTCCACTGTCAACTGCAGCTGAAATTTGTTAATAATCTGATTGAATTAAATTCGTTTTTTTTTTACAGAGATTTAGTTGCTAACTAGTATCAGCTTAGATTTCAGATGTACATTCTTGTTGATATTGATGCCTTTATTTTTAAGGAGACTCAGATGACATAAGTGGGTAAGGGAATGGGTAGAACAAAATTATCCAAAAATATATAGGATTTCGAGTGAGAGGGAAACAACTCCAGGAAATAAACAAAATAGCAGTGAAAACGTCAATGGAAGCACAGGCCACAGGTAAATTGACATTTTTAAGCCTTTTGTGGCATGACTCATAAATATCTTTGACAAGTCTGGACACTTTCTACGTTGCTTCAATAGCTAGTTTTACTTTTAGTGCCTGCAAAAGGACGTCCAATCTTCAGCAGTTCAATATGTTTACTCCGATCCTGTTCATACTCATTCATAAAACACCTCTCCTTCTTTCACACTTTAATAGATATATCATTCAATAGGAATATATCTGTGTCAGTAATTTGGTTTGTTAGTGAGGTTTGCTATTACAGCTGGTTTAAACTGCATTACATTTACTCAGTACAGCACTAGAGCTTCACAATGGACCACCAAAACAGCTGACAATTTGAGACACAAAACTTAGCATTGGATGAGAAATCTACCTGTGTTCTTATAAAATCAAACGAATAACTATCTCTACATCATCGCTTGCATTCTTCTATTTTACAAATTGAAGAACTAACAACTGTTCCATCATAAACATCAGAGTTTTGTATCTATGCTTTATCCAGCCATTAAAAAGAATTCAAGACGTGTACTACATATTACTCTTACATGCAAACAAATAGTGTCTTATACCACATACATTCTGACTGGTTTAGTTTTACATGACAAGTAACGACATTATCTGCTGTGAATCATATAATCCAAAAAGTGGATTCTGTATTTTAGTGATATTTGGCTCATATGTAATAGAGAAAATATCAGCATGAATCTAGATTAACCACGCCGAGGTGGAGAAGAACAACTGAAACTATCAGATTTTGGAACTAATATCCACTGTTCTCAAACAACCAACTTTCTCCTTCCTAAGCGTTTCCTCTCCATATATGATGGACATGATGATGGATTGTTATCCTCTCTAAATTCCTATAGTTGTTGCATACAGCCTGGAAACGTGCACTGAATAAAAAAGGCCCCAGTAGGATTCAAGCATCTGAAATGAAATTTATGAGGCTAGCAATGCAAAAAATTAGACGTGACAGGATTAGAAATATGGACATATGAGAACAGTTATACCCAAAGACGGTCAAAGTAAAGATCAGAATTGGAGAAGGGAAGAATGATATGTAGCTAATATTTGGTGATTTCCAATGCTTTGAGTGTTTAAGAAAGGGAAGAATGGCTTGAATGGAAAATTATGGGCAAGAGAAGAATGGAGAGACCAAGCAGCAACGGATGGATGTCATAAAGGAGGATGTAACACTTAAAGGAAAACAGCTGCAGCAGGTGGGTGAAGGAAGAAAAATATACATGGTCAGCAGAAGATGGAGGAGGCTTGTCAGCACATCCACGAGATTGGATCTGCTAAACAGATGTTGTTGAGTTGCATGTACATTATCAACAAAATATAGTCTCATATAGAATGACAGGTTCTGAGGTGTCTTGTATAATGTATCATCGGCATGTTTAGTATACTTCTAATTCATAATTAGATATGACTCGATTTTTTAACAATTACAAAGAATTAAATAGAAATAGAAAATATTTTGGTTGCGTGAAATAAAATACTGAATCGTTTGAAACACTGTAAAAATGAAATGTTTAAAAGCAGTTTATTTATCCAGTAATTAGTTTTGTGGTTTTTTTTTATAAAACCCCTTAAAGGGACATTTCTACAGTACACTTCATGAAGTGTTTGGCCTCAACCGTTTATTTTAGGCTGAGCAAAAGTTATCAATCACACAAAAAGAGTGCCGTTAAATTATATAGTGTAATAATACCTGAAATAAAAAAAACGTCCCAAAATTGTTTTAAATACTGCTCGATTTCTGCAGTGTTAAAAAGAACTCTCTTCTATTATTGTCAAGATGTTGAGTTACTGTTTATTGTGATGATTTTAAATCTTTAATTATCTGTGCACTTAAAACTACACTTTTATGAATCAATGTAGTTTAGTATTTTTCCAATGCACTTAATTGATTATTATTAACCCTCCTGTTGTTTATTGCCGATGCATCGGCAATTTAGTACGTCTCGTAAATGTTTATTGCCGATGCGTCAGCAACTGTGCAGTCCATTGTTACATATGCTATTCTGGCATTATCGATCCGTCAATAATACTCTATGTGGTATCAATCGAAACAGGAGATGATACCGAATAATCGATAGTCGAGTATGATCGATTACACGCATCGAGAGAATTGTGATTTGTTTACAAAATAGCTGTAACAGTCAGTGAAGGAGGATCGGCCATATAGACTCGCCGGTGTTTACGTTTGTTTTTTGTCCTTTCCAATTTTTGCTGAGCAAAACATTTGTATATATTGTATATATTTTTAAAGTTTACTAAATTTTGAACAAGATGGCTATCCTGGATTTGTTTGTTTGTGTTATTTTATTTCCATGGTAACAGTGAAAACTTTTCTAAAACAACGAAAAAAAAATGTTTTCTTCAGTTTTGGATGCACAAAATTTTTCAAAATGAAGGTATGTACATAAAACATATTGTAAAATATTCAGTGTAATATAACAAATAAAATTATATATAATAGTATGTATTTATAATAATAAATATATTTTATATTATTTTTCAAACAAATGTCTGGAAATCAAGCTAAATCCGCCCAACATTTTCAGGATACATAGTGAACACTAGGAGGGTTAAAATTCATATGGGTTTTTCTCAATAATATTGCATAGTCCTTAAATATTTATCATTTTTCAAGTTGGGAAGATTGGAAATCAACATACTGAAGCTTGTTTCATTTTAAATTAATTATCTTTTTTTAAATTGCATTAATCATTGCTTCTTTATATGATTGTTTGATTTTTTTACTATTGGACACATTTATTCCTTTCTTTTCACCAACACTCTCATTTGTGTTAGTAATACTGTTCATTTTATTACATTTTATGTCAAATTTATGACTTGGTTTTATTAATCCAGGAGAGATACTTTTTCAATGGAATCAATTAAAATTTAAAAAATAATTACTTTCAACAACACTTTTGCAACTTTAAATTTTGTTATCAAACCACTTCCAACAATAAAATTCAAAACTAAGACAGGGATTAAAATAATCATTATAATCATAAAAATTGTAAATGTTAAATTTCATATTACCGTGAATTAAATTTGCACTCCTTGTAACAAATCACTTTGATTCAACAGCCAATTTAATTTTAAAACATGTAAATAGTGTACTCACCGGCAGTTGTTTGTGGGTCGGATCTTGACTCTTCTTCATTGTTGTCATCGTTTCTGAAACATACTTTTACTATAAATGCACAAATAAATATAATGTATTTCTCATTACTTTTATATACTAATCAAACATAACACTTTGTACAAGACAACAACAAGAAATATACATATACGAAAATCAAACTTCAATATGTTTTTATATACATAACTCGGCAAGTAGTGGATGGATTTTTTACATCTTTACATTTATATAAAAGACTGTTTTTTAATATTTAGTTCCAAGAACTCTAAGAAGTCCATGAAACGAGGACATGGCATTTCAAGCACTTCCTGACCTACCTACAATTCACAAATGTCAGTGCTGAAAAAGTACAACTGTGATCAGCTGATTTATGTGCATATCCTGTAAGTTTATTTCTGTGATCAGCTGATTTTTTACTTATTAAAACAACTGTAAGTTATTTTTTTCAGATAAAATCATTTAAACCATCAACCTTTATTTTTCTAGTAACTAAAGTTGAAAATAACAACTATTAGTTAATATCAGACTGAGCCACAGCAAAGCAAGACCAAGTTTAACTAGTTGAACATAACAAATCAAATTAACTATTACCATCTGCTCATATTAAGTACCATTTTAAAAAGTAATTTGTGTACAATTAAGATACAACAAAAAATTATATAATAATTTTAAAAACTTAACATTTTAAGTAAATAAGCAAACATTATTCGTACTTCAAAATAACCAATGAAATTAATTTTAGTATACAAAGATAAACACTGACATAATATGCTATAAAAGTTCTAAGTTGTAATGTTTCATTGATTACTCTATATGAAGATCTGTTACTAGTAACAAGTTAACGGACAGCTTTGATGCAAAAGAAACTAAGTAAAAAATGATTTAATAACAGTTATCACATAAATTCCAAGATAAGATAGCCAACTCTGACAATGTTCAGTTCATTATTTGAGAAAATAAACAACTATATGTGATAGTACAGTTAGTTAACCAACATGTCCCTCCTGCAGTTAGAGATGAATTTCAGGGTATATTAGTGTTCCCAACATACAGAAGTCAACGATGACAGAGCCTTATTTTGTACATCACACTTTGGTTGTCGTGAAATCATGGACAAAAATTCTCCTGGGCAGAAAAAAAAGAGGATTTGGAGAGGGAAAATGGAACTGTTTCGGTGGCAAAGTGGAGCCAGGCGAAAAACCCGAAGCCTCTGCAGTAAGGTAACAGTTTTAGTTAAGTCCATTACAGATACCATCAATAATTAAATTTCTTTTTACTACTATATTTTAATTGAATATGATGTAATTTGAAAATGTTTTTCTCATTTGTCCAATAATAAATCAATAAATTTCTTAGCAAGGATTGATTTCAAGGAACATCTTGTTAGAACCTTGTGATAATTAAGTATGTACAAATTACTAGACAACATTTTGATCTCAAGTTACAAAGACTTGAATACTAATTAATGGGAATATACAGTTTTTGTTTCAACGTTTTAAATGGAAAAGAATTAATTTTTTTTATTTTAAAAAGTTATAAGTTTATGAATTTACAATAAAGGCTTTTATGAATTTTTTTATTTTAGAATTTTTATTCTTAGTGTATTATAATTGTATAGATAGTCTGTCAAAAATAAGAATTATCACAAATTTAGACAGTTGAACCAAATATGTTAAGTAGTTTTGTATTTTATTTCAATTATTTATTTTGCAATGCACAACAAGCATACACAGTTTGACATCGATTTTAAATCAGTTCAAAACTGTGAATACAGTTACGAGATTCAAGTTTATAACTCTTAACATGACTTCCAGATCAAGGGTTGGTCATTTCTATTTAAACAAATATTTTTAAAATCGTGAAACCGATATCTGACACCCATATTCACTCACATCTATTAGCAAATAATGGATCAGTTACCAATTTAAGTGCCACTACATTTACATTATTTCATTTTATCAGATTACGCGAAATATTGAACCTTTTCTTTGCAATTTTATTACTATTTACTATCTTGACGTTGTTATGAGATAATGAACCAATCCTCTCTCGCAACTTTGTTTGGACCACTCTGGATTTGAACCCATGACCCTCTGAATTGAAGGCAAGAGTGCTAACCTTTACAGAAAAAAATATATATTTTTAAGTATAATTTTATGTCCACAGTGACTTAGTAAGAATTATATGACTGTTCCAAATCGGAAGCTCCTGGTGAGGGTTTTAGACAGTGAGCTTCAAGTCAGTGTGCATATGCTATAGGTGGGACGTAGTGGGGACCAAGACTAGGTCTCACACTTATACATCCTTGGGCTTAGTTAAGAGGAAGTTAGCAAAACTGAACCGTTCTTACAGTTTACCCACCCAAACGTGTACAGTGGTTTAGAATATAGCAAATATATATTACTAACAATAGAAATCGCCATATTAGTTAGTAACCTTGTAAGTATATCTAATATCTTAATCAGCTATTTTTCTACTTGACTTATTTCAGAGAACTAAAGGAAGAATGTGGCCTGATCTGTCCTATAGAAAGGTTGACACTATGTGGAACCATAGAATTTTCTTGGCTAAATCAACTAGAAATGTCATTTGTGCATGTTTTCAAAGCAGATGAATACAAAGGAGAAGTTGTAGAAACAGAAGGTAATGAAAACACTACATATAACTATTTCTTTAGACCAGATTGCTTTAGAAATAGGTAAGGTACCAGAATATGTTGCTTTACACATAGGTAAGAAAGACCCTCAAAAGTAAATCATTGACTAATGCATATTGTTTTACATACATAAATTACAATTTACGTATATATAATTCTCTGGTTGAAACAATTATGTATGTATTTAAATGTTAATTGTCATGTTGGTCAGTGTTTAAGCTAACACTACGACAGTCCATTCATCAATAGAAAATACCATATTGTAAAATTTCAGTAATCACAGTTGTATTTCTTGATTATTTGGATTTAGGTACTATTTATCACCCTCTTCAAAATCTACACTGTGCCAAAGCAGTCTTTTACCCTAGGGGTAGAAGCCACTCTTTTGAGGGATGAAAGATATTTTAGTCAAAATAAACCCAGAAATCGATAAATTGACCAATTATTGTTGTTTTTTTGTAAAGTAATTTTTAATGAGCAATTTTTATAGTACAATTTCTTTTTGTAAAGTTGATACTTCCTTCTAGTTATTCACAATTTAAACTGTACAATTTTTATAGAAAACACATTTTTTAACCATTTTTTATGAATTACTAAGTTTTATTACAAAAAAAAAAATTATTAAGAATAAAAGTGTACCTACTAAAAATCAGAGAGATTCGTATTTAAAAATAACCCTATGACTCACTGAAGAATGGTTACTCTTTGATAAACCTTAATTTTGAAACCTTTCACCTTTAAATTGCTCGGAAATGGTTAAGATTGGTTGCTTGGGAAAACTCGAGAAACCTTTTTTTAAGTACTTAAAAAACTAATATAAGCAATGGTAAAATTATTTTGAATAATATTTGACTGATTTAAAAAAAATGTCACTTCTTATTTTTTTTCTATGGAAATTTAACAACAATTCTGGCATTCTGGCAATGACACTTCTGACACAGGGTATATTTTGGCATTCTGGCAATGACACTTCTGACACAGGGTATATTTTGGCATTCTGGCAATGACACTTCTGACACAGGGTATATTTTGGCATTCTGGCAATGACACTTCTGACACAGGGTATATTTTGGCATTCTGGCAATGACACTTCTGACACAGGGTATATTCTGGCATTCTGGCAATGACACTTCTGACACAGGGTATATTCTGGCATTCTGGCAATGACACTTCTGACACAGGGTATATTCTGGCATTCTGGCAATGACACTTCTGACACAGGGTATATTCTGGCATTCTGGCAATGACACTTCTGACACAGGGTATATTCTGGCATTCTGGCAATGACACTTCTGACACAGGGTATATTCTGGCATTCTGGCAATGACACTTCTGACACAGGGTATATTCTGGCATTCTGGCAATGACACTTCTGACACAGGGTATATTTTGGCATTCTGGCAATGACACTTCTGACACAGGGTATATTTTGGCATTCTGGCAATGACACTTCTGACACAGGGTATATTCTGGCATTCTGGCAATGACACTTCTGACACAGGGTATATTCTGGCATTCTGGCAATGACACTTCTGACACAGGGTATATTCTGGCATTCTGGCAATGACACTTCTGACACAGGGTATATTTTGGCATTCTGGCAATGACACTTCTGACACAGGGTATATTTTGGCATTCTGGCAATGACACTTCTGACACAGGGTATATTCTGGCATTCTGGCAATGACACTTCTGACACAGGGTATATTTTGAAGAAGGTGATAAATACTAACCTAAATCCAGATTTTCAAGAAAGTCGACTTTATTTACCAAAATTAAAAAACGGCCCATTACTGAACTATGAGAGCTATTATCTGGCACCAAATTAGATATATTCAACATAACATAGCAATTTCATAATAAAATTTGTACATTTTATTGTAATAAAAATTTTTGTGGTATGAATCTCTTGTATTGTAATGTAGGCCTACAAACAGTTAATAGCTAATAAAGAAATGCTAAGATTCACAAAAAATATATTTTGATTGGCTTAAGGACATCTAAAAAGGAGAAGTGAGATGATAAGGCATTATTTGGCTAGTATTCATTTGGTTCATAGTCAACTGATATGTTTATTCAAAAACCGTCCATGATTTGGGTCTATTAATTAACAAAACATACTAATCAGAGAGGTCCATTTTATCTGTACTAACACACGTAAAAGTATTAGTTTTTGTTGGAATCGTATGGCTTGGACAGGCCAGCCACCAAACTAATGAAAGATTAACAGAATTACACAGATGAAAACTATCTAAATAAAACTAACTACAGTACAAAGTAATTGTGTCTTGATGTTTAAATATTGATCTCCCGTCACAGAGCTAAATCCAGGTTTCTAACCAATCAATGCCTGCTTCTCCAATTAAATAAAGACCAGCTAACCCCCCCTAAAAAGAACGCAATGGGCACTAATATCTATATGACTTATAGTTTGAAATTTATCTCCACAGTCACATGACTGATCATTTGCCATTCCCCACTTAAATTTCCAGTAGTTGCATCTACCTACTCCCCTACAAAAGCGTCTCCTTGTGGCGTTCATTCCACTGATGACGGTAGTAGGGTCTAATAGCAAAAAAATGTTTTGACACCCGGGGGTCAAACATATCCTAAGCTAATGCCCAGTTGGTTTTTGGCAAAAATTTGTTTGAGAATAACTGGAAGGCAAATCGAAGAAGTGGTTTTCTATATTTAAGTCACCCTGCAAGTTGTGGGATAGCTTGGAAAAATGGGGGAGATTCGGCAAAATACTTATTAAAATTAATTTAATACAACTAAACAATTTTATTTCCAGAGATGCGCCCAAAATGGTTTCTTTTCAACAAAATCCCATATCATCAAATGTGGAACAGCGATAGAATATGGCTACCACTTGTTATAGAGAACAAAGTTTTCCGTGGACACTACTTATACAATAAAGAAGGTGGAATCGTAGAGAGCAAAACAGAAGTGTTATAAGTATTTTTTTTAACCCCATAATAAATCATTTTTAATACTATACTCTTTTATTTTCATTTCAACCTTTCCTAAATTAATTCTACCAAAGAAATACAATTGCGAAACAATCTATACAACTCTGTGTCATTAAAGACCTACAGTACAATTTACTTTAAAGTAATAAAATCATATTAAACCTAACTACAGTAATTGTTTAAAAATGATGAGAAAAAAGCAACATCACTCTAAACAAGTTCAACAACCCAGGATGAAGACTCTCTTCATCTGAGGAAAGAGCCAGTGGCACTGAAAAAATGTGTGTTATGTGTTATGTCTATATTGTATAACTATATTTACCAAGCTTGTCCTTTTAAGCCAGTTTGTTGGTGGCCTATCTCTCATATATTATGCTAATTCCTTTGTCCTAATTTCTAGCGGATGAAATTAAAAACATATACTAACAAAACAAAGTACAGTGTACTAAATGACAAGCTCACCTCATCAGTGTGTCGCCAGGCCAGTGCAGTGCATACCTCGTCAGTGATCCACAATGAATTAAAAATGATTTCAAGAATAGCAGGAAAGAAGGCTAAATGATTAGATCTGCCAACCTCAATTGTTATGCGGGAGACAACTTTGAATGCATGAAAGATGCATTTATTTACGGTCAACGGACACGCTATTTTACAAATAACAAACCAACAATCTCAATCCGTGATATAGGCTACTACAACTAATACCAAACTATATATGCGGTTAAGAGGAACAATGACTAGTATTCATTTAATATATAGTATAAATTATGAAAGAAAATAACAATAAATAACAACTACACACAAATGATAGGCAACTATTATGAACAATACAATATGTATGTTATGGAACAAAAGAAAGTGAATGAAAACAACATGACAATTATAGAGATTAATAATTTAAAAATGAAAAATACAACAACAGCTAAACAATTTGATTTGACAAACACTATAAATTAATACCACAAGAAAATCAATAAATATAAAGTACAAGTAGGCCAGAGGCCTATGATAAGTAGATGCATCTAACCATTATATGATACAAGCGTGCACATGCTACAGTATGAAACATATATCAAGGTACAAAATAAAATCTGTCTGAATAAAATAAATCTGAAATAAATAAATCTGGTATAAATTTAGAAAAATTATAACTGCTAAAGAAATTGAAGAAGATAGTGAAAAACAATTTGTGCCAGAACAACGTGAAATTGAACAAATCTAGGAATAAATTAATTTGAATATTGATGTGTGAAGTAGAAAACTGCAACAGCATTTAATGAATAAAGATCGATCTTATACAATGCTACACTTAACTACGAAACAGTGCAGAAAACATAAACAAACCAAAATCTAACATTAAATACAATACATTGGTATAACCCTCACAAAATTTAAATGTTTAAAATCTAAATTCAAAAGTATTTTCTTCATTTGGTTAACAAAACATAAATATTTAAAAACATACAAAATTTAAATAAACAGTTAATTTTGATTTCAAAACCTCTCCAGTTTTCGGAGTAGTGTTGACAGTGGATCAAAATGTATTTTTTATTCTGATGCTAACCTCACTTAACCATTAATGAATAATTATTGAGAATGTTCCTTCTAAACTTAAGACTGAATTGGAAACAGGTCTTGTTCTTCTAAATCATCAAGAATACTCTTTCTTGAGTGAAATTGCAACAATGCCGTAAATCGCTGTGCAAAATTTCCTAAATACTTAAAACATTCGGTATTTATGCAGTTTCCTGCCACCTGAACAAAATCTAGATCTTTTCCATTAATTCACTACCATAACCATAACTTAGGTTAACCAAACCAAACATAATTTAACCAAACATAACATAACCTAACATAAGATAATCAAACATAACATAATCAAACCAAAGTAGTGGAAGTGAATAAACGGAAAAGGTCCCAAAATTTGAACATTTTACCTGAAATTAGTCTAGAATTGGCTATATTTTAACAAGATATGCTCTTTATTCCGCGGAAATAACATATTTAAAAAAAATTTTTTTAATCAATGTCACAACACATTATTTTTAAATAAAATAATATTTTAATCATTTTTTTAAGTTTGATGTGTTTTTTTTTTTTTTTTTTGTTAAATACAATTTTTAAAATTAGGAATTTGGTCTATAACAATTATTTCTAGATATAAAAAAAATTCTTTAGCAGCTAATCGTGATTAGCGGCCAATACGCATAATTATATACAACAACTATGGTAAAACTGGACAATTACTTAGTCAACTTTAATTATTTTTATATGATGTGGTAGTCCTCACTTAGTTAGAACAATGAAAAACAAGTGTTGAAAAGCTGTCGTTCACGTTGCAAAGCGATAAGAAGATTTAAAGTCCACACGCTATCACTGACATTTTGGAGACATCGCACACGCAGTTATGTTAAGGTTAGGTTATTATATTGTAGAATGAACATGTACTACGTATTTTCACTGTTACAAACCGCTTTTCAGTCTGCAGAATTTGTAAAAACATATTCTACAATAAGCTATGATAACCTAACCGTAACTGTCGCAGCGCTATGTAAATGGGTGGCCTCAGTGTATACTGATGTATCACTAACGATACTAACTCTATGTTTCCGACACCTAATTTTGACAAAATATTGATGTTAGTATCCCAAAAATGTACTATCAAATTATGAAAAGATATGAACTTGACTACGTAATAATGCAGAATTACCACAACTATTAACCACAAAAACTGAATTCACCTATATTCCCACCAGGTGATGGCTGGCAGGTTGACACAGAGGCCAGGAACCATAATTTAACACAAATTACAAATTTTTGGGAGTAAATAAGACAGTTAGGAAATTTAGGTTTGGTCAATAAAAAGTGCATCTTTCGAGCTGACAAAATAATTTTACTAAATGAACAATCATATAGGCCTATTTATGTTCAGCATAAAAAACATGCTAAATAAAATAAAGATTTGTTGGAAAATAAAAATTTTTAAACAGTTGGTTTTTCAAAAGGGCCTATCAGATAAAAAAAACTAGTTTTTAGATTTTTTCAGTAAAAACCGAGTTTTCGACAGTAAAAATCAACCTCCTCATAAGCTCATATTTCACCACTTCACAAGAAATCGTATTTTCAGAGGTGGTAAGACAGTACATAGTTAATCAACATTCAAAACAATTAACATTTTCTTTCTGAAAAAGGAATCCCCAGATGTATAGTCCATTCTAATGTTACCTTTGCGTCATTTATAGTTGCTTTCCACAAAACAGTCAATTTGTTCATCATCCAGAAGTTGCTAGTACTGTATATGAATTCTTCAACCAGCTTGCCAAACTCTTTTTTGAAAATGGCAGTCCTATGGCATGAAACTTTTGAGTTTCATGCAACAAATGTGGTAGTTTACCACTTTGATGCATGAGTGTTGGGTGTTGTGAAATGTGGGTGACTTCCACTTCTTACAGAAAAGTAGGTAGGTTTGATTATTAAAACTATAGTAATGACTGGATAGCAATCATAAGAGAGAAAGGACTAGGGTCATTCCCATTCAGGGTTAGGATTCGGCTTAATACACTGATGGCACAAAGTCAAATTATCTGGTTACTATTCACAACTTACCTAAGCAAAGTAACGTGTGTGTTTCATATGGAACAACAAATAAACAAACGTGAACATATACTTACGACCTAAGTTTCTTATCCCCGCTGTCCGATTTTTCAGGAGAAGATGTTCTTTTCATTCTGATAAAACTATTTTAACTCTGAATTAAACGGAAATATAAAAAACAACACACAACAAAATATAATGAACTTTTATTCTATCTTTTTAATATTTATTTAAAGTAAGTTTACATTACAGGATGTACCGGTCTATCAAACAGTATTGTAAAGCTTTAATTAAAGATTTTGGAGTAATGGAGAAGGAGTGGACTGAGTGGAGGACTTTGAAGATGGGAATTTGGGATTGGATGCCGGTTGCCGGTCACAAAAGTCGATGTTTTAAGAACCTCGATGCTATGCCATAGGCCTTATATTATACCAGGTCTATCTATGGTTATGCTTAGATCTTCCTCCATCGATGATCATATGTGAAATATATAACATTTTATTTGCTCCACTTGTTTTATTTTGTTTTACTTTTAACCTTTTATAAATCGGGTATAACTTGAATTTTTTTTTTACACTTTTATTTCTGTGTATAATATTTTACATATTATACACAGAAAATGTAACAGGTGGAATAATAACATTATCGGGTTCGCTCATATATGAGTCACCCTGTAACACGAATAACAATCAGTAAACAAAAAATATATATATATATATATAACATATTTAAGTAAGTTAAAAAAAAACAAAAACAAATAAGTGTTACATAGAGAGGCTATAAATCAGTATATCATGTCTTGAGGAAGTCTGGCTTTCAAACGCCTGTGCAATGTAGGTTCTCCAATGTGAAAGCTAATAGCTCCTGGAACATTTTCTAAGTTTGCCGTGAACTTACGACAACTTATTTTAATAAAAGCATCAATGGTATCGAGTCCAAATTCTACATGCAGATGAGAGTTACGTATGTACCATGGACTATCAACTGCAATTCTTAAAACTTTGTTTTGGAAAATTTGAATCTTTTTCAGTTTGCCGGAAGAAATGCACATTCCCCAAACTGGACAGCCATACATAATTAACGGCCGAAGAATTGTTTTATATATTAAAAATGTACATTCTGGTTTTAAAGATGACTTTCTGTTTATTATAGGAAATAACATGGATAGACGTGCGTATGCTTGAGTGAGTTTGTTGTTTACGTGAAGATTCCAGTTTAATTTTTTATCGAGGTAGACACCTAAGTATTTTATGCCTTGATCATCAGGGTTCCAAGGAATTGAAGTATTTTCAATAGCAACTTCAGGTGGCAAAATATACTTCCTCAAAGAGAAAACCTTTGTTTCACATTTCAAGGGATTTAACGATAGTCTCCAGCTTTTAAACCAATTGGTCAGAGATGTAACGCTGAATTGTAAAGAATTTACGGCCTGGTTGATGTCAATGTGCTGGGTAATAAGAACCATGTCATCAGCATAAAGAGCGATAGTAGCCTGAGGAAGCTCAGGAATATCAGACATGTATAAATTAAAAAGAAGAGGTCCCAGTATTGAGCCTTGAGGAACACCTGCGCCTATTTGACGAACTGAGGAAAGTGTGCAGTTGAGTTTGACACAAAAAGTCCTATCAGACAGAAACGATTGCAACAAAGCTCTCAGATACAAAGGAAGTCCAAACTGATACAATTTATATAACAGGCCACCATGCCAAACCTTATCAAATGCACTTGTTATGTCCAAAAATGCTGCCGATGAATGAAGCTTCTTCTCAAATCCTTTACATATGATTTCATTGATTCGTAGAAGTTGATGAGATGTAGAATGCCTTGTACGAAATCCAAACTGATAAGGGGGAATGATATTAGAAGAATCCAAGTATTTTAGCAGTCTCTTCTGTATAATTTTTTCAAATAATTTTGATATTGATGAAAGGAGACTAATCGGATGGTAACTGCTAGGAAAATGTTTAGGTTTGTTGGGCTTGTGTATAACAATTATTTGAGCAAGTTTCCAGTTTTTGGGAAAGTAACCAACAGAAATACAAGCATTGAAAATAGATGCCAGTATTGAAAGTGCTTTGGTAGAAAAATTCTTCAAAACTTTGTTAGGTACCAAGTCATGCCCTGGAGATTTTCTGTTAGGGAGATTTTTAATAATATTTTTAATTTCCGAGGGTGAGGTAAATTTCACAGGCTGCTCTGCACTGCTAGGGGTTGTGGACAAAAAATCCTCAACATTTCTGTTAATTTCAAAATCATGAACAACATTAGGAATGAATGCATTCTCAAAAGAATCAGCAAACACATTACTTTTTTCGGAATCACTTTCAAAAATAAAATTATTTTGTTTTAGTGGAGGCACAATTGTCGGTGATTGTAAAAGCCTCTTTGTTGCTTTCCACATATTAGAATCACCAGGATCAATATCAGAAACGTAAAGTTTGTAAGAATTAATCCTATATTTATCAAGTTCCCTACGTACTTTACGAATTAGTTCATTTAGCTGCATCTTTAAGTGAGGGTACCTGTATCTCTGCCACTGACGTCTCACTCTATTTTTATATCTAATTAATTGCATAATTCTCATGGGAGGATGAAGGAAAGTGTTTCGTGTAGGGGGAAAAGTCCGGATAGTTGCATTTTTGACTGATATTTGTAAACACTCTGTAAAGTCTTAAACTGCTCTGTCAATGCCATTTACTGAATATAAGTCCGTTGGAACTTTCATGCGATTGTCGAATTCTGCACAGAAGGTATCCCAATCGTTTATCAGTCTGGGAATTTGCGGAGAAAATATTGGTTGTATGAAAAAACTTACAATAATAGGGAGATGGTCAGAATCAAGTTCGCTGATTACTTGTTGTAGAATAGGAGCTCCAAAGTTTTTATGAAGCGTAATGTCCAATATATCGGGATGGAAATTGTTTTGCCAAGGGTAATGAGTGGGTTCAGACGGAGCTGAAATTTTTATATTGGTTTCATTCATAGCACGTAACAAGCGAACCCCATTCGGGTTAGTTACCCTACAACCCCAAAATTGATGTTTACAATTTAAATCTCCTAAGATAAGAGTTGGAGTGTCACCATGACTTAGATTTAAAAGATCTTGTTGGTGAAAACGTCGATTGGGTGATTTGTACACAGAAATAACATTACAAGACTGGTCATTTTGCAAATTAATTTTGATACCAACAGCTTCAGCTGAAATAAGATTTGGCAACAGTATATTGTGATGATTAAGGTTTCTTTTTATAAATATTGCCACTCCTCCAGAAGCATAGGGTGCATTCCCGTCTTCTCTATAAATAAAGTATCCAGGGATTTTAAAGGGCTCATTTATTACAAAGTGCGTCTTAGTGATGCAGGCGACATCGACGTTATGCCGAACCATGAACTCTGAAAAATATTCTTCTTTCTCTTTAGGCCATCAGCATTCCAGTTTAGGATTGTTAAGTTTTGTATAATGCATGTTCTAGGGTGCATTTTTGAACAGTGAAGTAATAACATTAGATATAATCTTTTTAATGATAGGCATGGCTGACTTAACTAAATCTAATATTAGTTGTTCTATATTAGAGCCACTCTCAAGTACCTCGTTAGCTGCAGTTTCAGTAGTGTCATTATTAAAAACACTGAAATCAGTTTGGTGATGCAAATTTGTTGACGTCTTCTTAGTTGCTTGAGCGTATGACTTGGAAGTTGCTTGAGGGCGGGATTGTGAGGGTTTTATTCCAATTCCAGTGTTTTCGGTACTGCGCTTTTCATCAGTGCTTCTAGTAGATGAGTGATGGGTGAGTCCAGTAACATTGCTTTTAGTCTTTTGCTGTATATCTTTATAGTATTTACAGCCTTTGAAATTGGCCGAATGATTCTCCCCACAGTTTACACATACAGGGGGGTCGGTCTTCTTCTTCGGACAAGCAGAGTAGAGATGTTGGCCAGTACACTTCACACATCTGGGATCGAGCTTGCAAAAATTTTTCGTGTGACCATAACGTTGACATCGAGTACACTGGGGCACATTTGTAGGCTTCCTTTTAGGCTCAACATGAACAACAGAGTAGCACAGTCTATTTAATTCAAATATAGCTTTTCCAGATTCATTGTTTTCTAACGAGACTGCACAAATAGGGAATGGAATTTTTTCCTTGTTAAATAATCTATTTACAGTGAGAACCGGATAGTTGTGAGAGATTAACTCATCCTGAATTTCCTCTGGAGAAAGAGAGCAGGGAACGTTTTTAATTACGACTTCTAATTTTCTGTCTATTTTTGTCTGAAACGTATGGTATTTAACATTTGATTCGTCGTAAAATTGTGTCAGTTTTCTAAAATCATCAATGGTCAGAAGATTAATTTTCAAAGATGAGCCTTTGACTTCAGTGGTAAACTCACAAGTAATTACACTTTTAATATCTTTGACAATTTCCTGATGATTGTTAACATCGTGGACAAAAATAGGTGGAGGTTTAACAATTTTATGCAATTCACTTGTAGCAGTTACATCAGCCATCTCATTTTCATCATTATTAGCAATAGAGTAGTTGTGGTCTGATAGTGGATTAAATTTGTTTTGATCACACAGCTGATTAGTATCCAAGACATACCTTTTAGGCTGTAGATTTACACAATTGTTGACTGTTTTTCTTTTTGGTGGTCTTAAGAAATCTTGATCAATGTTTTCATTTGATTCTGTAGTGTTGGGCGTTAAATCACATGATTTAGGCTTGTTGACAGAAGATTGGGAAGGGAAAATAAACACTGGCTTAGCCATTATTGTTTTTTGGTTATGCTTAGGTAAGCAATGTTTAAACAAAGACCCCTTCGTTATTTTAACAATAACTGGGTGAAATCAACACAAAATAGGTATTCAATATCACTAATATTGCAATTACTCGTAATAACAAAAAAATAAACTTTTAACACAGTTAAAACTCTAAAAAACCGAGCGCGAAAAATAGTTAACTATTACACTTATAATGCATCAGCTGATCCTCGGGGTATAACTTGAGAAGTTTATTTACCGAGGCACTTAGCCTGCGCGTGATGGGAATAATACCATAGACCTTCTATTATACCCTTCTATCTAAGTATAATAGAAGGTCTATGATAATATTAGCTGTAAGTGTAACCATTGATTTTATACACAAATATAATGTATGTTTATATAATCAATGGTGTAACCCTCCAAAATTCAACTTATCTCATTGTCCCGTGTTGCCCCTTGAGCTGCACTTGCAAAGCCTTTCTGCGTAGAAAAGTATTTTTTTTCGTCTCCAATGTTTTTTGTTCATATTTATTGTTATGGCTAATTAGAAAGGACATTTTTATTTTTAGTTAAACTAAAACCTCTTATTGCTGCAATAAATACAACTATGCTGTTTTTTTTGTAAAGTCTGCTCTGGAAACAAGCACTTTCATTTGCTTATTTATTAATCAAAATAATTATTATAATTATTTTTTGTTAATAAAAAATAACTTTAAACGTGACATTTATTAATCTCTCTCTCATTTAATTTCATTTCTCTCTCTATCCCTCCCTCTCTCCCTCCAGGTTAGGCCGAAGATTATATTGTAAATAAATTATGCATTTCTTACCAGCATATTATAACTCATTAAAAGAACAATATTTGAATCCTAAACATTTTGATTAACAGGGTTAGACCGCAATTTGTAATTGAGTAGGTATCTTTCTAACCTATATTATTAAAAAAGCTACTTACAAATTGTGTTCGGCAGATCGAAAAAATTCTTGGAATGAGTATAAAGGATTTTGCCAATAATAGACCCACCACACCTCTTTTGAATTTAGGAATCTGACAGGTTCCGAGCTGTACAGGCCATTTGTTCATTAGTCTACAGCCAAGAATAGAAAGGACCTCTCTGGGTATGTCTTAATATAACATAAGGAATGTCGATCATGTGCCCTCTGCCTAGTTCTGTGAGTGTGGATGTCACTTCTCAGTTCAAGATCAGTTAATTTAGCCTTTGTTTGTATGAGCAAATTTAACACAACAAGACAGTAACACTGTAAGACAAGACATTTGAATGAAAATAGGTTTGCAGTGTTCATCCACCGCAGCACCCGTAACAACACGAATAGCTCGCTTCTTGAAGCAGAAGCACACGACTGACACTTGGAGCACAGCCCCACAGTTCCAGGCCATATGTACAGGAAAACGTAGAAGCCAAGAGAAATATAGTAAATTAAGTGTTAATTATATTATGTCCTTTTATTTCCTGAGACCAAAAGAAATAGCTTTAATCTTACTCCTTTCTTATAAATCCAATGCTTTGAAAAATAATTCCAAAATACAATACGAATCTTTAAATAAAATCAGAAGAGTTAATGGATACATCTTTAATCAAGTTACACAATATTTATTTGAATAATACAATAATCCAAACCAATTAATAGTAAGTACAATAAAAGGTTTATAGTAGGATGGTATTAAAACAAACTTTTAGATTAACTACCGTACAACAAAACCATAGGCTTGGTGGTTTTGGCTACATGGTAATCCCAAAGCCTAGTCATAAAGGGGGAAAATGGTGAAGCACGCAAACACAATCAGCAGACGAACCGAAGCAGCATTGTTTATTTAAATTACTGTACCTCATTATAAACATAACCTCACAGTATTGAGATGTCAATTTGAGTCTTGAGTCAATTCTTTCTTATGTAGTTATGTTATGGATTTATATGTAAAGGACAGATTTTTGTTGTATCATTAGTGCATTTATTAATTTTCTATTATTATATTTTGGCAACAATATAATTGCACAGTTATTCTAGATCGAGAATCAACCAAACAGATTTTATATCCACCAGTCATTTATGGTTCATTTATGACAGATATCTAATTAGTTCTCCTCAGCTTATTAGTAATTTGAAATCATCTCAAGTATAAAATATATGATGTATTTATTATTTAATTATATCAATTAATAAATTGTAACAAAGTTCAGATATTTTATTTTAAAATTTTTATATTTTAATCTATATTACTTCTAGGAAAAGTGTCTATACACTTGATTATATACATCTACAATAAAATCAATGGTAATACAGAAAGTATAAAAAAATAGGTACCCGAGAAACTAATGCAATGCAGTGTAGTTTGTTTTTAACGACAAATTTAGCTAGCATTATAATTATGTTGTTGTGTGTGTCATTGATTCCAATTTGTAACATTGCTTTTTTCAATATTTACTCATCATCTGGTGTTGAGTCCTGTCCACTTTGTCTGGGTGAGACTATATGTAATCTTTTTAATAAAGACAGTTTTGCTCTAGATTGGAGCCATTTTTGGGTAAATTTATTAAATCTTGGTATTAAAAATCTACAAATTGAGAAAACAGTGTTTTTTGGAAAGTTTGATGAGAAAAAAGTTGTTCTAAAAATATTTCCTGTTAATTTCAAGATAAATAATTTCAATTTTATTGATACAAATGTGAGTACTTATAAAGAAATCATTTCAAAGCAGAAGCTTACTCTGAAAAATCAAATTGGTTATAAATCTAAGAAGTTAAATTTTTGTCCAAGAGCTGATAGACTAGGAGTACTTCTTAAGCCTTTAAATAACTATTCTGATAATATAACAAATCTATATTTTAACCTTCAATATATGCTGGAAGTAAACGTGGAACCTATAATTCAACAGGTTGGTTAAAGTAATTCTCTAAACTTAAGGATTTATTTTTTATTATAAATTCCACCCGCAAACAGCAAATATGAACATTTTATTATACAGTGTAATGGCGTAATGTACTCAACATGTATGAAATGTACTACAAAAACAATACAAATTTATTAATTCAGACCTACTGTATATGAAACTGTAATCAACTTAAAATATATGAATCAATGAATTCAGCAATAGCAGGTTAAGTATCAACATGCCTAGATTACAAACAATGAGGACTAGCTTCATAACAATATTACAACAGTAAGCTCTTAAACACAAGAAAAATACATGATAAGACTAAATATAAACTAAACTTTTACCAGTTAAACTAGGCTTATAGGATCAAAGCATTGGAAAATCGCACTATACAGCTATAGTTTTTAGTATTTTATTCGTTTTTATTGTATTGTCCAAGTTACATCGTCATTTGAATTGTACTTCCTCTTACTGTATAAAATGGTGTATTACTGTATCAAATAAAATAAATGCTACTGTATCTGAAACCGTTCAGGCAAAAAGCTCATCTTGATGAACTATGTTGTTGGCCTAACACTGGAACGAAATACAACTTATTTTAAGAGGCGGAGTAAGACTAATGAGAGTCCTCCCACCCCCTTTGGACATGAACGACTACAGACATTCCTTCCACCCACCCATTAAACATGAACGACTGCATACAGTCCTCCCACCCACCCTTTGGATGAACAGGACCACTGACGGTCCTCACACCCACCCTTTGAACATGAACGACTACGGACATTCCTCCCACCCCCCTTTGAACATGCACGACTACAGACGGTCCTCCCACCCACCTTTTGGATGAACAGGACCACTGATGGTCCTCCCACCCACCCTTTGGATATATATACGACTACTGTCTGTCCTCTCACTCCCCCTTTGAACATGCACGACTACAGACAAATGGATGATTGTCAGTACAATATATTACAATGTGAAATGATAATTTCAGTTAAAATCAGGACTATCCCTAACTTAGACAGAGTATATACCATTATTCTATATAATATTACTGTTAAGATGTGCAAATTACTTGTAGCCCTTTGTTTTAAAGTTGACTTAGTTAAAGTATAAAAGAAATAATATAAAATAAGTCATATAGTAATATCATTAGTATAAAAATTAATAATTGTAATAAGTGTTCTTAGGTTCAGTAAAAAATAGCCTAAACATTTGAGGCTATCTGTTGGGTATTTATTTATTTTATTGGAACCGTACCATACCTCTTGTGTTTGGTATATGACATTAAAATTTAATCAAGTGATCCGTTAACCAGAAGTATATAATTTTTTCTCCATAAATAGTTCAACAAATCAAGTTCACAAAACAATTTATCATAGTATAAAAATGGAAAGTGCAAAATATTAAGAATAATTAATGACTATTCTATCTAGTTATTACATAAAATAAAACTTATCAAGATGTATTATTTAGTTTTTTTTAAGTAAAACGTTTGAAATGTTGTAGGTAACAAAAGATTGGGCAGTAGCTCCATACCTAGGGAGTTGTGGTTTCATCGCAGTGTCTGAGTTTTGCGGAGATAGTCTGACATGGACTGCTCCAAAGCTGAACTGGTCTGAGCGTGCTGAGGTGGCCATCCAGTTGTTGCAGTTTGCATTTAATGCCACTTTTGATAACCCCAATTTTGCTTTCTATTTCACTGACATGTATGCAGATAATTTTGCTGTATCGCCTGAGAAAAATGTGAGACTAGTTGATCTCGAGAATGTTATTGTTGTTGACAAACTTGCAAAAGGTAAAGTAAGGATGATTAAGAAGGATTTCTTTCATGAATATTTTTGTGATTTATACTCAATATAAAAGTTACTATAATTTAGCTATAATCTGTTTAAGTAAACTAGTAATGGAAAGATGTTACTGCTGTAGAAATAAATTGTTCACTAAGTTGAAGCGACATAGATAGGAAAAATAGCAGAAGTATTATTGAAAAATCGTTAGATTTGATTTAGGAGTAAAAGTCAACCCAAAAGAAGTAATATTAGAGAAGCTGATTTCATAAAATGAACAAACTGCAATTACAATCCTTTATTACAAAGAAAAATACAACATTTATAAATTTTAAGAATATGGTTTATTAATTGGTGCCTGAGGGATTAAGCAAGTTTTTCATAAAAATATTTAGAGGAATTTAACTTTGATTTAAATATTGCACAACATCTTCCAAATATTCAGTTATGATACTGAAAAACATTTTTAAATTTGTCTATTTAACTTTGTATAGTATTCTTTTCCATATTGGCACTTCAAATTGTGTAAATGGATGTTAACCTTACAAGGTTAACATCCGTTAATATAGCAGCATAGTAACGGCATGGCCTATTAATGCTAAAAAATACTGATTCACCATCAGTGTTGAAACGGAAAAGTGCTACAAGGCATTTTACTGTGGCTAGTGACACTGCCGAGGATCGTCAGTTCGAATCCAGCTCACCAACCCAAACACGTTCAGTGGAATTGACCTATCTGCCAACCCATACAAGTACAATGATATTGAAATTGGTCTGATATAGTCTGTGGCATATCAGTGTGTGACCCTCCTTTATTAAAGAGAGTTTAAATAAAGGCAAAAGCAAATTTAAATAAAGGTTTTTTTTTTAATTTAGGAAGATTATTGACAACTTTGTTAAACTTTAATATATAGGCATTACTATTGTATTGTATATTTCTATACATTTAAAGTATTTACTCTCATTTTTTGATGCATTGTAGGTATGCCTCAAGATTGGGACGACATTCATCAAGTGCATCATGATGACAGTAACAATGAATTTGCATTTTCAATGGATGAAATTTGCTCTCATCAAATTAGCGATTTTAATATTTATGCAATATGCCAGGTACATATGTTTGGTATTTCAACTTTTACAGTTTATTTATTGATTGGAGTAAAGTTTATAAACGAGGGTTTAATTCTTTAGTAAAAAAGTGTAGTATATTATTTTAATCTCAAAATTTTCTTCTAAACTATAGTATTTAGGCAGTAAATATCTCTTTTAATTTTTCAAATTTATTTTCCAAAAAACTAAAATATACACAAAAATTGTAAAATTTTAATTTCTTAAAAGATGGTACAAAGATTATTAAGATCGGATCATTAATAACTGATAAGCTGTAATTGTTGTAATACAGTACATGCTAATTGGATAAATTGCCACAACATTAGCATGTGCTGTATTGCAAAAATGACAAGTTATCAGTTATTACTGATCCGATCTTAATTATTTTTGTACTATCTTTTGCAATTTTTACTTTTAAGATATTAAGCTTCGAAAACTACAAATAGCCGCCATTTTGAAATGGTACTAAGTAGGAACTTAATAAACCATACTGAATTAGGTCTTATTCATTATTCCTCATACATGTACCAGGTTCGAACATTATGTATTTAGGGGTTATTAAGATGTCTGATAAATTATGTAAAAAACACATTCAGATTGACAGACGGATAACTAAGCATTTTAGGAAATATGTTTATAAGAAATTTCTCCTTAGTTTTCATAGAAATAATCATATCCCAAAGTATTGAAGGTGTTTTTTTTATGAACACTCTGTATATATGATGCAAAAATACAAAATGAGCAGTTTGTATTTTTTATCTATAAGTATGTATTTCTCTATCAATAAATAAATGTTTTAGTTTCACTACATTTTTTTTACATTTAATTTGATATTCAAAAGTAAAAAAATATGATATGGTTTTAATAAATATGGCATTTTTGTAAATGCAAAATCAACTGCGTTGGCGTTGTGGATTTGAGAAATAGATGATTTTTGTCTAATTCACATGTTTTGTTGATTATGATTATATCTTTTTTTCAGGGAATACTATCAGACAGGGCCGACTTGATATCAGGGGGCCTTTTACATTCATCTCCTGATGATATGCATGATTTAAGATTCTTGATTGAAGAATGTACATCACCTAAAACTGGAACTTCTAGGTTTGATGTGGCACATTCAATAATGAAAATATTGAACGATAGATGATTACTAACTAAAAAATAATTTGTCAATATTCTAAATGTAAATTATTTTATTTAAAAGTTTCTAGGTTAATTTGTATTTTATAATTTGTATAGTATTTTATACACTAATATATTCATCAAAATGTAACCAACAAATTAAGTTTTATACAAACATTTTTACTTGCTTACAAAATATTTATTATTTATTTAGTTCCTCTTATGATTTCCCTCCATTTCCTCCTCCTTAGCATATTTCACAATGGACAGAGAAGGAAGAAACAGAGGTCACATCGAATAGTACGATGAATATATGTTGAGTAAACAACTTGGCGTGTTGTCAGTGGAACCAAAAGTGACTGAAATAATGAGAACCCTATATGTATAAGTGGTATTGACCCACCCACCCGCCCCTACACGTACAAGGGTATTGACCCACCCACCCCTACACATATAGTGGTATTTACTCACCCACCTACCTCTACATGTAGTGATATTGACCCACCCACCCGTCCCTACATGTACAAGGGTATTGACCCACCCACACGCCCCTATATGTGCAAGGGTATTGATCCACCCAGCTCTACACATATAGTGGTATTGACTCACCCACCTACTTCTACACGTACACTGGTATTGACCCACTCACCCGCTCCTACACATACAAGGGTATTGACCCACCCACACGCCTCTACACGTACAAGGGTATTGACCCACCCACACGCCCCTACATGTACAAGGGTATTGACCCACCCACCCTTACACATATAGTGGTATTTACTCACCCACCTACCTCTACACGTACAGTGGTATTGAGGTAGGTTTAGTTCATTGTGATGGAGGGCAACGTCAACACCATTGTTGGTCCCTCATTTTCCTATACCCATCAAACACCTTTCTTCATTTGCTCTCTCCCTCCATCCTATTTAACCCCTCAGCGTGTTTTGATGTACATACGTCATGGTTTATTAATGCAATAATAGCAAATTACCATCGGTGTTGAAACGGACGAGCGGTCAAAGGCCAGATACATCGCTGTAGATTTTCAAATCGAATCCAGCTCAGACTGGTACTTTGTGCAACTGTGTAGAGGCACTGGTTTGGCTCACATCAAATAAACAGTGTCCAGCATGGGGGTGGAAGTTTACAGGATCAGTGATTCTATTACAATTGCACGGTACAACACTTGTTTTTACTATTTATTTTTAATCGGCTATTTTTTATATTTTTTTTAGAATATATAATATGTAAAGTACATTTAAAGGCATGCAAATAAATGGACATAAAAATAAAAAAAATCAGACATTAAAAATTGACATTATGGTGGTGCAATCGGTTTTTGTTGAGTTAATTTCCCAATTTTATAATCAAAATCAGTTGATGTACCTTCCTTTTTTTGTATTTTTCCTGTCTCAAAGGAAGGTACATTAACTAATTTTGATTATAAAATTAGGAAATAATTAACTCACCGAAAACCAATTGCACTAACTAAAAAAACAGGGCATTAAAAAAAGGACACATTGAAGGGTTAACATTCACTTTCAAACAACAACATCATACTCTGATGGAGGGAACAATATGTACATACCCCTTTGAATCTACTTCTGTTCCATCTTTAGCAAAACATGTTTTGATATATCAGCGCTGTCTACGTGCCTAAATTGTAATGGCCACTGAGGTACTTTCTTCCTTCTCTTTTATTTTTGTCATCATGTATTTTTGTTTTACTTGTGTGTTGAACATCTGTCAACACATCACAGTAGTTAGATAAAGCAATGATTTTTTAACTTCTCAAAAAATTACTACTTCTTGAAACGAATATTGTTTTCCAAATGGTTGGAACTGGTTTAAATGTACATGGGTCTACTCCTTACTGTATGATGGTAAACTTTCAGACTTACCCTTTCAGCTATCAAGCCTACATGACACTGAGGACATGCGGTAGATAGTGTGGGCATCATGCATGACTAGAGGCTAGGAATATAAATGGACCTTGTATTTGAAAGTTTGTAGATTGTCAAATAAGTCAACCTAAGCAGACACAGAGCTATCTAAACGATGGATTCTTGCATCAGGTACCACTGCTAAAGGTAATTAAACAGTGATCAAAGCAATATATTTTTTTTCTAAAGGAGAGGTTGACCTCCTTCTTAACCTTACTCTGCCCATTCCTCATAGGCTATTGATCTGTGCGAGGAACTTATTCAGACAGAGTAAGGGGGCGAACCAGTGCAGTAGAAAGTGAATATTACTGATTAATCTTCCAGTCCAGGCCAGACTCGAACCAATGCTATCACTAACCCAAGCTCAAAGTCCCGACGCCTTAGACCACCCGTCTACCGGCTCGCCAAAGCCTCGGAAGCACCAGAGAGCAGGACAATCGATGGCTGTATCTATATTGTCTATATGTATATATAATGACACTATATATATATCTGTATCTATATATAATGTCGGCACTGGTGGCGCAGTGCTGTAACCCAGCTACATGGGGACAAAGTGTTTGGGAGATTGTAGGCGATAGGTTGTATGCTCGGTCCTCTTAATACCGACATGGCGTCCGTTTGGTGGTTGCTATCGGCGTGGACACTACTAGAGAAGTCTGGGGTGTCCATGTTGGGTGGTAATCATTGTGCGGATGTTGTGTGGGGGAGATAACTGAGTATCAGGCTTGTCAATTAGCTGAAAATCAGACCAGCACTACGTGGTTCGGATTCCACGTAAAGCTGTAGGTCCCTTAGTTGCCCTGGCTGTTGGCTGTTGTTAATAAATTGCCCTTTCTGAGGAACAGTTGAACTCAGTTAGTAACCAGACTACACTCATCCACACTCATCCTACACTCATAAAATCATTCATATTCGCCTTAAAGTAAAAATACGCACAACGTTGTGTCGGCGTCTCATATGTAAGAATAAGAATATAAAGTCTGAATATTGCTGACTTTGGGTCTGGCTGGAAGTAGTGCAATAAGAATTGGTAAATTGTGTTAACTTAATGTATAGCACATTTTTTAAAATCTTAATACATTATAAAATTATAACAAGTTCAATAATACTGAATAAAAACTACAAAATATTGATCACAAATTGATAATCAAACAATATTTATTCAACTCAATGACAAGTATGGAAAAGGTAATTTCAATCACGTAGAATATTAATAATTACTTTGTAACCATAAATAATTGGATTATAATAAAAATTCTACTAATTCAGGGAAACATTCTCTATTATGTGATTTTTTCACTCAATAACAGAAACATTTTCATCTGTACATATTTGGAAATTTTAAGCATTTTTCAGTTGACTTACTGCAGACCAGATGACAAAATATGTACAGCTGTGTTAATTTTACAATGATATTTACTAGGAATGATTGTATTTAAATTTAATACTAAATTGTGAAACTTCATTTCATGAAGAGTAGAACGATAGATACTTCATATGATGAATGTTTTATTCATAATTTATATTCTTTACTGTCAAGAACACAATATATAAAGCGCTTAGACATTCAATTTAAATCATGTAAATTCAATGTATGTATTATTCGTCATAGCCGAATTCGCCCACTGCCCAACAATTTTACCGACATTGCGTTGTGAATAAGGCTAAATACTCACAACATGTTGTGGATAATTTATTTCGGGAATGGCCAAAGCATACCGGGTAATGGGTTGTGGGTAATATCGTATGTTCAATACCCTAAATTTGGACAGTGGGCAAAGATGAAATACCCACAACACGTTATTTGTGTTATTTTATTTTTGTTGTTGTATATTTCCTTCTGGATAAATAGTTTCTTCTAATTCATCTTTCTGCTGATCTGTAGTGCAATTACAGCCAAACCTTTCTCAACTAATGAAAGTTGCTTTTCCCTGCTGACCAAGTTTCTGGCAATATTTAAGATATTACAGAGTCAAAAATGCAATGGGGGTGGAAACTGATTTTCTTGGAGTGCTGAACGAACATTTAGTAAAAACTTCTTATTTTAAATTTGTAGGGTGAATGGGATAACGAAGCAGACATTGTGAGTGAGGTCAAAAGTAGAAGACTAAGGTGGGCTGGGCATGTGTTGAGAAGGAGAGAAGAGTCCCAACTAAAGAAAGTTAGCAAAAATGCAAAAATAACCCGGAGGGAAGGCGACCTCGTGGGAGGCCAAAACAAAGATGGTGGGACCAGGTTAGGCTAGATATACAGCGAGTTGGAGCCATGGAAGAGAATGCAGAGGACAGGTCAATCTGGAGAGGCTTTGTTGGTGCGGCTAAATATCACCTGCGATATAGATGGCCCTGGGAGTAAGTAAGGGTGAATGGGATGGCTGGTTTGCATTCTAGTGCAGACTTGACATTCATGACGCAGGGCAAAGACTTTGGACTGTGTGGGCAAAGTCCAAGGTTTGAATCCCCAAGTGAACTAACAGTCAGCACTTCACTTGTTGAATAAAGTTCAATAAAAGTTGAATGTGGAATAAACTAGCAAAGGAAAGAACAACAACAAGGGCAATAACAGTTAAAGCAGCAAGCCCAGTTCTGTGTTTTACTATCTACCATCCATGCGATTAAGCTGTCTCGCACATGTTGGTTCGCCCTCTCTACCAATCCTTGGCTCTGGGAATGACGAGGCTTCTCGTGTACAAGTTTTATTCTACTCCACCTCCCCGCCAATGTTTGAATTACCTAGTAAAACATAAAAAATTAATATTGATATGATTGACTTTATTTAACAAATTTATATTAGTTATTAACAAACAATTAAATTACCTTGTTGCAAAAGTCTCTTCCGTTATCACTGTGAAGAAGTGATGGGGCTCCAAACAAGCAAAATATGTCAATGAGAGTATTTACGACTTCTTCTGCTGATTTGGTTTTAAGGGCATTCAGCACAATGAATTTTGTGATACGGTCTTAATAGTTTAGGATAAATTTAATTTTGACTACAGATCACATATTTTTATGGGGTAGCATAACTTCTGAAGAATACGGATCCCGTAGTTTTACGGAATCGATATTTTAATTTTGTTAAATAGCCTATGAGTAATAATACGGAGTCTGGTACTCTAATTGGTCTCTAGTGATGTTAGTGAGCTCTAGTGATGTTAGTGAGCCGTTTCACTGCTAGAACATGCACATTGTACTGTTGTCTTAATCTGTAAGTGTTAATAGAGCATGTAAATAAAACAAGTATTTTATTAGTACTTATTTTACTTAGTTTGGAGCGGCCATAGAGAAGGGACTAAGGCGTTGGCTCCTGGGTTCGATTCCCGATATGACCATTAACAGTTTTTGCCCTGCTGCTCCCGTGGTTCGGAAGTCACGTTAAGCCGTTGGTCCCCAGGTTGTGTTAGAGAGGACTTCTTAGCCCTAACTTCGCCTGGTAAAATAAGACAATCTTTAACTTTAACTTTGTATGAATAGGGCAATAAAACTATGATCAGAATAATTTTTTATGCTAAATTGCCCTTGGTTTTATTTTCTTTTTGTTAAAACACTATTACTAAAAAACTGATGCTATGAGATGAAAAATATGTGATTTTTAATTGTATACTGATAAAAAGAATAATAAGTGCAGAATCCAGACACGTAATTAGAACTTTTTATGTTTAATGGTTTTAAAAAGTACCAAACTTGGCCATCTTTCTTCAAATGGCTTTCGTATTTACGACCAGTACTCAAAAGTATTAAATTCTCCATCTGGTTCAGATTGCATGTCAATCAAACTGACCTGGAATAAAATGGAAAGTGTTAGTATCATAAAATAAAAAATTAATTGTTAACAGAATTAAAATATTTTAGAATTTATCACTATTGATTGGTCACTATGAAAATAATAATTTTAAAAATTCAATACAAAATTAAGCACTTAATTACCTGGCAATGAGACTTATATGCTGACAACAAATCCATTCTGTTTGTATTTTTTTTCTTCAGCGCACAGGATTGACACTGATCTAGTAAACCCTTATTACTTTACTCGTCATGTTGCAAAATTTTGTTTTCAGTTCAACCTCCATAGCTTTTTATCTTTTGTGGCCTAGTTTTAAATGAGCTGATTAAAAGGCATAGTACATTTCTTCTAAAGGACAATTGTATTTTATTTCTGCAAGGGAACCTTCAGTATTTTTAATTAATCTCCTGATATACTTTTCCTGATATTTAGAATCTTTTCAATCGTAATCTTTGGTTTTAGAGACTCACCTCTCCTCTTCCTTTCCTTAGCTGTTTTCACTTCATAGTAAAAACCAGAGTAACAGCGACCAATCACTCTTCTCACAAAGAAACTCACAAACTTATAATTCTTTCATTTTAACACTAATAATTGATTCTACCACTGTGAAAGACAGTCGCTACTCAGCGACTGGCAAGACAGCAGTTATGAAGGAAGGGAGGGGACTCAGTCACTAAAGAAGGGGTTTTGCTATTGCGCAAAACCAAAATATCCACAACACGTTTTGGGCAAATGGAACTACCCACAAAGTGTTGTGGGTATTTCATCTTTACCTGCTGGCCAAGTTACGAGTATTGAGCATACGGTATTGTCCACAACACGTTGTGGGTAGCATGTTTCAGCCATTACCCAAAATAAATTGTCCACAACGTGTTGTGGCTAAAAATTTCAGGCAGTGTGAGAATTCAGCTATTGCAAATAACATATACACTGCCGACATTCCTGCCACACAAACCAAAAAACTTATATATGCAGATGAAATATCAAATAACTTTTGCAACTCAAAAGGACGACATATTGAAAAGAGAAAGCACACTTCCACTTGATCTAGTTACCCTCAATAATTATTTTAGAACCTGGATGCTGAAGCCCAATCGAACAAAGACTGAAGTAACCTGCTTTCACCTGAGTAATTGGTAAGATAATAACTAGTTTATCAAACTTTGAACATCTTTTTCAATGGTGTTAGGTTGAAACACAATGAGCATCCAAAGTACTTTCTCACATTCTTACATATGAGACGCCGACACAACGTTGTTGGTATTTTAAGGCGAATATGAATGATTATATGAGTTTGGATGAGTGTAGTCTGGTTACTAACTGAGTTCAACTGTTCCTCAGAAAGGGCAATTTATTAACAACAGCCAACAGCCAGGGCAACTAAGGGACCTACAGCTTTACGTGGAATCCGAACCACGTAGTGCTGGTCTGATTTTCAGCTAATTGACAAGCCTGATACTCAGTTATCTCCCCCACACAACATCCGCACAATGATTACCACCCAACATGGACACCCCAGACTTCTCTAGTAGTGTCCACGCCGATAGCAACCATTGAGCGGACACCATGTCGGTATTAAGAGGACCAAGCATCCAACCTATCGCCTACAATCTCCCAAACACTGTCACCAAGTAGCTGAGTTACAGCACTGCGCCACCAGTGCCGACTTGGGAGTCAGTTTAGATCCATCTCACTGTTTCAAAAGTCAACTACAGAAAACAGCAGCTGAAGTGAGAATTAGAACTAACATTGTGCAGCAACTTGCTGGATCATCGTGAAGAGCCAACGCACAAATTCTGTGTACTTCAATCAATCAATGATATATCCTTTATTAAGATTTTCTTGGAGAAAGCAATTGAGGCATATTTTTTTACAAAACACGGTGCTAGTTAAGGATACAACAAGTACACATTTTTGTACAAAATAAATAAATAAAAAAAACAAATGAATAATTATGGTGTTGAAGTATTGTTTTCCCAGTCCAAGAAGTCCTTCATCGCGTAGAATGAGTGTTGCAAGAGACAGTTGATTGTAGTAGTCTTCAGTCTATTCACAGGAAGTTTCCTCAAGTGGTCAGGTAGAGAGTTGAATAAAGCTGCACCTCTGTACGCAGGATTTTCCTCATAAAGGCTAAGATGGTAAGGATCCAGGAGGAAGTTATGCCTGTTTCTAGTGTTGTATTTGTTAGTCCGCTAGTCTAATTTGATTGGAACTGACAGTATACATAATGGTCTCAAGGATACACAACGATCTTGTGCTCTCTGGAGGCCTTCTTTTACAGCTCTTGCAATAGTTCAGTCCGGTGAGGGCTCTAATATCTCTATTTTTTATACGAATTTTGAAACTCTTTGTAAGTTCTGGGCTGTTGTACCACCCCAGGCCACTAAACCATTATCTTAAGTGCTACTCAAAGGGGGCAAAGAAAGCAATCTATACTCAGTCCTCTTAATATCGACATGGCATCTGCTTAATCTTTGCTATAGGTGTGGACACTACTAGAAAAGTCTGGAGTGTCCATGTTGGGTGGTAGTGAGTGGTGGAGTGAGTCGGATGTTGTGTTAAAAAGTTTAAAAAGTTAAAGATTGTCTTGTTTTACCAGGCGAAGTTAGGGCTAAGGAGCCCTCTCTAACACTTAACCTAGGGACCAACGGCTTTAAGTGACTTCCGAACCACGGGAGCGGCAGGGCAAAATCTATTAGTGATCACATCGGGGATCGAACCCGGACCGGCAGCGTGGCAAGTCAGTGTCTTAGCCCCTTATCTACGGCCACTCCAAAGTGTAGGTAGGAGAAAGTACTATCAGATTTGTCAATTAGCTTAAAATCATATCAATATTACTTGGTTCGGGTTATACGTAAACCTGAAGATCCCTTAGTTGCCCTGGCTACTGGGCTCTTAATAAGGGTCAATAAATTAAATTTACAATTCATTCAATAGTAAAGGATATGGTATGTGCAAAGTATAAATTAGCGAACATAAAAATGTGTAACCTGTGGTTTGTGCTGAAAAACTCAAGATTGGTGGTGGAATAAAAAAGAGGTATTTATTTTATCACTTATTGCTAATACAACCAATCAGGATAATACCCATAGCACAAAAATGAAAATTGTATCGCCAAGAAAACCCTATAAGTCTACTTTAGAGGGATTCAAAGCAGTGCAATCATGTTAGAGTTAGTAGAAATAACCTTAAACATTTTACAATGAAAACCAAATTAGACAAGCTTTTGTGTCATGTTTATGTTTTTTGTATTAGCTGTTTGAGATAAATAATTAAATTAAATTAATAACATATGGTAAAAAGAAAAAGTTGAGAGAATGTGTCTACCCCTTAAAAATGGAATTTCAATATATCTTTATTTAGTAGGTCTCTATGATACACAAGCTAATTTCCCTCCAATATTCATCAAAATCTATTCAGTGATTACGGAGATTTTTGTGAAGAGAGTACGTCATTTTTCGATTACATATATTAAGATTGTTAACTTATTCTAACTTTAAGACTAAATCTGTATTAATTATGTATGTTTATTTAATTATTATTTTACTAGGCAATATTGTTAGTTTGTTTAGTTTATGTAGCATTTAATAAATCAATTTTTATAGATAATATTTTATATAAATTAATTAATGACATTGTACATACAGTAATTATATAATTTTATTCAATAAAAATTAAGTTCTTGATTATTTTGTTCTTTTTGACTTTTTTATCAACTACCTCTAGACATTTGTTGAGTTATAAAAATCATAATCCACGTAATTGAATTAATAAATATCCTTACATAGATGGTGTATTACACAGGATTTACATGAATTTATAGCACAGATCACATTAATTTCATGTTCTAAACTGGACAAATCATCCCTCTCACAGGGTTACTAAATTTCCTTGTCCTCAAAAGTGGTATAATGTAATAAGGAAAACAAGCATCGAAATTGCACACCTGGAGCCATGATCCCATTTTGCTTAGTAGGAAACCTGCAAGGATGGGACAGCCAACAATAAGTGGGAATACCAAGAGATATTAGTGGTAACTGGTTGAGTGGCCGGCAGCTCTGAGGCTTCCTCAGCCAACTGGTTTTAACTGTTCAACACAAGGTCACTGTCTGCAGTCAGAGGAAATAAAACTAGTGTTAGAACAGATAACCGTTTCATCAAGTAAGTACAACTTTGTTGTAGGAAACACACAGCATAATTAACTTAATTAACTACTGTCCAGCAACATTTTGTTCATTTTTTCCTGATTTAAAACACTAAAGTTCAATTATTCAGGCGGGAATTTAATCAAATTGGTTAAAAATAAAAACGTACTACTGTGTTCAATTAGTTACTTTTGATAAGATAGTATGGCTAAATATTATAGAAACTATTCTGTTAAGATTATTTTGAAAATGATACATTAAATTAGCTGATTTATAATTTAAGTAAAAGTAATTTTAATTTCTTTATCTATAATACTTTTTGTTGACAGTGTTTCATTATGTACTATGCGTTCTGCAAATATCGATACATTAATTATACAAGTAGAGTTTCAACATGATTGATATGAGGAAGCCAATTCAGGGTTAGGATTTTTCAATGAAAAGCACGCTCGAAACATAGCATAGAAACTTAATCTAACATACAAGGTGTAATACGACTTTTCATACGATATAGTTTTTTTTAAATTTATTTATTTATTTTTTATTAAATACAACATTGTACAATAGATTTTGTCAATATATATATATAATTATATATATATATCCTATACAGGATAAGTCTTTGTAATGTTACCTGTAAATAGGTAAAATTAATTATTCAGTAAAATATGAAATATATTCTGTAGTGCATGACATACTATACTTATACTAATAATAATATGAAATAAATAGAATTTGAGATTAACAACAATTTCAAATAAATAAGTAAATAAATACAAGTTCACCCGTGAGGAAGCAATGAAGAAGACACCAACAGCTCTGTACCATTAGATTAGATCAGAATTCAATACTGTGTATCGAAAATCATCAATTTTGTAAAAGGGGTTATTTATCAACCAACCATAAATTTTAGTTTTAAATTCTTTTTCAGCATATTTGTTTATCATTAGAATAAGTTTGTTATATACTTTAATTGAACGGACTGTGTGACTTGCCAAACTTTTACTGTCTATGATAACCGATTAATGAATTACCTCTTGATCTTGTGTTGTAATTGTGTAAGTTTTAATTAAAATTGAGAATATTTTGGTTTGTAATCACATATTTAGCTAGGTCATAAATATACAGATTAATAACTGTTAGTATTTCAAATTTAATAAAAATATGTTTATAATGGTCCAACGGTTTAGACTTTGATATTACTCTCAATGTTTTCTTCTGTAATATTAATAACTCATGAATCCTACTACAATTGCCATATAAAATAAGACCATATCTAAAAAATAGACCGAAGAAGGCAAAATACGACTGTTTTATATAATTGGCAGCAACTGAAAATAGAAGACATCTAAGTAAGAAAATTACCTTTGATAGTTTCGTTGAAATGTAATCTATTTGTGGACCCCATGTTAGCTGGTTATCCATATAGATTCCTAATAACTTGGCGGATGAAACCCATGAATCATCATCACATTGTACATTATTTGATGTTTTTAGGCTGAATAATATTTTCTGGGGTTAATCATGATTCAGCTTAAACCCATTGGTTTGAAGCCATTCCAATACCTTGCAAATAGTCAATTGACTTAATTTAAGCAGTTCATCTAAACTTTCAGCTACATTAAAAAAAAGTGTAATAGCATAAAGTATGGAGTTAACTTGTACAGAAGCAGGCAAGTAATTTATACTTATCAAAAATAATAAAGGCCCAAGTATAGAGCCTTGGGAAACTCCCCACTTAACCTCCAACTCACGTGACCTCATCCCATCCAACAACACCTTCTGCCTACGATTATTTAAGTAGCTTTTAAATAAGTGAAGAGGAATTCCACATACTCCATAGTATTTAAGTTTCATTAGTATATATATCCCTGTGATTAACACAGTCAAAAGCTTTGCTCAAGTCACACAAGGGGAAATACGTAATGTCAAATTTTAAAATATTTGAATAAATTTCTATGCTATGGTCTAGGTTTTTCTCACCAGCAAACGAATTCAGATTACATATATAAAATTTGAATTGTGATCAATATTTAAAATAATGAATTAAATAAACATTTTTGACTCAAAAATATTTAAATATTGATTATTTTTCAAATAAATATTATCTAACTCATTTTTTATTATAATATTAAGGTGAAACAAAAATAGATTTATTTAACAGTCTCCTTTACTGCAGGACTGTGAAAAGTGCATCGAACATGAATTTAATAGAACATAGTCTTAGTGCTAACATGTTTTTTTCTCAGTTATGAAAAAATATTTCAGGATTTAAAAGCATTTAACAATAATTTCTTAATCGTAGAGTTTAGTTACAAAAATATTTTTATATTCAACTAATGATTAAAAGTTCTATCAATATTTTACCGTTCATGCAATATTTCATTTATATTTATTTATGAAACATTGAAATATTTTTCCAAATAATACAAACATTTGATAATGTAAAAAGATTTTTTATGATACCCTTCTTGTAATACCCCTTACCATTACTAGATGGCTAACCAATATACCCTTATGTTCAAGCAAATTAAGCAAATTTACATTAAATTCATGTTCGAATATACTGTACGGTATATACTTTGAAATCACAGAGATCTAAAGTTAACACAAGGCTCATGATACTACCCTCAAACGATTGATGTTCATTTAGCCACTTTAAGTAGAAGGTACTTGACACAACTCTTATCCCATCTTAAACACAATTAGTCTGATGAAGAGGAGAAATGGTAACGTCATATATGTTTATTACTGAAAGGGTTAATGGGCTTTGAGAATTATATATCTGTTGTCCAATAAAATATTTACTATAATTGGAATATTGTTAAATAGAGAGTTTTCACTCCTAACTTTAAATAAATTTGTAAAAGTTATTTCTTTAACTTATTAAAAAAGTTATAAAGTTCATTAAACTAAATCCAAACATCGCAAGTTTCTTATGCCGGACTCAGATTTAATTAAACATTTTCATGTTTCTTAATTCAATTAAAACGGAAGAGATTCAGCAAACCTACTAAACAATTAAAATTCATTATAACCAAACACAAATATTATGAGATTATACAGTTTTCCTGTGTCAGTTCAGTCAAGGAAACAACTGTGTAGTGTTTTGTTGCCGTGTTTGTTTAGACGATTTGTTCTAAGTTTATATAACTCTTGTGGAGATAACCGATGGCCTTTTACAGTCATGACAGCCACAACAATTTTGCTCAGTGTAATTTATTTTCAAAATGCCAGACTTTAAAAATATTCAAATTCAGTTACTAATATTAGTGAGAGACATTTTAATCAGAACTTAAAAAAAGTATTTTCAGATTTTTACAATTAAGAGTAAAAAGATTATATTAAAAAAGTAATTAAACTTCTAGCTTTGATAAAACAAAATTAACATGGGAGCATAAATACAAAGAAAATTCAATAAGTACAGTAAAAAGATAATCAGATGAATCAGAAACAGTTTGGTGATCATGACACTTGAAAGATTTCCTTTGAATATATAAAAAACAATCTGAAATAATATCCATCAGATTATAAGTTTTTTTTTTATATATATAAGTAACTTGACACTACTAGCACTGGTTTCAGAAAATGAATACGTTAAAACATTATTTAGAAACTAAGAAACCTTAAAAAACATATACTGAAATCAATTCCTACATTTCGTATATATTTGACGAAAATCATGCATACGCTTAAAATTCTATAAATCAACTATTTGCATTCATTAAATTTGGTATTACATTTAATTGATAGGAATACAAAATAAATTACTCTATATTTTGCTTTTCAGAAAAATTTACACTCTCAAGATTCTGAGTTTGTGCTGTAATCTTGGATTATAAATGGTTGTATAAGAGTTCACAATCTAACTACAGTATATACAAGCCAAATACCACTCAATCAGTTATCATTGTATCTCAAAAACTACTTAACCTGTGAGGCTGAAATGTTGTAGGATGATTGGTCTCAATTGGTCGGTAGCGTAGTTGGTTCAATCCCAGCTTCATGTGCTAAAGGTTCTCAGTTCGATCCCAATCAGAGTCAATACATTTTGAGAAGGATCAGCTGATAACCACCGGCTGTTCATTTGTCATTAGGCTATTAATTAATGACACTTTCTAAGGAATAGTCGGCCTTAGTTTGTAACAATGACTACATTCGCTCATATACACTCATCACACTCATTCGAAATCCATATTCGCCCATATCTTGACGATCGGCGTCTTATGAATAAATAAAAATAAATAAATAAATAAATTTGTAGGTGTGCAATAAGAAGAGGTTTTGAACAGAGTTGAGTTGTTCCAAAATGGCAGCCGTTATAGTGAGGAAATTTTTAAATGTCAAAAACAGTGTTTCCCAAGTTTGCCTGCAGCGGCTAAACCAACGGTCTTACTGAAAAATTACTACCATTTTCAGTGATAGATTTGAGACAATCTACAGCTTTGTTCCTATGGCTGTTATAATCCTATAAAATTTTAATAATTAACTGGAATATAGTAATAACTTAGTCAAGAGACATGGCCTAATCCCCATGAAACAAGCTTCTTTAGCACTTATTTCCCCTGAGTCTGATCACTATATTTCAAGAGTATTAGAAATCAGAAAGTAAACATAAAAGCACGGGTACTGTGGTATACGTGGGGTATATTGGTATATGGCAGAGGTGCAGGTTGATTTTTATATTGATGTAATGGGCTAGTGGAAACCATGGAGGAAAAATAAGTAATCGTAGCGAAGCATAATCAGTCAGCTAGTTGGTTTACAAAACAAATATGTTGAATGATCAATTTGACGTTTATATAGTTAAAACATGAAACTGTTTGTGTACTGTGTATATAAACGTACAGGTTCTGTCCGATCAATGTTAATATTTGTTTTCAGTAAAAGATGTTAATTTTTAATTTGTTGATACGTTTTTTTTACCATAATGAAGAGGTACTTTCAGAAATGATTTTTCAAAACCCCATTCCAAGAATGTACAAACAGTTTCACAAGGAGTGTTCCAAGACTCCAATTGAGTGGGGGGAGGGGATGCACACTATCCATATGGCTGAGTGGCAATAGTTATAAAACAAATCCTACGTCTCACATTTTCCAAATTTGAGTTATTGTACCTTTAGAGACTGTGAAACTCTCCTTTCTTTGAGGAAAATCCCTTTAACTTAAAATCCTCTAAATTGGACATACATTAAATATATTTAATTAACATCCCTGGTTTTATTTAAATTTTAGTTTGTACAGTATAGTTTTATTTATTTTTTTTTTTTTTTTTAATTACGTTTTGCTTTTTTGAAAATTATTTTCTATAAGTTCTTTGCATTTATAATAAAGTTAAATATTTTATAAGTTTTTAATGCATAGGATAATGATACAGTTTTAAATGCAATCAACACACTATAGTTGCTTATTTTATAAAAATAAATGTTATGTTCTTTAAAAAACATAATTAAGTAAATTTTGCACCGCTATCCTTATCAAAAATAAAGAATTTAATTACATTTTTTTTAATTTAAAAATATTAAACAGAAATATTTGAATCATATAATTTAATAACAATTATTTTTAGTTTGCTTTGTAATAGGAAAATATTATATTTTAAATGTTTTTCATCCCATCAATCTATTATTTTCTATATTATATTGCCAACACTTTACGTTTAACTTGTAATATCTGTTTTTTTTATTTCAGAAGCAGATTCTCAGGATTGAAATGATGTTCCTACAATATTTCTCAATTAATTTGAATTATGTCTATATCTACCTTTACATAATAACTGCAGCCAATACGTGTTATGCCCACAAAGACAAGGCGTACATGAGAAACGCCAACGACGGGTTCTCTACCAGGTACAACTGGATGAGCCATTTGCGAGATGACGTCCAACTAAGTGAGATGGCCATTCCTGGGACGCACAATAGTGCTGGTTACATCAAACTGCAGACGGCAGCGGAAATAGTTAGCGGCTTTTATTCAAGCATTACTAGCATTTGGAGAAAAAATGAATCTTTGGAGAGTATTGACAATCTACAAAATCTCATAACAATAGATATGCAAGCCACGCAAGTACTAAACCTAAGACAACAGCTTCAGTATGGTATAAGAGTTTTTGATATTAACTTAATCTATTTCAAAAATCAATTTGGTCTTATTCACAGAGAACATTCCACATTTTTGAATTTGTTGTTTGACGAATTTTTAAATCAACTGGTAAATTTTCTTGTCGAAAATCCTAAAGAAACAGTTCTTTTTACATTGGTACTGAAGGAAGAGGTTGGAGAGAATGACAAGTCGCCAACGACCAGACTGGAAGAGTATCTAAGAGATCCTAAGGTTACCAGATTCTATTTGAAAACCAAAAATGTTAATGTAACCTTAGGCGAAGCCAGGAGTAAGTTCATCATTATATCTAAAGATTTTAACTTCCATGAGTTTGGCTTGAATGGGACTAGTGAAGATTTTGTTACAATGGATAAGAACTATCTTAATACCAATTGGGATCTTCATTCAAAAAAGTGGTTGCCTGTTAAAGAACACTTACAGGCAGCTACGTCCGGGAGCAAACATACTTTTTACATAAACTTCCTGTCAGGTTATGGAGGATCGTTTCCTTATTTTGTGGCAAGCGGCCACTCGTCGCCATCAACCTCCGCCCCAAGACTGGCCACAGGGCTTACCACTCCAGGATGGAAGGGCACCTACCCAGATTTTCCTCGAGTCTCCTGCTTTGTAGGAATTTGCTCCATTGTATTTGAAGGTATAAATGTACTTGCCAAAAACACCATTCAGTCCTACAACAGAGATATCAAAGATCAGAGGAGAAGTGTTGGTATTATAATGGCAGATTTCCCAGGCGATTCCTTGATTGAGGCAATAATTAACAACAATGCTCTACTGAAAAAGAAGATTTGAATAATTTGTCTCCAAAAGACTTTGTTTAGCCAGAGATAATCAATATTAACAGCAATCAGTGTTTTTGCCCATAAATTATTGAGGAATTTTCTTATTTATGTGATCCTATTGTTATACTGTAATTCTAATAACTAAACATGTTTGCAAATCTTTAAAAAAAAAAAAAAACTGTTCTTAGTTATTTGTATTTTGAAACCTATTTAAATCAAACAATTCTAACTGTAAAATTAATAAAATACTTTTAGTTGAAAAATTGCATTGGATAACTTAAATCTCATAATAGCTTATGCCGACTCAACTCAGAATGAGTAAGAGGAGCCTGAAATGTTTATACAAGGTAGAGGATGAGCACTTCAGGTTGAGTGGGAGAATGGGTAAGGTGGGGTTGGGGGTTGGTTTGGATCATGCCATATGTACTTTAGAGTTGGTAGAATTGCTTCTTATAGCATAAATGAGTGGTGCCCAACTGACAGAAGTCTGTGTTTTCCATTCAGCCTTTGACTGAATCGTGTACAGATCATGCTTACCTTCACCAAAGGCAGAACAACAAGTAAGAAAAACAGATCGCATCCAATATTGCAATAAAGGTGTGTTGAGTAGTTATTTCTCCAGTTTACCAAGTGATAGCCACTACCTTATCAGTCCATCCCTTATTCTCCCCAAATCCTTAAGAACAGACATAGAATTATTACTACAAATGTATAAATATGTACATTAGTTGTAGTCTATATATATAAAACTGTCAGAAAGGTGTTTTTTAAGGCCATAAGAACGTGACCTCTGTTTCTTTTTCCTCTGTACAGTACAAGTAAACGTCACACAACACAAATGTATTACAATATAAGCTCAAAATACACAAATATATTACAATACAAGTACAAAATGCACAAATATTATGGTAATCGATTTCAGTGAACCACGCTCACCTTCCTCAGACCAGAAGGATTCACAAAAGAACCAGAATTTTCCTCTGTGGTAGAACTACTATAAAAAATAGAAAATATGTTGGAACAGATTATTTTTTCTATTAATTAAAAAAAGTACAACTCAATTAAAACTCATTTAATATTTCTCATTTTAGCTTGTATAACCTACTTATATTATATCATCAATTAAAAATCTATGGAATAAATAATAATTGCCTCAAAAACAATATGCACTGAACTAATTTCCTTTCTGTTTCAATTTTTTTTTTTTTTTTTTTTTAATATAACTGTTGTGCTTGAATTGTTTGACAATTGACTAATTTAGAGAGTGATACACTTGCTTAGGGCTAATATTAATTCACAGTAAAACACTCTTAAATTGCTGGTCAAATGTTAGGGTAAGATAACACTTTCTAAATTACTCTTTTAAAGATTCAAACAAGACCTTAAAATAACCCCCAATTTAAATTTCACAAACTCTAACAAACTTTACAATTACAAATATTTTAAAGCAGCTTTTGTACAGCTTCAGCCTCATAATCATACAACTGCTGGCATAATCAGGTAAGGAGATATTTCCGTAACTAAGTATGCTATGTTTTAACTTGTCTTCAGCAGCAGAAGAGTCCCCGTAATCTGCAAAGCATTACAATTTCAGAATGAACAAATCTTTTCTTTTAATACTTAGGCTATTTGGAGATCGATCTATTTTTAAAAAGTGGGAAATATGTCTGAAAAAACAAATAGAATAACATTCATTTTAAATTTAGCTCCAAGAACTTAAAAGCTGTAACTTCTTCTAATGGTTTACAAGGCTAATTAATTAACAATCAATACTGCAATATTAACTAACTGTGCGAATGTTAAATTACATGTGAAAATGTTTCAGGTTAACCACAATTCATTTTCAGTTTTATGATTGATATATCTTTGGTGGATCTTTTCCATTAATTCACTACCATAACCATAACTTAGGTTAACCTTAACATAACCTAACTAAACATAACCTAACCCAACATAACCTAACCAAACATAACATAACTAAACATAACCTTACCCAACATAACATAACCTAACCAAACTTAACATAACTTACCAAACATAACATAATCAAACCTAACATAACCTAACCAAAGTAGTGGTAGTGAATTAACGGAAAAGGTCCTTTTTGGTTTACAACAAAGGACTAATAATAATTATTGTATTATACCATCCACTAGTAAAGTTAATAACGAAAACTGGACTAATTCTGCACCTTAAAATGGGTTGTTGTTAATCCAAAACAAGTTCCACAAGCAAATTAACATTTAGACACCTTTAGGCCAGTAAGTTATCTAAATATTTACTAGTTTTAATTTTAGGATAGGCTGGTCTCCTTTAATCAATGAAACAAAATAATCTTTATTCATAAATATATAAACAAAGTGTACGTTTGAACAGTGTCAATAATATTCTACTACAGAATACCTTTCTTAAACTAAAAAAAAATAAAAAAATAAAAAAAACTAAACTATCACACAGGAAAACTCATCTTTAGAATAAATAGTTTTTTCAACCAAGTAATTTTTCGGTTTTTTAAAAACTTTGATAGTGATTTCTCAATTTTTATATCTTTAGGCAGGGCTTTAAAAAACTTTGCTCCTGCATTAGATGGTTTGTTTGCATACAAGTCTCTGGTGAGTGGGTATGATTTCGGCTTTTTTTTGTGTTATATGGATGTGGTAAAACCATAATTTTTTAATTATTTCAAAAACTAAAATCTTTATAAATCATAATAATATCAAAAATATATTGGCCATAAACAGTCAAGATATTTAATTGTTTGAAATATTCTCTTGCTGATTTTCCAGGTTCAAGGTTTTTAATGATTCTAATTGCATTTTTTGTTGTTTTAGAATTTTATCAAGGTTTTCTTTTTTTGTTGGATCCATTGACACATATACCAAAAGATATGTGAGAGTGGATGTAAGAATGATGTATAATTTTGAGCGTGGTTTCATTACATAGCAAAGACATCTTTCTCATCGCATACATGCCAGAGTTAGTTTTGGATAAAATCTTTTCAACATGCTCATTAAAATTTAAATGCTAATCTATCCAAAGGCCAAGATATTTTGTACTGTTAAATCAGTTGAATTGGCTTGGAATCAATTTGAATAACTGGTTCTGTCAAAATCCGAGATTCGGCCGTTTTAAATGAAATATAGTTATTTTTTTCAGTATTTAAATTAAGGTATTGATTTTTGAAAAACTCAGTAATATTTCCCAATTCAACCAAAGACAAAACTTCTAATTGTAATTGTTCTATTGATTTAGCAAACTTTTTTTATTTGAATCATCGGCATAAAGGCAGATGCTTATTCTTACATATGAGACGGCGACACAACGTTGTTGGTATTTTAAGGCGAATATGAATGATTATATGAGTGTAGGATGAGTGTGGATGAGTGTAGTCTGGTTACTAACTGAGTTCAACTGTTCCTCAGAAAGGGCAATTTATTAATAGCCCAACAGCCAGGGCGACTAAAGGACCTACAGCTTTACATGGAATACAAACCACATAGTGCTGGTCTGATTTTCAGACCATATATATATGCTTATATATGCTAATTTGAGGAGTATTTGTGAGGCAATTGGAAATGTTCTTTACGTATTCTGCCCTTCTTAATCTTATTCTGCCCATTCCCTGTGAATATAGATCTGTGCAGGGAACTTGTTCAGAAAGACTAAGGGGGAGAATCAGTACAGTACAAGGTGAACATTACTGATAAGTTCTTCCAGTCCAGGATTTGATTCGAACTTGTGCTATCTATCAGATCTGTGACGATATACAACTTTGTTCCTATGACTTTTTGCTGTTTCTCACCTCCTTAATCCTTAGGTATAGCAAGATGTTTTATTTGTGTGTGTGTGTCTCAACGGCTACTGTACACGCTCTGAAAGCAACTCTTATTATCTTATAGGACCAACATAATTTTGCAGGAAAAAAGAAAAATTTGTGGAATTAAAGCAATATTAATTTTGTAAGAAACATGTAAACATGGCAAAAACCACTGATTCAGACACAATTTCCCTTCTGTGTGCTATCTAAAAGTAGAACTACCTATTTTTCTAGACCATATAATTTTGTTATGAAAACAAATTGACGTTAACCAGGCATTTTCAAAACTCATAAGTATTGAGCCATATCCTGCTGATAAGACATGATAAAACCATAAAACCGGCCTTTAGGGCTTAATTCTTCACTTTCTGATCACTTTATTTAGGTATTGACAGAGTCTATGAAGCTGAAACGTGACACGGAGGATCTCGCTATTGTTTAGTTCAACAATAAGGCAGTGGTGATAAAAAGAAGCCGTTTAAGAGGTTTTCGCAATGACATTTTTTAGTTTTCTACTATCTCTGACACTGCCCTACTTTGCACCGTCCTACAGTATACTCAGAGGGGTTTCCATACTATAACACTTGGTTATCTATGAGAACAATTTGATTTCAATCAGAAAATATTTTAAAAAGAAGCGCAATACACAAAACTAAATATAAAAGCACGGGTACTGTGAAATATTGTTTTAAGTTGATACTGCCGGTTAACCTTTTATATAGATGTAACAGGTTAGAGTGAACCATGGGGGAAAGATAAGTAAGCAGAGAGACAATACATTAGCAAAGCACGGGCAGTCGGCTAATTCATAATGATTTCTAATATGAGAAAATGACTCTTTTTTACTAATTAAATTCTAATATGGAGGAGCCATAGCTCCATAGAATATAATAGCTATGGCTGCTCCATGACTTAAAAAAAACCTTAGCCCCATGGCTAAGGTGGTGGCTTGCCATGCAGCCAGTCCGAGTTTGGTGCTTCTATGGTTTGGAAGTCACGCTATGCCGGTCTGGTCCAATGAACCTAAAAAACAAAAAGGGGCTCATTAAAACAAGCGAGAGGAACTGAATCTTTATGTGGCATATCTTCCCACTAAAAGCTATACAAACTTAACTTTTATTTCTAATAATTTGTATCATAAGGTTGTAGGTCTTATTTTGTAGGTAATAAATATGAAACATTAATTACAATCTGATTAAATTAAATAATTTTACTAATTTTTCAAGATGAAAAATGTAAAGAAAAACAAACTACGTGTTCTTATAAATTAAAAAAATCACTATAGATACATTGGTTTGTGTAAGTCAGTTAGTGGAGGAATAAAATTACAATTACTTCCTAGAAACTGTAAAGAATATGTAGAAAGTCCCACACTTCCTGTAGGATGAATCACCACTGCTATATAACAGAAAACAAAATCAATTGGAAAGAACAATTTTAGTAATAAACAAGTGATCATAGAAAGATTGTTAATAACACATTCTAAATAAACAATTTTTTTATTTAAAATTTATTATGCACCACAAGTAAGAAAGAATTATATTATAGTCTTATACTTTTTCTAAATAATTTCATTGATGGAGGTTTAGTTCAATAGGCCTTAAATAATGTTTTCAATTTTATAAAAATAATATTAGTCTTTTTAACAAATAATATAATAAAGCGTACTTAGTTTGAATCTGTATTTAACTGGAGATTTTCTGCGATGTAGTATGCTGTTACGTTTTATCATACATAATATTAAAACCAAAAAAATTATTTTATTTCTTACGGTCAAGAATGGAACGAGATATTTTAATTAAATATATACACCACAATATAATATCTTTAGAGTCATCACTGTCACAATAGCCAGTTGCATGATAATTTAGAGAAATTAAAAATACTGAGATTGTTCATAGTTCAGTTTCTGAGTGACTTCAGTCTCTAAATAACTATTTAATAGTTTTTACTTTGATAAATAAGTAGATCCATTTATGAATTTTTATTTCTTTTAAAACAGAGTACTAATAAATTAGGATTCAAGCAACTGAAATGGAAACTTAGAATATTATTTTATGTTTGATAAGAAATGTAGGTCTGTTGTATTAATAACATTGAAATATGTCTTTATTGCAATCGTGTTTTTTTTTTTTCATACAAATTGGGAGGTTATGCTCCACAGTCCTCTCTTACACTTAACCGTTCTTAAACATTTCATATAGTTTGAACTTCACAAATAATTGATAGAAACTATTTAAATTGGTAAATAAAAATATAAAAGTAAGTAAATGAAGAACATTATATAAATGATATAAAAAGAAGAGTATGAAAATGGCAATTAATAACTGAAAATGATAGAAATAGTATTAAACCTATAAACTTAATTATATTACAGGAAGTGCATATTACATACAAACCTTAAAAAATTATTAATAAATATGTTTAAAATTGTTTTTGTTACGAATAATTAGAATTCAATATTTTCTGCACCTTTTATTTTATACACAAAATAGTGTTTCCTTAAATTTCCATTCGTACTATAAAGTAGCTTTTACCATTTAAAAATGTATAAATGAAAAATTGGCAAAATAAAAATTGTTATTAATTTTAGAATTATTTCGAAAGAGTTATTGAACAGTAAAACTAAATATAACACCCTTAAAATTGTAGTAAACAGATTCTACTTTTAACGTTACAATTTCATTATCAAAATTCACAAATTTAATGTTGAAATTCTCACCATCTAACTGATAAATTATGTACATAAGAGTAGTACTATCTATCAAAAACTAAAAAATGTTTCATTATGATTTATACTTCCACTAAAAAAAATTGACAGTGTTTCTTGAACTAATATAAAACTTTTATATTTTCTTTACAATAGTTTATCCAGAACCCTAATGTCACAATAATTAATAACCATATTTTCATATTTTCTCCTAACATCATCATTTTCTACAGATATCTCCAACAATTCAAATTGATTAGAGAATAAAAAATTCTATAAAGTATGTCATGAACACATACTAAATAAACACACATTTTGAGTATTCTCTTTCCCACCAAATGGATTTAACGTAATTTCAACGCGTTTTTCCTCATGGACTCGGGAGGTGATGTCATCAGTATGAGTAACCATCCAATCAGCTGTGGATGAATTCTTCAGTTCGTAAATCTCCACAGGGGTTAACGTCTGACAAAGTGTAAAAATAAGCTAACAGCATATTGAATAATTGTTTCCTCTTTTGAATATGTTCAAATTTCATTCAAACTATAATTGTTGGTAGTAGATGAGTGGTCTGACCTTGGTTGAAATCTTGTATTTTCCTCTTTATATAGAACTGGTTTCTCTTATTCTACCGTTTATTTCTCCTTGGGCTGTCACAAGGTAGGCATCAACTGGTTTGAAAAAGTACAACTATTTTAGCCAAGTTCACACAATTTTTTAAAAATACCTGATTTAATTGGTTTTATTTTGTGAAGTATAGGTAGGTCGGGAAATGCTTGAAATGCCCTGTTCCCGTTCACTATTTTAGTAACTAAATATATTAAGACGCTCTTGTATATAAATGCAATGTTGAGTAAAAATTTAAAGTGAATCTATCAACTGCTTTTTAAGTGTTGTGAACACGAGCATACGGAAATTTGATTTTAAAAATATATATAAATCTAAGACAGAAAACCAGAAAGTTCTGTTAGAATTTGGGACTGATATAATTTATTAATAGTTTGACATTTGATGTTTCTGGTTTGATCATGTATAGTATATAACCAGTTCATAAACTTTTGTACGGAGCATACTTTGCATGGTTTTAAATACATTTTTTTTAACTCTACGTGTTGCACACGTATTGGATCCTCACAATCCCGAAAAGTGTTACTACAGCAGTCCAATTGACAATGATAGGGGAAAATAGCATTCCACTTGTAATAATACATTTATTATTAACATAAATTGAACAATATTTCAATGTAAAAGTCGCTATTATAGCCATTTTGTATCTACTGTACTATCCTTTTCTTATACAAGATGAAAAGCATATACAAATCTACCTACAATACACTCCATCTTAACTATTCTCTTTTCAAATTTTTAACTACCCTCATATTAGAAAAATTCTGATTCCATTCAAAACATGTGCAATTTAGACTGAAATATTTTGTTTCAAAAATCAATCAGATGACTATTTATAACATTACACTTTGTTGTTGCCAATTTGTTGATTGCATTCTTTGTTTTATTACGTTAAGACATATTATTTTATTTTGGTATCAGGAGTTTGTTTATAGTTATTTTGGTTAAAATGAAAATAGTGAAGCAAAATCAAAGTCAATATTTGTAAGAACAACAGTTACAGTTTTATATAAATTATATTAATTGATTTACACGAGAAAGTGCAAAAAAAGAACAGTAGAAAACAGTGTAGTCTAGTTTTAAAATTTATTAATTTTCATTCTTTTACAATAATTTCAATGGGAGGCTAAGTTTTGCAAAACTGTGCATGGTTAAAATGCTATTAACGTTACAATAAATACATTTAATGGATCTTAAGGCTATAATAATGAAAATTATTTGAATATATAAAAACTGGTACTCCAAGAAAGAAATATAATCTATATCTTCTATCTACGTAGGCAATAAGCACTATATAGTCAGCTAGTCTTTTATATATTAAAAGTAAACATTCTTAAAGCTTTAAGAACCAGATTAATTCTTTAAAACATTTTTTTATGTTTCTGTCAGCTACTGTCAGAGCAGAAATTTTGTGCACCCGAGTTTGAAGGTTGTTTTCTAAGGAACTAAAAGGCCTACGAAACATCTAATCACACCATTGTTTTCCTCGTTTAATTGTACGTTTTGAAAATTTTAATAATTGTTATCCTAGTTGAAACAAAAAAACATTTAATTTCAACTAGTTCTCACTGTATATCAAATTTATATCATTACTAAAAAATCCATTAATGTATTGCATTTATATTTCAATACCTGTTTAATATGGATGTTCTCTATAAGTTTTATAAATTTTGGAAATTGTAACTTTTCGAGAAAAAATTTCCTATCAATTCTTTTGGTTTCTAGCAGTCGTAAAATTAATTATTTGGTCATGACTTATGTCCAATGACATAAGCTTGTAATGCTTATGTCATGTATAGTTATGATACATTACTTTCATATATACGTAGAATATATGAACATACCAGTTGCGCACACTCGTAGCTGTGTGTGTTGTGTAACATGAAATTATGTTACTTATATATTAGAATATATGTAACATAATTTCTTATATATGTAAATGCTGTTATTTTAAATCAATTGCTGAATTTCAATGGATTTAAATCAATACAAAATCACTGCATTTACTTACAAGTATGAAAGTAACGTATCGTATCTTTATGTCATAAGGATTACAACAAGACCAAGTAATTAATTTTGCAACCTCTAGAAGCCAAGACAACAATGATTCAGGGAATCGATTAGAACTTTTTTTCCAAAAAAGTTAAAATTCTAAAATTTGTAAAACATATAGAAAATATTCCCATTAACTAGGTATAAAAATATAAATGCGATACATTGAAAGGTTTTTTTAGTAATAACGGTGTGAGTTTGAAGAAGAGTGAAAATTAATTAAAATTGTGCTACTTTTTTGTTCCAATTAGGATAAAAATTATTAAAACCTATAATAAAATGTTAAAATGCATATGTCATAACCTACAATTATCGAGGAAAACAATGGTGTGATTACAAGCTTCATAGGCCTCTTAATTCCTTAGAAAACAACCTTCAAACTCGGGTACACATAATCTCTGCACAGACCAGAACCCGTCAGCCTGATTCATAGAAAGTGTACGTGTATGTACAAATTCAAATACATGTGTTTAAACACTTTTTGAATTTGATATGCAATGTCTAAAACTTAATGGACTCTCATAACAAATCACCAAGAGATCGTAAAATGACCTTTTTTAATTCATATTGGTGTAATAAAACAATAAATTAACTATTATATTTAGAAACCATTAATAAGTTTGAAAGTTGTTGGAAAAGTTAGGATCCATACAACTGTGAATTCAGAATAAAAACTCGCCCAATCTAAAAAAATAAAAAAACTGAAAAACTCCATGCACAAAAATGCAACGTTTGGGCTTTTAAGCTGTATTGTAAAATAAACTACAATTCATATAAGGGTTATTCTTGATTCATTAAGTAGTTTGGGTAGTTATAAATCTTTTTTATACTGGTAAACTTACATAATTAAAAAATAAAAATGTTGCTGCTCGAAATGTGTCCCGTTTTTCATAAATTAAAAAGACAAAAACAATTAAATAAACATATGATTATAACCTCAATGTAATAATACTACTATTGCAATTATTATTGTTTCTTCCTGAAAAAAATACATGTCATGAGTGTACCTTAAAATTAATTTTCTAGGTTAAACGGTTGTTGGAACAAAGCTATTTTCTGTACAGCCGAGTTTCCCATGTTATTCTTATGGACAATTTTTAATGTTCAAACCTCTCATACTGTTCCATTTTTGTTGCAAATATGAACATTTAAAAAAAATTTTCTTGGAAGTTGTCACGCTATTTAGGTATTTACCTTATTGAGGTTTTTTAGTGGAGTGGGTGTTGGCAGACAACTTCATAGTGTAAATATATAAATAGTTTTTTTAATTAGCATAATACGTGTTGGTACATATACAGTACAAATAAATGTCACACAAACACAAATTTGTGTTGTGTGACGTTTACTTGTACTGTGTAAATATATTTAATCAAAACTTATTTCCAAATAATATTCACAAATTATAATTCATAAATGTGCTGAACACAGATATACAGTGAAACAATATGCAATGAATGAAGTTTCATCTAAACTGTTATTTAATATAAATAATAATTACAACTATTTTTACCAGTTAACACAAGTCAATAATTAATATTACTCAACTAACAATGAAATCATAATAAAAACAGGAAAGGAACCTTCATGGGCATGAGTTATTTAAATATAAATGTACATTGACACGAGACTAAGTTCACCCTACAGATGCTGTAGAATACAACTAAATACGAGTAAATCTAGAATAATCAAACACTATCAAGTAGGATTTAAATAACATCTCTAGGGGTGTTACACATAAACATACTTGTAATATCAGATATGCTTAGCTACAAAACGTGTTTTAAAAGAGCTTTTAAAAATAATTAACAGTATATCAATTATTATAAACAATGCAGTAATAATATTAATTATTTTTTTATGTAGGTAAATAATGTACCTATTATACGCAACAATTTAAAATGGTTTTGTCTATTATTTTTAGTCACTGAACTGCACGACAGTTGATAAAAAATTAGGTGGTAATTGAAAATGACTGCCACTATTTGACTCGACGTCTGTTAAGTTCCGATTTGTTACAATGTGTTTTACTTAAAAGAATCCTTAATTCAATGTACAACTCTAATGATACTTACACTTTAGAATTTCTACCGAAACATGATGACTGTTCTTCTGAAGATGTACATTGAATGCATTCAATATATATTCAATATTCAATGAATATTGAAGTAGTTGTTCAAGTCCAGGAACTTAGTTTCGAGTTTTGTTGCTCCGTCTATAAAGTCTCCTATGACATTTTTTAACACCCAGTATAAATATAATCTTCCGTTACACAGCTACATGATAATGCTCATTCATAAAAATTTTGAGTTACTTGTTGCTATCAAGATCTCATTATATTACATTGGAATTAAATTTTAAGCTCTTAGGAAAATATCACAGCAGTTGCCTTATAGACAAGGCAGTAGACTTTAAAAACGGGTCTCTGAAAAGGACCATGCAAGTCACACTTTATGCTGCAGTATAAAAAATATTATCAAATTTCAAATCTGATTTTTTGCCAAAGGTATTATAGTCACAAATTAAATTCTCTATTTCACCTCATGACTTTTTACCTCTATCTCAACCTGTTATATCAGAATATACATTTCATTATATGCTTTCTGTAATTGAAATTACCATAAAAGCAAGCCTCTGTTAGTAGGTGATACAAAGGCGTTTCTTCTGCAATATCACTTTTTCTAACAAAATTTCAAAAAATAACTAAACCACTTTCTTACTTATACCTTTGACTACAGAAACAAACAAACAGACTAAAGCAACGCTGCTATCTACAGGATATTAGTCTGTAACGCTCAGATGATTGTTTAGCGTACGATTATCTCGGGTATTAGTTACTACAGTGTGTACTGGAGAGGGATGAAGAGAGGTAGAGACGACTGGTGCTACTTGTGAATAATAAACAACTAATTTCAAAGAACAGAAAACCGGTCAAGGGACCCATATGTGCGGGCAGACTTCTTGTTTCTATAGTCAATACTTATACCAAGGTCATTTGATCCTTTAAAATTTGAAAGCTCTCTTATTAATATCTTTGATGTTAGGTTTAAGGGCATAATTCTAGAAATTAATATAAGGGAGAGATAGGACTACACCAAACTTACCTGAGAAGACAAGTCCGCTAACACAATACACAAGAAAACAAACAAATAATCATAATAAGCTTAGACAAACAAATAATCAAGAGATTTAAATCGTGTTAGCATAAATATTCAATTCTGGAAAGATAAAAGTATAATATCAAGTATCATAATTATTATTACAGAGACACCAATCATAAAGATAGGTGAAAATGAGGGGCGAACGAGTGTAGTCATTGTTACTAACTCAGGTTGACAGTTCTACAGAAAGTGCTATTTATTAGTAGCCCAATAGCTATGTCCACACCTGTGCGACTTTACATGCGCTTGGAGCATGCGGTAAAGCACGTGAAGCATGCGGAGCAGCATGCTACTTTTCCCAGAAAACGCGTCATTTCCGAGCCGCATGCTACAAAGCAAGCGGGTCCAAAACTTTGGTTCGACTTGCTACATTCGTTGCGATTATTAGTCATACCTTCCAGTCTGGACATACTGTAGTTATTTCAACACTGTTATAAGTGCATACTGTATTTATTATTAATTCTAGTTATTGTTTTAAGTGCATAGTTATTATTTCTAGTTATAAGTGCGTAGTAATGGCATCAGATAAACAAACTGTAAACTTTATCGATGACTACAGAGGTTATACTATGCTGTGGGATATAAATGACAAGTTTTATAGTAATAAAAACAAACGTAATGACGCATACCGCGCACTGGGGGAAAAGTATAACATGGATGTAAAATCTGTAAAATCAAAAATTAAAAACCTGAGATCCTATTTCTCAAGGGAGCAACACAAAATGTCATCTGTAAAAAGTGGTGCCGGTGCTGACGAAAAGTATGAGTCATCCTGGTTTGCGTACAAGCATCTGCTATTTATTGGTGACTCCATTACTCCTAGATCAACAAAGGATACCTTAACTACAGAGACAGAAGGAGTAAAAGAAATTACTCAAGATATAATTTCGGTAAGTACACCATAATTATTTTAAAGTAAAAATGTGACCAAATTATAGTTAGGCCTATATAGATCCAATATCTGTCGTGAAGTATTCCTTAAATTCGGACCTAATGTTTTTTGCTGTGTTTGTTGGGTTTCTGGGGAGTCTTCTGAGCTCTGTTGTCCAGTGTCTCCATTAGTTTGCTGTCTTCATGTGCCTGGAATGATTATCATTCTGTTGTCATCAATACGGTCAAAAGTCCCTGGAGGGGTGTAGTTTTTTAAATAATCTTTTTGCGAACGCAAGAAATTGTGGAGATGAACACAGGCAAGTACTATATCTATAACAGTATTTTCAACTTTCACTTCTATGGGTTTTCGGAAAACCCTGAACACAGAAGCCATCACTCCGAATGCATTCTCAACAACTACACATCCTCTAGAATGCCTCCAGTTATACAATCGTTGTGGTGAACCACGATGTAAGTCTGTTGTATATGGCTTCATTATGTTTTCAGTTAATGGAAAGGCATCATCTGCTAATAACACATAAGGCACAGAAAGATTACGACCTTCCAAAGGTTCAGCTTCTGGTAATCCCAGGTCATTATTTATCATTTTCTTATAAAATGAAGTATTTCTGAAAACACCACCGTCAGAAATACGGCCCTGGCAACCAATATCAACATACAAAAACTTGTACTGGGCATCAACTATTGCCATCAACACTATACTATGTGTCCCTTTATAGTTGTAGTACTCTGCAACTGTTTTTGCCGGACGTAGAATATGGACATGTTTTCCATCCAGGGCCCCAATACAATGGGGATAGTTCCACAACTCCTTGAAATTATGGGCTACTAATTTCCATTGATCCTCACTGGCAGGGAGCTGAAAAATAACAGTTTATGGTTGTTAATGTATGTAATGTATTTAAGTTTTACTGTAACACAAAATATCAATAAGAATAAATTGTTAAGTCATACTGACACCAAAAACATATAAAACACAGATAAAATTTAGAATATCCCATGCGAATATTATTATAAATTTTATTGTTTTAGATTGATGACCAACTGCCAGAAATAGATGAACCTCAGACTGAAGAAACCGCAAATTCGTCTATCAATCCTAAATCATTTCCATCTCCACAGACTTCCAGACGCCTTAAAAGAAAAATAGACGATGACCAGAAAAAAGAAGAACAAGCTTACGGATTCCTTGAGTTAGCAGCTAAATCATTAACTGAAAAAGATGACTCCTCCTTATTTGGTGATATGATCGCAAGCCAGCTTAGAAAATTAACTCCTCGTAACCAAGCAATTGCACGAAACAAAATACAAAATATTATTTTTGATTTAGAAATGCAGGAGATCAATTCCCAAATCAATGATAATGCAGATTCTAATCATTATACTAGCCCCTCGCCACAGTCAAATTATAGCTCTACAAATGAATCAACTCGATCACAACCTTTTGAAGAACTACTCCACAGCTAGATAATGTCCTGGGAGAAGTGCAGCCGTATTTGTTTTTAACCTTGACACACATAAAATTAATCAATAAGCAATTATTATTATGATGTCATTTTTACATTTATTGCGTTTAATTGTATTATTAAAATAAACAACTTACCTTGACATAATCTTGAAGGACTTCTATAATTGCTTTCAGTACCTCAGGTATCATCAATGAAATGAATTGCTTAGATACTTTAAATAAGTACATCAGTGAGGTGTATGAATCGCCTGTAGCTAAAAATCGAAGACAAATTGCCAACTTTATTTGTGCAGGAATTGCTTCTCTGAAGTATGTATCTTGTTTTTTTATTTTAGGTTCTACTTTTTCTAACAGGCAATAGAAACTATCTCTGGACATTCTTCTAAAGTTTTTAAACAATACGTTTTCATTTAGCTCCAAATTACTAAATATTGAAAAGTTTCTTGTTTTGAAGTAGTCTTTCATCCATACTGAATGAGCAATTCTTTTACGTTTACGCACTTTTGATAACAATAAACAAGCAGCACTAACACCAGCAACAGCTAAAGCATCCCGATTCATAATTTATTAATTAAAACGAACTATTTAAACATTATTACACATTTGACTTCTCTGTTCTGCAAGTGGCACGCAATAACGCACAAGTGTAGACACTGAAGCCGCACGCCTCACAAGCATGCTTTACTAGTATGCGTCAAGGGGCAAATCGAGACGTAAGTCGAAGTACAGAACGTATCGCCTACAATCTCCTCAACACTGTCTCCAAATAGCTGGTTCCAGCACTGTGCAACTATGAAAATTTTCAATATCCTAGGACAAAAACCGTTATAAATACTTTATCAAGATTCCATTAAAACTTTCAATTTAATAATTCTTCAATTATATAAAATGGATGATGTAGCAACCATCTCCTTGGCTCTCTCTTCATTTTATCATTACTGTTCTAGAATTTATGTATTGAGGCAGGATATTGAAAAGCTTGGATACTATACACAATCGGTTCTCTGGATACAGTGCCGTTCTATTTGCTGATGGGGTAAACCTGCAGCCCAGCGGGGGGTATTCCAGGACCCCACACCTCTCGGAACTTCCTATATGTTTAGAAATCTACAAAGCACCACTGTGGTTTAAACATATTTAGGTTAATAATTTGCTAGTTTTTAGACACATTTTGTAAATTTGACGCAGCTTTTGACTCACTATGTTCTTACTAACTAATTAACATATCTAATAACAATTTATTTTATTTTCAGGAACATTACAGTGCACTACCACAACATGACTGTTGTGGAGGATGTTCTACTGTGCCTAACACTGGTGGGGGCTTGTCAGGCTCATTTTGACGAAGCCTACATGAGGAATGCTGACGATGGCTTTACCGTCAAGAATAATTGGATGAGTAAAATACGTAGTGACATTCAGCTGAGTGAAATCGCCTTTCCAGGTACTCACGGAAGTGCTTCTTTTGACGAGAACCCACCCACACGGAAGGAGATACAGGACTTTATCAAGGACGTTCCATTCCCGATATCAGAAGTAGTGAAGGTGATAAAAAAAGATGTAATCACAACTCAGGCTGTAGATTTTAAGAAGCAGCTACAGTATGGCATCAGAGTGTTTGATATAAGATTGCTGTACACTGCTAACCAATTTGCTCTCATGCAAGGAGGCACTTTTTTGTATTACCTGTTTGAAGATTTCTTAGAAGATATAATTGACTTCCTCCAAGATAATCCCACGGAAACAATTTTATTTACTTTAGTACTGGAGCAACAGAAGGGAGACAATAAGAAGTCTCCGAGTGACAAGTTGGGAGAATACCTCTCAGACCCTTTGATTGCCCAATACTTCTTGAAAACAAACAACACATACATAAGGCTCAAGGACACCAGAGGGAAGTTTCTTATTCTATCAAGAGAACAGTCTTTCAATGATTATGGATTAAACTTCTATGGAGAACAATTTTCAATAATGGATAAAGAATATCTTGGTACAAATTGGGATTTATATGATCACAAATGGGAACCTGTGAAAGGCCATTTGAAAAAAGCTCTTTTCGGCGATAAAAATATATTTTACGTCAATTTTCTATCAGGTTATGGAGGATCATTTCCGTATTTTGTTGCAAGCGGCCACTCGTCCCACTTTACAACAGCACATAGGTTGGCTACAGGCTTGACCACTCCGGGTTGGAGCGGGACCTACCCAGACTTTCCCCGTGTCAACTGCTTCATCGGTATCTGCACTATTGCTTTTGAAGGCATCAATATCTTGACCCGAGATAAAATACAATCTTATAACGAAGATATCCAAAGCCAAAAAAGGACTGTAGGCATTATAATGGCAGACTTCCCCGGTGATTCTTTAATTAAAACGATAATTGAAAACAACGCTTTACTGGAAAATTATTCCTGAAGGTAAAAGCCCATGATCAAATGTTTGAGCTACAATGGCATCAAACTGAGATTTTCCATCTGCACTTCTCACTACGACAAAATGTGTTTTTATTTAAAAAAAAATTATATTTCACATTGTGAGTCTGAGTAAACTAAGCTTAACATAAAATATTTATTTAGCATCAAATGAAAGCTAATTATAATTAATTACTTATTTCATAATCAATTATTGATAATAGACTATGCACTTATATGTACAAATAACTTTGTTTACAGATAGTTATTTATCTGACCATGAAGAATAAAACCGACTAAAATTAAGCAAGCAGTATTTGGATAAAATGGTACTACAACTCTAACTTTAATCCACTCCACTGCTCTAATATGGTGGAGTGATAATGGTCGAGTGGCCTTGAAATATTTCCATTTTTATATGTTTTATATTGTCTATTTTCTCAAAGGACAAGTTCACAAGACTTTTGAAACAAGGCAAGTCTACTTTAATACCAAAATTAAATTCAGGACCTTGCCATATTATATTGTGATTAATAATTAATTTCCCATAAAAATAGTGCTGTTTTATTTCAGTATATAAACTCCCAATTTTGTTCAGTACAAATACATACAGTATTACAATTAAAATATTTATTTCATTCTTCTTATCAAATAACCTTCAACAATCCACTTTTATACATTAACTAAAATTAATGTATAAAAGCATGAATTAAATTTTTTTTCTAATTTATATTTCTTTTGAAGATTTTGAAAACAGAATACTAAATAAACTATCATAACCAGTTTTGTAGGGTAGTATTTTTTAATATTTTTGTATTTTTTAAAAATACTACCCTATAAAACTGGTTATGATAGTTTATTTAGTATTCTGTTTTCAAAATCTTCAAAAGAAAATATAAAGTAGACAAAATTAAATTCTTTCATTGACAACATTTCAACTTCACTGCACAACTAAAGCGAGAGTAGTCGCTAAGCTGAACCTGGAAATTCAATTTGAAAAACAATTGCAGACAATTTGTTTCTGAAGAAAACAAACACCCTGATGCTCTAAACTTACTGTGTGATACAAGTGAAAACTATCACCCTCTTGTACTCTACCACCTATATGAAGAGTCAAGTGTCTACAGGGTGCGTGGGTGGTCCACAATCAAATATGTTAGTACATGGGTTAATCTGAAACCGTAAAGAACAACATATAAATCTTTCTATAAGAGTCATTATGGCTGGGAAGGGGAATAGTCATATTAAAGAACATTATGAAATGAAAAATGTCTTTATTAGTTTGTCGAAATTAGGACTATGTAGTCCTCTCTTCCACTTAACCACAAAAAATGAGTAAATTTATATGTAATACAAAATCAAAAAAATTAATCTAATGTTAATAAAACAAAACAAAATAACTTAAAACAAATAGTCTATGAATATATCTTAGACTATTTAAGTTCATTCACTACTTTCATTCATACATGGTTCGCTCACATGCACGCCCACGCATCCCCCCACTACTGCAGTTCAAGCAACATCTCCCTGACCTCCATCCCAAAGCGGGCAGGGTTTTCTATAACTTTTAAATTATCAGAAAGAGAATTCTACAAACGACATAAGTGACTAAAAAGGATTGATTAAAAGTTGTTGTTCTCTGTTGTGGAATCAATAGAAGTAGAGCACATCTTCGTGTATGACGAGAACTAATTTGGGAAATCTTTTGGAGAAATAAGATGGTAAGTTTAATCTGACGATAACATATAACAAAGTAAGAATATGATATTCTCGGAGAATTTTTAGTTTCAAAACACTTACGTATTCAAAATAAGGAGTAACATGATCGAATCGTCGTAGATTGAAAATGAAACATTATCTTTCCGGTTGAGTCTTTATTGCTGGGTTGGTGTGTAATAAGGACTGATCAATAGTAAAATACTTATTTCGTTCATCAAAACTGTTCCATACTACGGCCCAACTAGTATCGGGTGAGAAATTTGATCTGCTCAACATCTTATTAAATTCTTTTACAAGTTGAATGCATTCCACGTTAATTATGGCTGGCGGCATAGGTTGATTTACATAGTGCTCCTGCATCAAATGCATTGGTTTAGCGTGATTTTAGCTATTGCTGGGAAACAATGTGTCACTCTCCGCTTGTTGTGCCAGTTTTTGTGTTCTTTGGAGAGTAGTTTGTTTTCTGTTCCCACCATTTTAGTAGGGGGGTGACTGTACCAAGTGATTGGGTTTGTGGTTAGCTATAAGAGGCCCAATGATGTAGTCTTTCAGCATTCAACATTTTAAGCAGTGTCTCCTGACGTCATCTCTGGAGGAGCTATGTTGCACAGTACCAGGAGCCTAGGAAATGGAGTTGCCATGAGAGTGACACTCTTATGACCCTATTAAGTTGGACATCAAACACTTTAGTATGTACGCTATTTAGCCCTATGGGAGCACTATTTTCAGCAGTTGAAGAGAATAGTGAAAAAGCAATTGTACACAGCACATATGCATTGGCTCCACAAGGTGTCCAGCCAAAAATGTAGTACATTTGCCCTGGTTTTAATTTTAGCTGCTGTTTTTATAAGATGGCTGTTAAACACCAGCAATCGATCTAACGTTACTTCCAGGTACTGTGGATGATCTTTGTGATGGGAATTTTACACCATTTAATTTGCACAAGCTACCACATAATTTGTACAGATTGACTTCTGAAAAAAAAATTACATATGAATCACTAAGCCTCTTTTTAAGAATTTAAAAATCCTTCCTCTGAAATACATGGGTGTCTCTGAAAACCTCTCTAGGTTATTGTTTCTGGTTCGTTTAAATCGCGAATATTGTACTTAAAGTATTCAAAACACCTTGGTTATTTTTGCAGCTGCCATTTTATTATTTTTTACTTTCAAATGTATATCTCAAGAACAAGAAGGTTTATTAAGCAGAAATGTTGTATAGTCCTATATAACATAACTCAATTTTTACAAAAAAAAAAAAAAAAAAAAAAAAAAAAAAAAAAAAAACAAATACTGTTTTCCTCTCCTAACAATTTCTAAATGGCAGCCATTTAAAGTTTTAAATTCTAACTAAAAAAGCAATACTTATAAAAAACTATATAGAATAGTACTCTTTTGAAAATTTAATTGCAAATCCATTGATATAGTTTTTAAAAATCCGATGAAAAATAACAAAGAAAAGATCATTTATGTGAGAGTACACTTTTTTTAATAGTATAGTATTTATATCCCTTAATAATTATGTTATAAAGGGATATACAAAATTACAGCTTAATAAACCTTCTTGATATTTACAATTGAAAGTAAAAATAAAATATAATAATAATAAAATGGTGGCTGTAAGGACAACCAAGGTGTTTTAGACACCTTAAATATACGTAATATTTGTGATTCTAAATGAACCACAATGATACAATGAATTTATTGAACCAATCAACAATATCAAATTATTACAGGTTACGTCATTACTACAGCTAAGAGTTTACAGGCTACATGGAAGTAATATACAAGCTCAGTATATACAATGGTCACTACTTCTAAGCCATGCACAAACAGAAACAATAACCAAGGGAGGTTTATCAAAAAGTTCAGAGACACCTTGTATATGTTTATAGGGTACTTAAAATATTCTATATTAAAAGTAGAAATATCCATCAAAATGATAATGAATATAGAAACAAATTTAGAAATAAACAATTTTTTATTCCAGAACCAAATAAAATGTCTTTTTTTAACCCAACTGATGTCAGTCATTTTTCTTTTGGTCAGGTGATTTTTGCTGTTAGTGTAAGCTATTAAGAAAAAATAGTAATATTTCACTAAATGTGTTGTTTCATATGTCATTTTATTCAGAAAACGATGGAGAATTCATACCAGTTTCTCAAAATTAGGTAGATTTTTTTTCAAAAAATCTGTTTCATAGATGATAAAAAAGTATATATAAATATATATATATATATATATATATTCTCATATTTCTGTGGCACATAAATTATTTTTAATTTGATGTAACAGACAATCGAAGATAGCCAAGTTCTTCTAAATATTATTGGGAATCCAAAAATATATATTATAGGTATTATTATATAGCCTAATACCTGAATTAATATTTCTATAGCTACAACAAAGTAACCGTTGCTAGCCAACAACATAGTACAAAAATTAAAATAACTAAAATATGTTGAAAAATCACGATCATGATAATCCATTTCACTTAATACTATACATACAATATCAAACAAGAAACAATAACAGAATATAAAAGTACAGAGTAAACACTAAACAATGGCGGCAATGCAAATTGTAAAGATACTTCACAACACGTACAACCAGCAGCAGACGCTAGCACAACTAATAGATACTGAATTAAATGCTATATATTATTTATGTAAATAGTAATTTTGTACATAATTTTTGCCAATCCACTTAAAACCCTTTGAAGCACAGGTTAAGATTTTGCTGGATATTTTCATGTTTCTAATGATTTTTGTTTTGGAAACTGTATAAAAACACTAAACAGTAATTTTAAAGTTTAAATTAACACATAATTTGTCCATACAATGGTTTGTCTGTAAAACCACTATGCTGCACTTGCGAATTTGTTGGTTACAATTTGTAACCACTATGGGAGTATAGGCTGGGTACATTTAGTATGGAATTTCAGCCATCTCTGCCAGCCAGGTTGCAATGTCTTTTTCTTCTTCATGACGTCTTGCACTCATTTGTCTGAAAAAGTTTTTATAAAATAAACTTTATTATAAATTGGTAAATCAACATAAAACATTATTGTAATATTTCAATTTCTTGCTACTAACTTACATAGTGGTTAGCGAGTGAAACCACCTGGTACAGTACCTTAATGCATAGTGGTTACACAGTGAAACTACCTTGTACAGTACCTTTGTGGAGACACAGTGAAACCGCCTGAATTTGTGCATTTATAGAACAAATCTTAGATTCTAATACAAAAAGCAGGTAAAAAATATTGAACATTAGTATTAATGTGTACAAATAATAGGATTAAACTAACCTTGAAGTAGCAACTTCGGATTAGAAAAGAAGAAACTTGGATTGCTACGTGAAGACTTTCACTCTGTGCAGTGATGGACAGAATCTTGTCTTGTTGTGTTGGCATACTGTCTGACGAGCTATTTTGTACAGTTTCCAATAGGTATCGCTCGTAGTCACATATTAAAAATGGTTTCAAGTATAAACCACTGTGCAGTAAGGAGTGATAAGCTACGGAAATAGTGGTTATATGGCATAACCACAATACTCCAAAGGGTTAACCACACAAGTTTTTTGTTTTTGTCTTTTCTTCATATGTTGTTGTATTTTAAAAGGCATGGTAATATTTATTATATTGTATTTAAATATGATCAAAGATATTATTTCAGTTCTGCGATGATCATACGTAAATAGGAAATATTACTATCCTGGTGGAAGTGTTCATTGTTAAAAACAAAAGCAACGTACAAATAAAGAATTTGAATTTAATCAAAATCTGAACACAACCAAAATATTACATGGAGTGAAGGAACCTCTACTCAGGCATTGCCTTAGAGGCCCTATTATTTTCTCATTTATAATATAAACAGCAAGCATTAGAAAAATACTGTATATAAAATTTAAAAAAAATGTTAGTATTTATTTTTTAAATTGAATAACAGATAAAAATTCCGAACTTTCACCCTTTTTATGTGCTGTAAACTTGCTGTATAAAATATAATTTCAAATAGGTCGTTTGCTTTATTTGTATTACTGTAATCTAACCTCAATTTAAATGATTTAATTTGTATCTATATTTGAGAAAATAAAGATTACTATTTTTTTTTTTTAAATTACACATTATTATTTTCACCATCGATAAGTAATATGATTTTTGCAAACAAGCTCTTTTTGATCAGATCAGAGGAAAATCATGAATAATGTACATTATTTACTTAGAGGGAAATCTTGAATAATATGGATTTTTTGCTATGTTATGCAAAGAAACAAGGATTAAATAACAACAAATACAATTTTCCTCAGGCAAATAAATATTATTTTCACAAGTAAATTAGTGGGAAATTTATAATGAAGTAATTTGAATAAAATACTTGTACACTAAATATTACAATTAACACAATATTTAACACTATTTTACACAACTAAGGAGTTAACATTTAGGTGCCTAATCATGTTTTCAGTTTGCAATCAAATTTTTAAAAGAATATAAATATATATATATCACTAAAAAGCAAAATTGATCTAAAATGCACTAATAAACAGCCTTAACAATAATAGTAATAACTGCAATAGCATGTTTTGCATATAAACTTACTTAAAATAAATATTTTCATTAAAAACTTGAATTATAATTGTGTTGTTTTGTTTCTTTCAATACTGATGAGTACTAAAAAAATAAAATAACTCACTATAAATAATTATCAATAATTAAAATTGATTTAAACTTTTTAGAGAAGAGAACGCTTTCGTAATACGTGTTAGTAAAAAGTGATTTTATCAAATAATATGGACAGAAAAATGGTACATAGAAAATGGTCAATTACAAATTCCTTTTACATTGAAAGGATATTAAATATGTATATATGACTTACGTAACAGTGTACAAAATATTTTCTACTGTTTCCCAGCATTTATTGGAATTGGAAATAATTTGCACGTGTATATATTTTTTTTTTTAGAGACACATAATATCAGCCAAAACAACTCGACTCTATTATAACTTCAAAATAAATAAAATTTAAATTAAGAATAAACTATGGTTAAACTTTACTATACACCAATAAACCTTAAAATGAGAACTCTTAACTATAAAATGCAAATAGTTTTTCTCACACATATTAGCTAAATTTAGTATAAAAAACTTGATTTAATTCACAAGAAACCATTTCACATCCATAATTATCTGACTAATAAATAACTAGTATATGAGTATTTTATCACGCAGATGAGGAATCCACCATTACATGGCGCAAAAACAAACTCAACAATGTTAAATTATTTACATATGTTACTCTAAAAAAATGCATTTCATACTTTGATAAAGGGATTTTCCCTGAGATTTATAGACACTTGAAAGTGTCTGCATGTATATAATTTAAGAATAAATTGTAACATTTAAAACTATTTTAATGTGTTCAATAAGTTGGTGCTAACAAAACAACGTTTTGAGACAGTAAGTCTATAGGGAATTTTCTTTGGTGTCGTTCCAGATTCAAAACCTACGGCAATTTTTAAACCTTCAACTTGCTAGACTTCAGGTACGCAATTAAAAGTTTTTTTTACACTACACAGAAATTGAGAACAAGTGCAAGATATGTAATGATTTTACAGAGTTACAAAATGTAAATCTGTTTGTTAACTGTACATTTGCAATTCAAGACATGTATTTTATTTGCATACTTCAACATGATTATAAATTTATAATAAATTCAAACATGCCCTGAATTGCGGATATAGTACCAACAATGATAGACTAACCAGATTCAACAATATCTAAAATTCTAAATTAATTACACTAGTTTAAGTCAGTTTAGAATACAACTAAACTGGTTCTAGTTTTTGATGTTCTCTTAAACAAATCTTAATTTTAAAGGAATTTAAGCATCTAACATTTTATATTTACTGGTTAAAATGTAGCATGTATGGAAATTAAAGCTGGAATAATAACGTTACAAATTATTCTTTACCAAAAGCGACCACACGTGCACTAACCTCATAACCAAGTGCTTTCTGTGGTTCATTTTATTTTAACTTTTATAGTGTTCAATCAACGAAAAGTTTAATTAATTTTCACAGTTTAAAACAGGCCATTAATTGTAGTTTGTACAAATAAGACACTTTTGTGAATGACACTTCGAGTACTTTATTTGGATACCTTCAATTGTACAACAGCGTGAAGTTAACATTTTGAATTGGGTTAAACAATTACCAATGTAATAAACTATTTAGAAAAATAAAATACATCACAAATTCTTATATTATTGATCAATATAGACTGAAATGAATCATTCGACTGCAATTACCTTAAGGTGGCTATTTCCCAAACTACCAAGCCACCACTGGAAAGTCAACAGCTCTCAAGTAGTACTGCAATTTTACCACTAGCGGACCAAAACACGCTTTTCTATCTGAACTGTACAGTTTGTTTTTATTATTATTATGAGTTATATTGAACACCTTGTGATTATTATAGGTCCATTCTAGTGGGCTATAAGTTGATATTATGAGTTTTTTAATGTAAATTCTTCAAGAATGAGGTTTAAAGTTTCGCATATTAAACTGTAAAAAAATTATAAAAATACAACATTTTTACAAAAACTAACTTAAGGTGCCATAGAATACGTCTTCACCTTTTAAATGACACTTCAAGCCTTATAATATGGTTACTATTACGAACCAAATCGTTGGAATAGAAACCCATAGTTTTGGCGTTTCTCCCGTGGTGAAACAGCCATCTTACGTATTTTTGTTATCAATTATTAATAATCAACGGATAGTAATAACCGTTAATTGAGATGACAAGATTAAGTGGATATTTACAGCATCTTGATTACACATGTTTAGAACATGGATTTGGTTTTGACCACAGGATCAACAAATTTGGAAATTTTATTGTACATGTTAACTTGACACAGTCGAAACCAGAAGAATCAAATATTGGACAAGTATGACTGAGGGCAGTGTTTGTATGTATGTGACCAGTTTTACAAAACCTGATTTCATATCAATAGTTCACAGAGTACTAAAAGTTGTGACTTAACCAGTTCCTTAATTGAGCTACCTTACTATTGACTACTTAAATTAATCCTCAAATGCTATTTGGAATTAAATTATCAAGGAATCGTTTATTCTTTACCTGTGGGAAGTGTATCTAAAGTGAACATGGTTTACTTGGTGACCTGGTGGCTACTGTGAGAAAGGTATTCAACGTTCTTGGAGGTCACGCTGGCCATAGATATCCGCAATGAATTCAATTAGCTAGAAATTGTGTAGCCTTTACCTGAAGAAATGTACCTAAAGTTAACATGGTTTACTTGGTGACCTGGTGGATACTGTGAGCGAGGTATTCTACATTCTTGGAGGTCACGCCAGCCATGGATATCCTTCCGTCTTTAGTGAGGTAGACGCTGAACTCTTTTGTCAACCGGTCAACCTACAAAAACCACAAATGCTTGTGACATTTCAATTTTTTGCTTTACATAAAGTTATATTACAGTCAAGACTTTAAGGTAAACAGTTATCATGTGTGAACGATCGATTTGTAAACAGATGATCAGCTGTTATTTATTTTAACTTAATTTATTCATATGTATGTTTCTAACATTTGTTTTCTGTTCAACAATAAGTTATGTTTTGGGAATAAAACAGTTCAGTTTTTCTGTTCACACTAAAATGTTGTGTTTTTAAATTTGGTGACGAGGATAAGTATTATTTTGTTTTGTTTTTAGGTAGTTGTGTTTAGTTTAACAGTTTTCTTTTGTTTTAAACTCCTGGCTAACCACAGGGAGAAATATTTATTTACATAGTTCATGATATAGTGCTAGAACGGAACTTTTACAATCATCAGTACATCTTACACCTGCAGGAAAGTTTCCTTGTTAGAGTCCTGCGATTCTTAGGTCAACAAGGTGGCGCCCTAATCCCTGGCTACTATTGATGAACTTGGAAACATTTATTTTTATTTGGGTGATAGCTATTCAAAACTTTTCTGTTATACTGGGCCTGTCTCTTAGAAGAACCCCACCCATTCTCCCTGAGCTAGAAAAGTGTTATACGGACAGGCGTGACAAATGGCGCGTGAACGTGGGGCCTGTGTTATAGGTTTTGGGAACAAAAGAAGAATTAAGATATATTATCAGATATTTTGTAAAGCATATAGTGTCTTGTGTTTTTATATAAGTGTCTTGTAAAAAGTATATGCAATTTTCTGATTCACTCTGGAACTTGGTGTTAGTTATCAACATGAATGTGTATCATCTTCGCAAGCAGAAGGTAGAATATGAACTTAAGATCGGAGGTTTAAATATTGATGGCAATGCTAATGAACTTAGAAGGCGATTACAGCAAAGCATGGCTAATAATGAGGAAATTAGTGTAGCTGTGGTCAATTCCTTAGATGTTTCGCAGGAGCTGGAGGAATGTGAGGAAAAGCTTCAAGACTTATCGACTTGTGTTGTTGACTATGAGGGTAATTTTAATGACAATGAATACCACCGTATAGTTGCTCGCTTGTTTCATCTTTATTTGCGTATTGGAAGGATTCCAGTTGCTGCAGATGCTGACAACGACCAAGAGAGTGACAAATCGGAGTTACAAGCTAAAACCAAGAAAATAATAGACTCTCTTAAGGCCCAGTTTTCAGGTGGGAAAGGCGATCAGGTGGATACGGCTAAGGGTTGGCATTTCTTCTACATATCTGTCTGCACCGTCCATAACTGATTGTGGGAAGGAAGGCGATAGTAATGCTGGTTGGCATGTTTTGCCTACTCTTCGTATTCTTAGTGTTTGTTCAGATGCTAATATGGAACATAATTTACCTGTACAGCGGCTCAGCCTACCTACTGAAATTAGGAAAGGGTCTGCGGTAGTTAACAGCTCAAATTCTGCGCATGTTGAGGAAGTAATGGATCCCAATCCTCTCAGGGAAACTTCTGGTCCTAGTGTCCGTCCTAAGTATGTTCCTGTTTACAAGTGGGGAATCAAATTTGACAATAATGAATCTAGCGTTGCTGCTTTTTTGGAACGTGTTGAGGAACTGTGCAGAGCTCGCCGAGTTACTCATAGTAAACTTTTTGAATCAGCTGTTGATCTTTTCTCTGGCCCTGCTCTTGTTTGGTACAGAGCTTCTACCAGTAGGATTCACTCATGGACACAGTTATCTAGGGAACTGCGAGAGGTATTTCAGCCCCCTGACTACGACTTCCGACTTCAGCAAGAAATTTTCAACAGAGTCCAAGAATCTATTGACCTGTACATGGCAGCTATGGAAGGCTTGTACGGTAGGCTATCTGTCCAGATTCCAGAATCGACTCGTCTGGCCCAGATCTTTAATAATTTGTACCCACAGCTGCAGGACAGACTTGCATTGTTTTGAAATTAAGAGTCTAGATGATCTGCGTTTTAGGGACGTCGAGCAGAAGCAGGTCGCTTTGCGAACTTCAAGGCCTAGACCTTCTCCAGGATTGATTCTGCATTGGAACCTGATCTAGCTTACTGGAACCTCAATCGGAATAGAAGAGTGGTCACAGATAGAGTAGCTGCATGCAACATAAATTTTCTGGTAGCCATTCTGACATCACCTGTTGGAATTGTGGAAACAGTTGGTTACCCGGTTCAAAGATTGTCATAGGCCCAGGAGGAAATTTTGCTATGGCTTTGGAAAAGATGATACCTTAAAAAGGGACTGTGTTTCTTGCCGTCCAAAAAAACTTGCAGAGCAGGGAATCAGTGAAGTAAATGAAGCTGATTCCCAAAAACATTCCACTACTATCCAATTAAGTTATTTGATTAAGAATCAAATCCATGATCCTAAGCCATACTTATCTGTCCGAGTGTTTGGCAAAAAGACTACTGCTTTGTTGGATTCAGGAGCCTCGCATACCATTTTGGGCAAAGATTGGGATGTGGATTAATTGATACTTAACCTGCTTCATCTTCACTTTGACTAATGATAAATTTTGTAGAAACTGCGGATGCACAGCGTCATGAGGTTAGTGGTTCGTGATCTTGCCTATCACGTTGAAAGGAAGGACAGAGAATTTGAAGGTTTTGGTGGTGCCAACTTTACATCAGTCTTTGATATTAGGCATTGACTTTTGGGAAGCCATGCATATTGTTGCTGACTTTCACAATAGGGAGTGGCATTTTGCAAACAAACTGCGTACAGCATTTTGTAGCTCTGTTGATGGTATCAGATCGGAGGAGCATCTATCCGTAGACGAAAAGGCTAGGTTGAAGGAACTTGTGGACGGCTTTTTCAAGGACGAACCTAAAGTATTAGGCCGCACTGATCGAGTTCAGCATGTTATCGACACTGGAGATTCCCCAGCCATTAAACAACGGTATTTTCCTGTGTCACCAGCCAGACAAGCGCTATAGACAAGGAATTGCTCAAATGTTAGAATTGGGTATAGTAGAGCCAGCTAAGAGTGAATGGTCTTCCCCCGATCTTCCTAATTCGATAAGCCTGATGGGCTCAAAGAAGTTTGTTGTTTGATTTTCGCAAGGTTAATGCAGTAAAGTAAAAAGGACGCCTATCCGTTGCCAAACGTAACCTCCATCCTTGACAGACTTAAGGGATGCCAAATTTATCTTCAATCTGGACATTCGCAGTGCCTACTGGCAAATTCCACTTGAAAAGAACAGCAAGGAAAAAACAGCCTTTACCATTCCCGGAAGAGGGCTGTTTCATTTCTTCACTATGCCCTTTAGACTTTGTGGTGCACCCGCTACATGCAAAGATTCGTGGATAATGTGCTAGGTCCTGACTTAGAGCCATACGTGTTTTGTCTACTTGGATGACATAATTGTAGTCACACCCACACTTTTCAGAAGCATCTAGATATATTGTCTGAAATATTTAAGCGAGTCCGTGAAGCTAAACTTACCTTGAATCCAGAAAAATGTAAATTTTTGTAGAAGTGAGTTAAAATACCTGGGGCATGTAGTTAGTATGGAGGGTCTACAAGTCGACCCAGAGAAGGTGAAGGCCATTGTGGACCTTCCAGTTCCTAAGAATCAGAAGGAAGTCCGCCAAGTGTGGTGGAACCGAATCGTGGTATAGATTTTATTCCAGATTTTGCCAGCAGAATGTACCCACTCACGTCTCTTCTCAGAAAACGTTCAAAATTTGAGTCGACCCAAGAGGCTGACCAAGCATTTCAGGACATTAAGGCTTGTTTAATCTCTGCTCCAATCTTGACATGCCCTGACTTCACTAAACCTTTCATTATCTCATGCGATGCTTCAGGCTATGGTCTGGGAGCCGTCCTTAGCCAGGAGTAGTGGACAAGGTGATGGTGGTGGTTGCGTATGCCAGCCGAACTCTAACAAGACAAGAGCAGAACTACTCTGCTACTGAGCGCGAGGTGCCTAGCTGTAATCTGGGCCATTGAAAAATTCAGGCCGTACGTTGAAGACACCCGGTTCACAGTGATCCGGGTTCAGTAAAGATCCGGTTGGACGTTTAGCTAGATGGGCTACACGTTTTCAATCTTATGATTTTCAACTAGTCCATCGTAAGGGTAAGGAAAATATTGTCCCAGATATGCTGTCCCGCTCCATGCCTACTACTGAAGAGGAGAAAAGGCCTGAAGAGCCTACTGTGTTTGCAGTTATGGAAATACCGAATGAGGTGAAAGATCGGTGGTACAACAATATGTTGAAAAGAGTTAAAGAGCAATGTGACAATTATCGTCAGTGCGTATTGAAGGCAAGCAACTTTGGAAGAAAGTTGAAGGGCTTGACCCATCACTCGATGAAGATACTTGGCGACTGGTACTACCTAAAGAATTGCGATCTTATGGTGATTGAAGGGCTGCCATGCCCCACCAACATGTGGACACCAAGGCGTATTGAAGACCTTCAAGAGGATGCAACAACGTTTCTATTGGCCGAAGATGAGGAAGGACATTGCTTCCTATATTTCAAAATGTCACGTTTGCCAAATGTACCAAAATATGACCAACAACGGCCAGCTGGCATGATGGGCAGTTACCGTGGTGTGGATGCCCCTTTAAAGATGTTGGCTGCTGATCCTCATTGGGCCTCTACCTCGATCCATGAAAGGATTCAAATATCTCTCTGTTGTTACAGACACCTTTACAAAATTTACAATTTTACGTCCTCTTAGAGCAGCTACAGCCAAACTTGTAGCGCAACACCTGGAAAATGATGTATTTCCTAATGTTTGGGATACCAAAAATATATCATTTGCGATAACGGTTCAGAATATATTGGAAGACCTGTGACCCAATTAGCAAGGAGTTATAACTGTAAGATACTGCTTAATGCCAGCCGACATCCTCAGGCAAACCCTACTGAACGGTGTGAATCGGTGACATCGTGTCTATGCTAAGAGCTTATGTGAATGATAATCACCGTGATTGGGACAAATATATTCCACAGATGGTTTTGCCTTGCGCAACCGCTCATCATGAGGTCCACAAAGCATACTCCTGCGTTCCTAAATTTTGGAAGGGAACTTGCCATTTCCGGGTCCGGGTTTCGAGGTTCTGCAAGATGGGGATACTCCAGATATTGAAGATTATCAAGCAATATGGGGGAAAAATTGAAGGAGCTAAAAGGTTTCCACCAAGAAGTTTCTGACAGACTTAAGGAAGCGCATCTGAAGAGATGCCAATAGATACAACTTTAGGAGGAGACATGTAGAGTTTAAAGTTAGATGACCTTGTGCTAAAAAGAAATTACCACTCAGTCGGATGCTTCTAAACACTTTTCGGCGAAGTTGGCACCCGTCCGCTATTATTGGACCACTTGTTGTGACACGGAAAATCTCAAGTTTAAGTATAGTTCTCTGGCCGATCTAAAAGGAAAAGCACTTGGTAACTGGCATGTCACTGATCTGAAGAAGTATGTTCAGGATTAGAAAATTTGGGAAATTTTCTGGAGGAAGGGGAGTGTTTGTGACATTTTAGTTTTTTTGCCTGTACATAAAGTTATACTACAGTCAAGACTTTAAGGTAAACAGTTATCATGTGTGAACGATCGATTTGTAAACAGATGATCAGATGTTATTTATTTTAACTTAATTTATTCATATGTATGTTTCTAACATTTGTTTTCTGTTCAACAATAAGTTATGTTTTGGGAATAAAACAGTTCAGTTATTTCTGTTCACACTAAAATGTTGTGTTTTTAAATTTGGGTGACGAGATAAGTATTATTTTGTTTTGTTTTTAGGGTAGTTGTGTTTAGTTTAACAGTTTTCTTTTGTTTAAACTCCTGGCTAACCACAGGGAGAAATATTTATTTACATAGTTTCATGATATAGTGCTAGAACGGAACTTTTTACAATCATCAGTACATCTTACACCTGCAGGAAAAGTTTCCTTGTTAGAGTCCTGCGGATTCTTAGGTCAACAAGGTGGCGCCCTAATCCCTGGCTACTATTGATGAACTTGGAAACATTTATTTTTATTTGGGTGATAGCTATTCAAAACTTTTCCGTTATACTGGGCCTGTCTCTTAGAAGAACCCCACCCATTCTCCCTGAGCTAGAAAAGTTTTATACGGACAGGCGTGACATGCTGTGTTCAGAAATAAAAATCCAACACCCAATCAAAATATTAAACACCCATCCAATACAAATAAACTTTCCAAAATTATTTTTACTATAGAACAATTTAATACAGATTTTACGTTAGATTATTGCTACTAAGCCAGGACTTAATATACTAAGGAGAGATAGAGATGTGTAAATTATTTGAAACATTTGAAAATATGAATAAACATAAACTTATGTAGCCTTATTAAGTAAGTACAAACAGAGGAGACATGAAGCATGGACTGGTTGTGTCAACCCCACTGTTGCCAACTAGCAGACACAGGACGCGACTTGCATAAATTTTGGAAATAAAGTAAAAAAAATTTAGAGCTTATTTAAAGATTTTACTGCAGGTAACTGCAATGACTTTTTTAGAAATTATCGTTCATTTTATAGAAATTGATCCCTCTGTTTAAACTAAGCTTAATAAATAATATTTTACATGACGATTAGAATAACATTGTGGAAGATCTGTTTGTGTGTTCAGTTTATACTACTGTAATTACCTGATCAGGTTGCAGTCCTGTGAAGCAGAACATTCCAATCTGGTCAGTGATATGAGACCAGTTTCGGGATGAACCCTCCTTCTTTAGGTTTTCCCTTAGAGCTGTGCGTACAGAGATGATCCGGTCAGCCATTCCCTTAACCTCTCCTAGCCTGCAAATTTAATTAGAGTTAAAAATGTTAATTGTCACATTTTATATTTTGCCTAAATTTGCTATTGATATTGTAGTAAAATAAATTGTTTCCATTGAAAAGACATAAATTAAAAACCTGCACATGATCCCAGGTATAGGAGAAGCGGTGATAGGTTACAAACAAATTACAAGGACTCTTCGAAAAGTATCCTCCGTTGGCTCAATGTGTGGGAAGTAGATGGGGTATGGCCGCCATCTTACGCTAGCACGCACGGCAGGTCAGTGGGCGTCCAGCCATATTAGAGTGAAGGTTGTACTAGCGCTAATTTGTTTTCAGTCGCTTGTAGAAATGAGTGCTGCAATAAAAAATCCCATGGGGTGTGAAGTGCATTCTGTCATTCGATTTTTGTAGTTTTCTGATAGAATGTTCGGTACCCACCGAGCACAAAACTTTCTGTAGCCTAACCTGTCAGTCACTACGTTGTATAAAACAGTCCTGGAAATTTGTGGAAATTCTTCCGAAAGTTCTGAGATGGTGAAGCGTCGGTTGTCACGAATGTTTGCATTGATTTTCTGAACATCAGTGACCACAGACGGCCTGCCACATCTTTCTTCGTCATGGACATTTGTTCTGCCACTTTTAAACATTCCAACCCATTCCCGAACAAATCCTGCACTCATTACATTTGACCCAAACACAGCACAAAGTTCTCTATGAATTGCTGCTGCCGAATACTATTTAGCTATGAAAAATTGAATGACAGAACACACTTTGCAGGATTTTTTATTGCAGCACTCATTTTGACAAGCGACTGTAAACAAATTAGCGCTAGTACAACCTTCACTCTAATATGGCTGGACGCTCACTGATCTGCCATGCGCGCCAGTACAGATGGCAGCCACCCCATCTACTTCTCACACAGTGAGCGAACGGAGGTTACTTTCCAAACAGCCCTCGTAAATTAAAGGAGTGAAAACTAAACCTTGAAGAAGGCTGTACGTTGCTTGCCCGAGACCTTTCCCACCAGCATACCCCTATTAGTATATAACTTGTCATAGGATTTAAGAACTTAGCTTAATTAAGTAAAAGCTTAGAGAGCAGACTGTAAAACTTCACTAAAAGAATTTTTCTCTACTAATGTGAAATCTATAAATCCTCTAGCAATTTTCGTTTCAAACTATTCTCAACGAACACTGCTGGATACTGAACACGATAGTTACAACCAATCTTGAAACCAGCTTGATTCACAGAGATGTTTGCATTATTCAGACAATATTCTGTTATAGATTCGACTGTCCGGCTCATAACTTTAACCATCTAATTGATGACCGTCGTATTTTCCGACTGTTTATTATGTTCGTCAAGTGATAAAGTCGTAAATTACGACTATCAAATTTCAAGCTGTATAAGTCGAATACTATTGAAGCTATCGTAATTTTATTCATACTGACTTATTCCTCTGTGCATAAGTAATAATTTATGTCATATAGTATATATTCCTCCGTGCATTCGTTATTGGTGAAAAAAATCCAAACGCCATACACGGCATTACGTCTGGCAGATAACGCAGCTGCTACGGCGAGACAGCTGTTTATTTACAGTCGCGCACTACGCAGTTGGTCACAATTCTTTGTTTATCTCCTGATTGTTGTTGTTTACAGTCCAAGATTAATTGTGGGATTCACCCTACCCTCTGTTACCATAGACTACAACATTTTCATAGGCCCACTCACCAAGGGAGGAAAAGAGTGGCTGAGGAGTAGTGACTCTGACTAAAATAGGCCACTTCAACTTTGTACATAGTTATGATTTTTGTAAATAACTTTTTTCCTGTTGTTATAAATGTAAATATGTACAAAACATTTTTGTTTACAATTAAATTGTGAACATGTTTTACACTTAAAATAATGTGATAGCAACAATATCAATCAAGTGACAACCATTCAAAGTGAAAAAGAAATTTTTTGAAAGTTTTTCTCAATAAAATATGGATAAACCACCACCTGAGCATGGTAAGCTCAAGTTATATTATTTATTATGATTCTGCATGTTATTGTGATAAAATTGATGTATAATACTCAAGTGTTTTTATTTTTACATATATTTAATATATATTTTTGAAAAATATGTTGCGTGAAGATTACAAAGTACCCATCACTCTGGTACTTTTTACACATCACTTCTAGGGTTAAACACACATTCGTCAGAGCTATTGGCCGATAATTCTCTAATTGTTGTGGATTTTTATTACCTGCTGAATGAAATAAAAATACCTCTTTTAGTATGAAAATAGAAACAGTATGTGAGATACCTTAAAATTACCAGTGGAGTCAAAACAGTAAGTGTACGACTCCAGTGGGTTGGTATTTCTTACAGCTACGCATATATTCAGGGATGCATTAAGTCAAGTGTAAGTGTATCAAGTACATTACTTGAAAATGTTATTGGAACCTAATGTGACAGCGATGAATTTCAAAATGTATATAAATATTACTCTTTTGGCAGCTCATCCTCACTTTATTCTGTTTAAAAATATTTTATTACAGTTAAACAATAACTTAATTAAATTATTGCTTAGTTTTAAGACTTTGTAAGTCAAAGAAAATGATTCATTGACTATTGATGAGGATCCATTGACTATGATGCTGAATATTGATGAGCAGTACAATAAATAAAACTGATTTTCATTCATGTATAACTCTTGTGATGTTTTGTATTCTTGTCATGTTTTAATATAAAATTCTAATGGAAGTCAGTACGTTCGGCTAGAGGTCTCCTTAGTGGTTATTTCACAAAAATCACAGTCGTACCACTTGGTGTCATGAGTATCTAAAAGATCTCTATTATAACAAAGAACTATTCGTTAGATTCCAAATAAACCCCCTCATTGTTGACTGACCATTGTTGTTTGAGCGAAGTGTTGCCGAGTATCTCAGAAACTATGTGTGCACCGTGGATCGGAGGGTTGGAGTACATAGGTCGCACCAGTATCTTGAGTTGTGACATAGTGCGGGCCGCCTCCTCCTTGCTGGCAGTCAATAGCGAGAATGCACCAACTCTCTCACCTGCGACATACTAACAATGTAACAATCAAAGAGGTGCAGGGCTTACTTTATATCAATGGAGTTTGGCTTGAGGGGTGGAAGTTGACAAGATTAGTGTTTCTATTAAGTTGCAAGAAACAAACTCTGGAAATATTTACTGATAGTAAGGAGAGGAGGAGCCGTTTTTACTTAAACTGGATATATTTTTTACTTATTTACACTTGCATGCCTGTACAGGACAACAAAGAACATATAAAAATGCACGTTAAAATAAATGGCAGTATTAAAAATACAAAAGTATTTATTCAGTAAAAGACACGCACAAAATTTTGTACAAAAGGGTTAAGCTGAATCCTTGTGAAGTGAATAATTAGTTTTAGAATAATAATAACTCTTCTTTGAATATTTAAATATTTCATATAATTGTTTTAGGTGGAGACATGAATGTAAACACCTTGATTAAAGATAAATTTTCTGAAAATTTGTTAGATATAACTAAGTCATATGGTTTGTACCCTGCATATAATGTACCCACAAGAATAGGGAAAACATGAGAGTCTTGCATTGATCTATGTTTACCATCTTCCCTTTTAAAGGTTATAAAATTATGGAGCTTGGTCTGTCTGATCATACAACCCAGATGATTTCAATTTCTATTAAGGAAAGACTGGTCAACTACAAAACCTTGAAAAGAAAATCCACAGATGAGAATATTTTTTTTTATTTTCAGAAAGTTTAAAAGCAGACAATTGGAATCAAATTTATTCTATTACTTCTGAAGATGATAACGAGTTCATAAACAATATTTATCAAGCATTTTTTTAAACATTTTTATTCCACTTCGATTTTTCATTTCCTAAAAAATCTACAATCTTTAATTCAAAAAATAAGAAAAAGAAGTGGTTAACCAATGAAATTGTCAATTTATGTATGGAGAAGAGAGAACTCTATCAATTATTGAAAGAAAACAAGCAAATTCAGCATGAATACAATAAATGCAAACTAACTTTGAAAAATCAAATCAAACTGGCAAAATTAGAATATAACAATAATAAAATAAATAAATCAGACAATATATCAAAAGCTACCTGGTCAGTTGTCAATCAAGAATTAGGAAACACAAGAAATCACCCAAAATTTAAAGTAGAAGTAAATGATGATGAGGATGGGTTTTTGCAGGATTGTGATGCTGCAAACTATTTAAATAAACATTTTCTTGATATTGTTAATAAATTAGACCTTAAGCCACACTCTGCCAATGCCTTAAATTTCTCCATAAACTATAAATCTAATATACATGAGACCCTCTTCCTGACACCAATCACTACTGACGAAATGTTGTCTACTATCAGAAAGGTTAAAAACAAGAGATCAGCGGGATGGGAGGAGGTTCCCATGTTTTTAGTAAAACACATAGCTGAAACTCTCAGCCCTCATCTGTGTTATATTTTAATCATTGCCTTGCAGCCGGGATTTTCCCTGATAAATTAAAATACTCAGTTGTAAAACCAATTAAAAAACCTTACTCAAATGGGAAAGATATGGATTCTTTCCGTCCAATTTCGTTACTGTCCGTTTTCTCAAATATATTTGCAAGAATTATTCTAAATAGATTTTTACCTTTTTTTGAAAACATCATATAATTAACAAAGAACAATTCGGGTTTAGGAAAAATTTATCAACGATTGATGCAATCGCAAATTTTACAAATTTAGTTTATGAAAGCATAGATTCAAATTTCTTTACAGCTGCAGTATTATGTGATCTATCAAAGGCATTTGACTCAATGAACAGAAAAATATTACTTAATAAAATGGATAACTACAGAGTTAGAGGTATCGGATTTAACCTCGTAGAAAGCTACTTTAACAATCGATTTCAAAAGGTTCACCTATCAAATTCAGGACAAAGTTTTGATTCTGACTAGCATATAAGCCTTACTGGTTGCCCTCAGGACTCAATTTCAGGTCCTCTTTTGTTTTTAGTGTTTATGGCTGATTTACCGGTGAATGTCAATCCAAACTGCTACAGCACTATTCAATATGCTGATAACACTTCTGTGATCGTCAGGCAGAGGGATTCTCAATTGTTGGACACCAATATTCTAAGCTGTCTCAAAGAACCAAAATCCTGGTTCTCAACAAATGCTCTCCAGCTCAATGAAAATAAAACAAACGTAATTAACTTAGGGAGACCAAATATAACGAATACAGATGACAGAATTATTGAAACCTTAAATATTAAATTTCTCGGTATTTTCATAGACGCAAAATTGAATTTTTCCAGGCATGTTGAAAATATGTCAAAAAAACTTAACTCGTCATGTTTTTCTTTAAAGGTACTATCAAATAGTGTAAATTATGAGGTCCTTCGAAAAATTTATTTTGCTCTTTTTCAAAGTATTATCACATATGGTCTTGGAGTTTGGGGGGGGGACAACCTTTTAAAATTCCAACAGAATATTCCTAATCCAAAAACGAGCAATAAGGATCATTAATAAAAAAACCTCCAACTGAACCTTGCAAGGCACTTTTTCAAAATTCCAAATTAATGACGTTACCAGGCTTATATTTATATGAGCTATGTAAATTCTATAAACAAAATTCAGATAGATTTTCTTACAGAATTCCTAATTATAAATACAATACAAGGCATAACTTTTTACAAATTCAAAAACACAATTCGTCTAAATTTGAAAAACAATCAATTATATGACCTGTAAAGTAATAAACAAGATTCTTAAATCTAATAAAGAATTGGTGTCCAGCAAATTGTTTCTAAAAACAATAAAACAATCCTTATTAATGAAAGCCTATTACAATGTAGATGAATTTGTTGATGACCCTGACTTACTAAATACTTTGTAAACTATGTAGTTTGTCTCATTTTTTTAGTTGTAAGTTTTTTTAATTATTTACCACTATGACATTTCTCTATGTACACCATTGTATTTACTGAGAAATAAAGATCTATTGTCTATATGAATTCAAAACAGTGTAATAGGTTTTTTTATGATATACTATACAAACATAGCCCACTGATATTCAACTACATTCCATGATGTTGGTGTCATCCCTATTTTTAAGATATTATGGCTAACAATATCAAATCAATTCAAGGCACCTAGCACCTTCTTTTTAACTCCTTAACTGTAACAACTTCAAACTAACAAAAAACTGTCTTCTTATAATCTCATTCATTATAGTCAAATGTTTAATTTCCGATTCATTAATTTCCGATTTTTGTTTGTTTGTGAATTCCTGAATGTACACTTTTCAACGGATCTAGGATTAAATTTTTCCCTCAAATTTTGAGGTTAAACTTGCTTTATATGAAAACAACCTGATTGGGTTATAACAAATTTTCACAATAATGAAATACAGTACAAACTTGACTATCCAGCCTTGCTTTATCTGGCTGTCCGTATTATTCGGCTTGACAATCGGATGAAAATAATTTTTTTATTAGATAAAATTACAGCTAAGTGGAAGTGCCCTGTTCAGCCCCACAACGCAAATCTTAAACACAAATGTGTGAGTGTTGCGTCTTGAATATTGCAGGCACTGTTCTTTTAAATTGTCGAACATTATTGGTGGTATCTGCGTAATGCACCCAAAAATCCGAGTTTACGATTTGTTTACTTCTATAATAGTGTGTCAAGAAGAGTCCATTTCTCTATGTGGAAGTGGAGAGATTCATTATGTACACACCCTCGACATTGACAGTCTCTTACAATTAAAGGATGTAGTTACTGTACATTCTTTACAAATTACTTTAATTAAACTGTATTGCAAGTTTTTGTTTAAATACTAAACAGTAACTTAACATATGATTAGAATTGTATATAGGTGAAACGTATGTCTTACGCTTCACAAGATTTCGACAATATGCAGTGGGATGCGTTTTTCTTCTCAAAATTAACCATGTCTTCATGATTTGCGTTGCACGCAATTAAATGTAAGCGCTCTCTCTCACTCGCAATCCAAAATGAGTTATTGCACCATTTTTTTAGTATATAAAGTTAATAAACATCAGGCTGAATAGCTGGGGTTGTACTGTAATTAATAATACCCTTGTGATAGCCAGAAATAACAAACGTTAACTACACATTGTTGATGGAATTAAAAGTTATTTGTCAGTCAGTGTATTACATTAAACACAATCAGTGAAAATATATCTTCAATGAACTATAAAATAAGTCCCCCACAAGAACTATAGTAACTGAGTTTAGTTTGCTCTAACTAACTTCACGCAGTAATGCATCCAATTGCTAATTTGTCTTAGCTGTGACAGGACGAATGTCCTTATAAATATGAATAATTCTAACAAACTGTGTGTGATTTCTCATTTATTGATTTAAATTTATATTTTACAAACACCACTGTGCACAACAAATAATTTGTAATATTAATATGTTTTATACAGTGCTCACCGTACAGCCCCATGTTCTTGGCATATGACTGAGCCAGTGCAATTTGGTGACCTTCCTTCAGAAACAACCGAACAGCAAATGCATCTTTCGCAACATCTCCTGTAAAAAATTATATAATTTAACATTAAAATAGTCAACTGAAAACAAGTCTACTTAAAATGTAGCAAACTAAAATGCATTTAAAAGTAATAGAAGATTTTTTTTGTATAGAAGAAAAGATAATTTTTCAAAACAAAACACATGTCACCTGAAGCAAAACCTTGATAAGCCATGTCGAAGAAGGGGAACAGTTTCTTCTTCTTGATGACCTGAGAAAGTTCTTGCCACTGCTCTGGCCGCGGGTCCACACCAGTCGGGTTGTGGGCACAAGCATGTAGCAGGATTATCGAGTTTTCCGGTATTTTCTGTTCAATACAAAAATGATTGATCTCTAATGTATATATATTGTATATTATATATGTATAACATAGTAGGGATTTTTAGATAGCAATTTCTTCCTTTGTGTATCTACTCTTGTTATTTATCTATTCTTCCTTGTTTGTCTACAGTGATTTGTTAGACATGTTTGCGTTAAGAGTCTGAGTCTGAGGAGGTAGGTCTTATCGCAAGTATATCTCTGTAGCCTGGTGCGGGGTCAGGTGTATGAAGCATATTGCGTGGCTGTCCTAGACTATCGCGTGCCAAACTATAACAGTAGGAACAAGTTTCTGTTTAATATTCCCCACTCTCCAAAGTGACACGATCCTTCTTTGTTGCGGATGATGAGGAGTTACAAAACGATGATTATAAATGAGTCTGACATTGATTTTCATTTTGATAGTTTGAAAGTTTTTAAAATGAAATGTTTTTCTTTGTTGCCATGCAAATATAAATAGTCCAAGCCCTTTGTACCAAATTTAATTTGTTGTCTTATAATTTTTTATATTGCCATATTATTTATTTATCTTTAAAATTGTTGTTTATGTAATCTATGAAGGCTATCATATCGTTTATTGTTAGTTATATATTTAATGTTATTAATTTTGTATCGTATTTATTTATTTGTTATTATTTATTATTGTTGATATTATAATATTGTTACAAATATGTGCTCAAGAAGAATTGAACACTAATGGATTTGAACTGAACTCAAACAACTATTAAATTATTATTATATGAACTGCTAAAATGTAATTAAGGTCATAACCTGTTTTATAGCACAAAAATTAAATATTCTTATCAATTTAATAATTACAAAATAAAAAATGTTTGGAGAAAAATGGAATTTGTTGTTATTGACATTTTTTCTTGTCTGTCTTTTATTGTTTCAAAGTGAATTTATTTTATTACCAATAATTTAGGTTACATTTATGAAACTGGATATTTAAATATATTATGGATCTATTGATGAATAAAAGTAGAATTTATGATACAACCTTCGACCTACCAAATAGGTTACGAACAAAAATATTCAAAATAATTTGAGTTAAAGAGCATGATGAAGATGAAACATTAGAGTTTTATGAATAATAACTAAAGAATTTCAAAAAACATAAAAAATCAACTAATGCACGTTACAAAGGAAAATAACTATCAATGTATAAATTAACAAGTGACAACAAACAACTAGATATAATACTATAATTACACCAGACAGATCACAACTTAGCGCTAATTGGGGGTTTGAGCAGTGGGGGGAAAGCGTTCCACCACCTAATACCATGGACATAACTAAATTCTGCCTTTAAGCTCTCGTCTATGCTTAACTTCCGCAACAATGTTTCTTATTGTACAAAATAAAACTGTATTACTGTACAAGTTCTTTTTTTTTATTGTAATTATTTACTGTTCATAATATTATTATTTGTTTTGCTGTTATTATAAATTGTTATTTGGGTAGAAAATAATGATTTAATCTTGTAGTTATAAACCTGTTGTGTTAGTGTAGATAAAAACAATCAATGGTCACCTACTATCGATCATGTAACGGGGGTGGGACTTTATAGAACACAGCCAGCTCGAAGCCTAACGTCTACTATTGTATCCATGACAATGATTTTGTGGTATGGCACAGCGGGGTGTCAGTTCAATAATGGGGAAACATTAGTTCTCTCTCTCACTTATACAACTCAGTGCATCTCTCTTGCACAGTGCATTAAATTTTTGTCTATAATCTACATAGTTTAACTTAACAAAATCTTAAGTGAGCTACCAAACAAGATGAACAATCTTAAATACACACAAAGATTTTAAGAAGTTGAAAGAACAAAAAAACAAAATTGGGTGTGCGTCGGACCACACGGTGGAAGTTATACTTCTTTGGCCATTCTCATACACCCACTCACGCACACAAACAGACAGGATATATAAATGAAATATAAGACATTTTTCAATATTATTCAATATATTTATCTTCAATATATTATACGTGACTTCATTATTATATTATACACCTATATTATCATTATCAGTAATTTCTTCGATTAAATTTCTTCGATTAACAATCGATTAATCGATAGTTCTTAAAAATTTGTTCTTACTTTTCAGCGTGACGCGGTTTCTCGACCAACATCCCATCCCAAAGTGTCTAACGGGCGCAAAGAAGTATAACTTCAATAAAAAATTTACCAATTTTGATTTATCTCATTAGATATAATTGTTGTTCGAATATCTGTTCAAGCTATGTTAATTTACAAATTCTAAAGATAGCAAACAAAATGTATTATATCTATTTTAGTTTATTTACTTAACATTTTAGATACAGGATTAGTGTATACATGTTCTTTACGTTTTATCTTCAGTAAAATGAAAAAGTAAAATTTGAAAGAATCTGTTGATAATTGTATTTTAAATCATCCAATGTACTAATGTAAGGAGTTGTAACTTAGAACGTATCCTCACACTGATGTCGTCCAGAGCCCCCTTGAAGTCAAACCCACAGGTGGCGGGGTCGTAGTACCGGTACTTGTTGACCTTGAGTCCCGAGTGCAGGAAGATGGGGTTGTGGTTGCCCCAGGACGGCGTTGGTAAATACACTTCCTTATTGAAGGGGAAGAACTTGGCTAGAAAGGCTCCACCTATCCTGAGGGACCCGGTACCTGAGATACCCTGTACTGTGGCATTCTGAAAACACACACACAAACTGATATGTTCTATATTGTTCGATTTATGATTGAAAAAATACAATTATGTTATGATATTAATGTTAAAAGATGCACAATTGAATATATAAAGTTAACTCTTTCACTGAAATGGTCTTTTCATATTATTGTATGCACAAAGTGTCGAGCTCATATGACTAGTTTTTAAGTATTTGCTAAAATTCATAAAAAAATGTATTTATTGATAATCTTTTTTTAATGTATAGATAGTTAGCAGTCTATCAAAAAGAGTTGTTTTTTTTTGCCATTTGTATCGATTTTTGTTATAAAAAAGTAACTATATATAATTTAATTTCTTTGTTTTCTTATTTGATCTAACAAAGTTGTACTTTTGAATTTTTTGAATGATACAATTTAAACTGCAATAATCTTCTATATGAATAAAAATGAATATATGAATTTTTGTCTGTCTCTTTGTCCTTTATGTCTTACAACACCATTCATCTGTTTTTCATATAACTTAGAGAAGTATGCATTTTTCCGAGAATGTTTTAAGAATTGTTTTATTCACATCCAACTGTAGGAGTCTGCCCCACTGGCTTTTAAAGTGTCAATGGTAATCTAATGGAGTTAGTTTATTAATTAATCCAAAGTTTCTAAATAACAATTTTACTTAATACAGTCATTGATTTTATACACAAATGGATTTCCCATCCAATGTTAAATTTTGAGTCTCAAAATATCAGCTGTTTTTGTGGTCCATTGTGGAGCGCTAGTGTAGTCCCATGTAAATGTAATGCAGTTTAAACCAGCTGTGGTTGCGGGCCACACAAACTAAAAAAATTACTGGCACAGATATTCCTATTAGATGGTTTATCTATTGTAGGTTTATAATAATCAGTGATACAGTTTAACCACTAATATTCATAGTCAAAAGTCACGTGTCATGGCCGAAAGCCGAAGTGTCACGAGTGCAGTGGGTAACGGGGTTGGCATACGAAGTGTGCAGGCGTGTACTCTAGTTCTCAATAAAAAAAGATATAAAGCTCTAACAAAACCGCAAAACCTTTAGAACAATTTACTCAAAGCAAACTTAAAAGGGTTATTACCTGTTTAATTCATTACGATCAATGTTAAACCACAATTATTATTGGGACATCTTCGCTTGTGTAATATTTCTTTCCATAACACTATTACATTTTTTTTAAATAACCTCTTACATCAAGTTTCAGCTTCCTAATCTCTTCCGAGTTGGATTTTTAGAATGAATAGTAACAAAGGCTCTGATCGGCCGGTATTGAGATACTTATTAATTTTTACTATACCTCTTTGAGAGGAAATATTCAAAATCCTTTAATAGTACAGATCTAAAGCCTACAAAGAATATTTGTGCGATGTATTGTGGTCCAAATCCTCAAAGTATTTTGAGAAACTGAGTTCAGTCAGTCAATGGTTTTGGCCTTTATATTTATAGATTAATTTGTTATTCAAAGATACTAAATTCAATTCACGATTAACCACTTAGTACCATTGCAGGAGGGAGGAAGATTCATAACCCTTCATACTGATATAATGCAGTTTTGATTAATGCACACGTTGGACTAGACAGTGTAAACTGTGTAGACAAGTAACTGAGTAAGTTTCAAGCACCCAGCATTATCAAGACAACGATACCCACAATCAGTACTTGGAATTACAACTTGACTTAACCAATGTTAACATGAATAGTTTAAAGTTAAAAGAGAACTCTTCATAAAACAATCTCTGTCTAACTCTATGTCCATAAAACAATTAATTTAAAATATAGTCATTGACTTAAGAAATCTAGAGGGATCAGTTTTTCCTTTTTTACATGCACTAGCTTTTATTAACTATAGATATAACCAATTTTATTTCATTCAGCTTGTAATATTGGAAAGAACGTTCATTTAAAAAAAAAATTAAACTATACACTTAGCAAATAATGAACATTATCTATTTACGCAAGTCTAATCAAAATATAACATTGATTGATGCGTGTATGTATCTTATAAGGTCCTAGTACTACAAGGTTGGCAACCACTGATATATTGGGAACAGGTTTGAAAAGGAGATCAGCCTATCCTTACAAAAAAGTTAAAAACCATTGTTTTGCAGTAGTTCAAGTTCACTCACCAGTCCGTCCTTGATGTGGGGACTGTCATCTCCCAGCGCCAAGGCGATGCTCAGTTTACAGAAATCAGCACTACCGGATATCGGAGCGTATTCATGGTCCAAGTTTTTGGCTTGAATATTATGTTCAGCCTACAACAAACACTCTTTATATAAGCAAAAAATATAATCTTATAACACAAAAATCAGTTTAAAACCTTGGACATTAAATGGAAAATATATTTTTAAATAGTTATTTTAAAGTGATTTAAGTGACGAAAAATATATTAAACATGGTGTTCCACAAGGAAGTCAGTTAGGGCCTGTCCTGTTTATAATTTATATGAATGATGTGTTAAACAGGATACATGAAAGCCACATATGGGCTTTTGCAGATGATGTGCTTATCCTAGCAAAAGATAGGTATTTACATCTAGCAGAGGAAAAGCTACAGAGAGATTTTAAAGTTTTCACTAAATGGGCTCATGATAATGGATTGATTATAAATAGCCAGAAAACTAATTTAATGCATATACATCAAAAAAATATTAAGATTGAAAAAGAAATCAATATTAAACTTCATAACTGTAAATGTTTACATGGGGAGGAGCAGTGTCAATGTGAAGATATTAAAGTAGTAAACGTTACCAAATATTTGGGATTAATGGTAGATAATAAACTGACGTGGAAAGAACATATATTGTCACTACATAAAAAACTTGTGCCATGCACTGCGATAATGTATAGATTGAAAAATAAAGCAACACATCTGGTTAAGAATACAATATATAAGGCTTTTTTTGAATCATTGTTGAGATATGGAATATCAGTCTGGGGGACATCAGCAAAGAGCCATTTAAACCAGATAATAAATCTGCAAAAGAAATGTTTGCGAACTCTATATGGTGACGAAATTCAGTATGTAAATGGCAATATAAATTTAAATGAATTCAGTTTCATGGGACAATTGACACCGAAAGGTATGTATGAATTAAAAATTATATTAGATAACTTTAAAAATAATAAATTTAAAACACCTAACAACAGGAGTTTTGAAACTCGACATGTTAAAAAATATGTTACCTCATTCCCCAGAACAAACTATGGGCGAAGACTCCCAGAGTTCATTGTTCCTTATCTTTATAATTTATTACCTGAAGAAATAGAAAACATATCTAACTATGCAGAGTTTAAGAGAGCTGTGTTTTTATGGCTTACATACTTCAGAACTGGAAATGAAAACAATTACCTGTACTTGTAATCCTAGAATTTCAATGATTCCAGCTTCAGGACACTTATGCACTGCACTTACACTAATACTCTAAACGAACATATTTTAATGTAACATCTGATTTTAAATTTAATTTATTTAATTTATGTGTATAGTAGGTATTCAAAATGTAATATAGTAAATTTAGTGTTAATTGTATTGTAAGATATTAAATTGGAAAGACAACAGGTTGTGTGATGGGCAGTGTCGGCCACGGATCGCGCGTCATGTAACTCGTAAACGAACAAACTTGCGAAGTTTGTTAGTAGGCTGATGATGAAAAACTGACATTAAAATCAAGAAAGGAAATAGGCAGGATTCCAAAATATAAACCTGTCTGTGGCATGAAAAATTCAATTGTTCATTTCAATTTGACAGTGCATCTGGGGCCGGCACGTCCCAACTTTCTCTTTCATTGTACTGCCAAACCAGTTATAACATTGTAGTGCCGCCTTAAACCACCACAATTACTTTGATAATTTTTAAATAGAGTTATTTATTAAATGTTATAATGGACCTCACCGACAAGTTACACCAAACTTGGTGAGGCCAACGCTGTAAAAATAAATGTATTAATAAATAAATAAATAAATAAATAAATAAATAAAATAAAACAACTTTGACATACTGAATTTAAATCAATAAAACTAGGCAAAAGTTCTCATTGAAGGAACATAGGACAATCTACCTGTAAACAACTGAGTAGAACAAAATGATAAAGTAGAAAAGGATTGGTGGCCAGCAATTTAGAAAAAAGTGGGAAGATTGAGTGCAACAACACAATTCCAACCTTGGTTATTTATAAGTGGTAAAGCAGTCATTTGAAACATCAACTTTTCTTTTTACTTAACCGACAGTAAATACAGGGACATATAATGAAAAACCTCAATGACAGCTGGTAATAATTAGATAAATTTAAATAAGTAACATTCAACATAAAAAAGGCCTCATAGAGATAGTATAAATGTTTTACCTAATGAATACAAAGTTCTTTTTTATTTAAAAGGTAAGGCTTGTTTGTATGATAAAGGTAGCCAATTCAGGTACTATTTTTAACCCTCCAAGTGATAACGACACGGTCCGTGTCGTTATTACGCCCTTGTGAAGTGATAACGACACGGAGCGTGTCGTTTCGTAAACGCGCCCTACCGTCACTATTTATAGTCCGATCCGGTTATTTTTTATACTAAACTAAAGCAGAATAGTTATATTTATCATTCCTCTATGCCGTTCAAACACTAACAGTGATGGAAAATATGGAAAGGAAAATTTATTTACATGAAGTCACATTTTTCTACATTTTCTGACTTTACCATTTTTTGTTTTGTCGTGCTATAGTAATCACTTTTTGTACATAAGAGCTATTGTTATATATCATTCTTTTCAGTATGAAATTTGAAATCTTTTGTATATCTTGGAATTTCTATAGTAACTTATTATAAAAAACTGTGGGAGCTCAAAAATGAAAAAAAATTGGAAAAATTTTTTTATGATACTTACACGGTGATATCTTCATAAAAATGTAAGGTAAGGTTTATTTTATTTTTGCATCTTATAAAGAATTTAATTTTGAACATTTTGATATATAACATGTTATATATAAGGCCTTGTTTCAATTTATTATGTAATTATCAAAATAAGTCTACGCGACTGCGAAAAATGGGCTATCACTGAGGAGAAAAATGATCATCACTTGTAGGGTTAAGTTAATATAATGAAAACATGATTTATTTATATTATATTATACATGTATATTTATCTTAAGATTAGTGAATAAAACGGAACATTACAAGACAGTGAAACAAACTAAATATTTCAATACAATATCAATTAGTAATGGGATTTCCAGTTGCTCACTTACTACAGTCATAAACAATATGCGATGTTTTATTTACACCATTTGTAAACAAAATCAAAAAGAAACTAGTGGTGTTAATTGTTGTCATCAATCAAGTCAACATGATAAGACCTTAGGTCAGACCCTCATCACTTCTAAAACAAGTGTTGAAAGAAATGCACCTGAAGGACACTGGGAAGAACATACGGTTTGCCATTGTCATCTCGGTACGCTCCGACACCAAGATTGATCTTCTTTGGATTGGTGTCTCTCTTGAACGCCTCCGTAACACCCAGGATGGCGTCCGGCGGACCCATCTCCACATGTGACCACCATGAGCTGAAGCAATATTATTTTATCTAAGTTTTTTAACAGTTGTTTCTATATAAACAGTGTTACTAATAACTCATTTCAATTTATTTAAATTTTAGCCCTTTACTTTTTTCAAAACTTAAGTCTAGTATTCGTTTATCTAACTCGCTTTAACATAAGTGAGAGCTTATTTTTTATTTCCCTTGTAGGTAATCAAGGACTGTCCTGTTCCTTATTTCTAAGAAATATATGAGATTGTTCTTCCAAATAAAAATTTTATTCTTTTTATACCACGAGCAATTATTAAGTGTTCAGAGATACAATAATTACTTATCTTTAGAAGTTTCCTATAAAACACAAAAAATACACAAGTCCAATCTAACATAAGATCTGCTCTCTGATTTTAAGTAGTACTTAAGTATTTACTTTAAGTTACTTTTTTGTGTTCTGTGTTTTGTATTTGTGTGTACAAGACTTATACTAGTGTAGATTTACTGATTCATAACTCTGCAAGGAAATTAAGTTCTGGCTTAGTAAATAATAAATAAGTACTAATAAATAAATAATAATATTTCAATCCTCTGTCAAGATTAATGGATATATTAAATCAGACTAGGAATAATTGTTCAATATTTAAGGTACCCACGAATAATACAATATTTTATGAACTTACACACATGTGGGACGCAGAAATTATGATTATTCTTTCTAAAAAATAACCTATATTTTTGTTACATCTAAAAAATCATAATCTTTAGTTTAAAAACGATATAAACATCTCTTTTATTGTATAAATACAAGTCAATCAGCGATGTTGAACTGTTGTTTAGGTATGTAATTCATATTAATAAATACAAACATTTAAAAGGTTAAGAATGGTTTTGTCCGTTAAATTAAACCTATTATAATTTTAAATGAAAACTAACAATTTTCCAATTTGGAATGAAGATAAACTCTGAAAAACTACTACAAATTTTTTACAAATTATAAAAACACTGCTTACAACCAGCTTAGTTATCCAAGGCCTATAATTAGAACCCAACACCTGCAAAAGCTCTTGAACTGGATTGTAATCAGCTGTCGAACCCCATGCCAATAAAGCAATGTGTCTTCATGAATTAACAGACAAGTAAAATAGTAATTTTTTTTATTTTAAACAAATGTTTGCAATTTTTAATATGAAAATGATCAGTTAATAGTTGATAAGTTTTATAGTGATAACAATAACTAATATTACTGCATAAATATAATAATTTTACATCTTGCAACCATCAACTAAACATATAATACCCCACGTGACATCTCAAACTCAAGCAGGCTGTTTCGCTCTACGAAAAACGCCAAAAAACATGGCCTTCTGTTTCAACATTTAGGTCTTTAATAATGATGATCGTATCATAACACTTGATGAATAATTTTTGATAGGTGAAGAACTTATATTGTCCACTTGTTCTAGTGGACCATAAGTTGGTTTTTGAAAATATGAGTATTTTTATAATTTTTCTTCAGTTAAATATGCAAAACTTTATACATCATTCTAGAGGATTTTAAATTTTAAAACTCGTAATATCAACTTATGGTCAACTATATTGGACCTTTAATAATCATACAGTGTTCACTATAACCCATTATAACAAACACAAACTGTACAGTTGAAATACAACAGCATGTTTTGGCCCGCTGACGGTTAGATGTATGTCTACTACAGGGCTGTCGACTTTCAAACGGTGGCAGCGGTTTGGGAAACAGCCACCTAATGATTAAATGTAAATTTTAAAGATGGCGTTTAAACATATAAAACGTGTAGGTACTGAACAATTTTTAAAATTTCAAATACTAAAATCTGATTTATTTGGAAATCAACAGCATGATAGATGTTGGATCCAAAGGAAGATATTGGAATTCTTAGGAACCTAAATTAAATTTTGTTTTGAAGACTTAACCGTTGTAATGTAATAAGGTTCAATGTAATGAGCAATGAGATAAAAACAAAAAACACTTCTCATTAGTGAGTTGATTAGAGCAAGGAATATCCAGCACTGAAATTGATATAAAGTAAAAGGGACGTAAAGATAAGTATAACAAGCGTCTACATTATGTAATTAAGATCACATGTGGTTTAGAAAGTTGAGAGAGAGTAATAAAAATCAATTTATCTACTGCATGAAACATCTGAAGAAAAGAGAGCGAGAAATTAATATTTTACAGCAAGTTACTTTATTAAACAAACACAGAAATCAATAGATTTTGTGATTATATTAAGAGGTTAAAGAGCAATGGAAACCTTAAGGTCTAGTACAACAGCTGGATTGTTTGTCATAATTTAATGAAGATAATGACTGGGTTAACGAGTACAAACGTTGACCCAGTAACTCTCTTAGCCTGTGAAATAAAAGACTCTGTGGATGTTTATAAATTTTCAATGAAATACCCATATGTTTATTTTCAAAAAGTTGTGCCGTGTCTTTTTACCAATTCCATTTCATTTTTAAATCAGAAAATAATAATTGTCAAGTATATTAAAAATTAATATAAAAAAGCTATTCAACTGAGATTTAGTGACATGACCTTGACACTTGGATGTATATCAGATATTAAGTTAGTAAAGGTCTCGTTGACATCTCACTATCTCTTAACATCATAAGAGCTGTCTCGTGACTTATTACACACAAGTGTTCAATGCCACAGATACCAAAATGTTCACTAGTGCCATAGGTCAATGATGAGCTTCAACTAAGTATTAATTCTTGCTACTTCTCATTTTTTCAACAAAAAAAATTAACTAAACATAAATCATGTTTTGAAATACTAGCAGATATAAATTCGTTCGGCCCAAGCCGTAGAACTATATTAGACTTCAAAAAAATAAATTACAAAATTACATCAAATTTTTAATCATTGTGATGAGTTGATTAGGGAAAAGTCATAAACTATAGTTTTAATTGGTTGCAATTTGCTTCCACTGAGATCTAACTTACTTTTGGTGTATTTCCTCATAAGAAGCGTTATTCTTATAAGTCACATTACTTAGTTACAATTATAATTATTGTACTCTAAACTCGACAAGTAATTGAATAAGTAGTTCGGCCATGGAAAACTTGATTTACTGCAAGACCTGTAATCATTTATTTATTGTATGTAATCATTGTTTGTTTATTGTATGTAATCAATTGTTTGTTTATTGTATGCAGATGATCTTTGTGTTAGCATCAAAATAAAAAATACAATCCCCATATTCTCGCAATACAACCCCCAAAACTTTGAAGTACTGGTACAATGCAAACTCACTGTCACTTAATCTAGAAAAAACTTAGGAGTTAATAATTTCTTATGATCAAAATATTCCAAAAAGCTAAACTAGTTAAATTTTTTGGAATCATATACAAAGTGACTTAGATTGGCGTTCCCATACTAATTACATTTGCCCTAAGATAAATAAAGGCATCTTTTTTATTAGAAAATTAAGTAGTAAAAACCGTATATAAACCGCACCAAAATAGTCCGATGATAGCTGTGGCACGTGAAGCCCCCTCCTCACTTCTAGCCAAGCAATGTTGTCAAATATACATTCGTTGAAAATATTGATGATTTGACTAAACATCTGTTGCAGTAAACAAACACTGTCATTTGTTATTACAAACCACAGTACATAGAAAAGAAGACAATATCACGTACATCTCCAATGACGTCACATTGGCAAAATCGCAAAAATAAACACAAAAATACTGTTCTAATTCCCATAATTATAACTCCAGCTGATAAGTGGTAGAATAACTTGCTTAACTATTTAGCTGAATGCTTCTATGTAATTGGTAGATTTAGTTACCAGTATTTAATAGAATAAACAAACCATCTGATTTCGCCCATATGACGTTACAGTCTACTATGCAGTCTCGTCATGATACCTGACGTCTTTTCTAAATAGTTACTGTGTTTGTGTTGTAATGCATGTGTTTTGGTTATACATACATACATACATACATACATATATATATATATATATATATATATATATATATATATATATATTTAGTGATAGAAATACGGATAAAAACAGCTATTCCATTTGATAAACATTATTTAATAGTACTTTCTACAGAACATAAAATATTTATATTATTATATTGCTATAAAAAATTACAGGATTAACACATGCCATAGTTAATTTTACCATTACGTTCTAGAGGTTTTTAAATATGATCATACAGTTGTTCTGTAAACAAAATGCCAATTAAATTGACAGTATTGATCACACGCATACTTGTCATAGATGATACATATGGTTTGGTGATTCTCAGAAACTATATGGCAACACCGCCTAAAATGTCATCGAACTATTTTGATGCGGTTTATACTAGTTCTGTTTCATATGATATTTTACTAAATGTGTGCTATGGTTATACTCCTTCTCATCTTACATATAAGTTGATCTTATAGGCAAATAGTTCTTGTGCTAAATATGTATTTTCATCACAGAAACAAGCAGTAAGAGCATTATTTAAAGTCCCTGTAAGAGTTCATTATAAGCAGCTTTCGTCACTTCAAAAATAATGTCTCTCCTTTGTATGTATATTTTTCAATGTCTCATGTTTTAAAAAGAATTTACACAACTTTCAACTCAATTCTGACATTTTAAGTCCCATTCCAATTACTCTAAATAGTTTCTTCTGTACTTTCATAAAATTGTTTCGCAATCTTCCTACAGTTTACTAAATTTCAATATGAAGTAAAACAACTTCTTATCAGTTCTTGCTTTTTCAGTTTAGAGGAATTTCTTAGTTACTCATTTCATCTTGTTGTCAAGGATTTAATGTTAGTTGATTAGTTTCTTTATTGTAAATGTTTAATATGTGCTTGTATTTTATTTAAGCATGTACATGATTTATATGTATATACTTTTATGTTCATTGTGTTATTTTTGTCATGTTGTTGCTGTTTTCATTATGTTAGTAATTTGTATGTTTATTGTACATTTTTTGTGAAGGTGATACCCAGCGTGAGTATGGGTGGGGACCACAGGCTGCTGGTCGGGGTGTTTCGGATTAAAATGAAAGAAGTTGCGACAAGCAAACCTATAAGAAGAATAAAATGCTGGAAATTACTGGAGGAGGAAAAAAGAGAAGAATTCAAGAGGATAGTGAAACAACACTTACCAAGGACGGAAGTAGGTGATGTGGAAAGTGAATGGAAGCTCTTCAAAGAGTCACTGGTAAGCGCAGCGGAAAGGGTATGTGGAAGAACATCGGGAAGGAAGAGAGATAAGCAAACGTGTTGGTGGAATGAGGAGACAAGACGGGGGGTAAAGGAAAAGAATAGAGCTTGGAGGAAATGGTGGAAGTCAAGATCCCAGGCAGATAGAGAGGACTACATAAGGAAAAAGAGGGAAAGTGGAAAGATAGTAAGAGAAGCGAAGGAGAGAGCTTGGGAGTCATTCACAGATAAGTTGGAGAGGGATATGGAAGGAAACAAAAAGCTATTTTACAGCATGATGAAAAACAAGAAAAGGAAAACAGAGAGTGCCCTGACGATGAAAAGAGAAGACGGAGAGCTGGTGGGGGGTGAAGAAATCAAAGGAGTGTGGAAAAATTATTTTCAAAAACTACTGAATGAAGGGTATATTGATGGGGAGGAAGAAGACAACGATTATTATCTGGAGGGTTTGGAAGGTATAAGTTGGAAGGAGACAGAGGATGCTTTGAAAAGAGTGAAAAATGGGAAGTCTGCAGGACCGGATGAGATATCAATAGACATGATCAAATCATTGGGTCCTATAGGAATACATTGGCTGCAGAGGGTGTTTGGATGTGTATGGAGGAGTAGAAGAGTACCGGACGATTGGGGAAAGGGAGAAATTATAACACTGCACAAGAAGGGGAGCAGAAGAGAGTGTAAAAACTATAGAGGAATAACTTTGACGAGCCAGGTGACCAAGGTGTTTGAGAGAATATTGTTAAACAGGATAGAAGGAACAGTGGAGGAACAGATGGGTGAGGAACAACATGGGTTCAGGAAAGGAAGAAGCACCATAGATCTGATTTTTGCAGTGCGGCAAATGATCGAGAAGTATTGGGAATATGACAAGAAGTTGTTCATGGTGTTCATAGATGTGGAAAAAGCATATGATACTGTTAACAGAAGTAGTATATGGGAGAGCTTGAGGAGGATAGGAATAGATGAAAGAATGATTGGATGGATGAAGGAGTTATATAGGACACATAGATGTAGGGTTAGAACTAGTATGGGGAATACTGAGTGGTTTGAAGTAAAAAAGGGGCTGAAGCAAGGGAGTGTTTTATCACCAGTTTTGTTCAATGTAATAATGGAGGTGATGCTGAGGGAAATTAAGGAGGATGTAGGAGGAGGGGTGAATGCGATGTTGTTTGCGGACGACATTATGTTGTGGGGGGAAAGTATAGAAGAAGTGCAGGAGGTATTGAATAAGTGGAGTGTAAAGATGATGGAGAGAGGTCTGAAGGTGAGCATGGAGAAGAGTGAGGTGATGGTGGTGGGTAGAGATACGGACCTGGGAGGGGTCGTGGAGTTGAATGGGGAGAGCTTGAAGAAGGTGGAGGAGTTTAAGTATTTGGGAACAGTGTTATCGAGCAATGGGAAAATGGAGCAAGAAATAAGTAACAGATTGGAAATGGGTGGTAGGTTTTTTGGAAGCGTGAAACACCTGGTATGGGATGGAAGTGTACCACAAAGGGCCAAGGTAGCAATGTTTAAAACTTATTATAAACCCATGGTGACGTATGGAGCTGAGACGTGGAGATTATCGGAAAGGGAGTGGAGTAGGATACAAGCGGGGGAGATGAGATTTCTAAGAGCCATCAAAGGCAAAACACGAAGAGATAGGATCCAGAATGACGAGATAAGAAGAGGTTTAACTGAAGAGAGTTTGAGAATGGGGGTGGAGAGGTCACGGTTAAGATGGTACGGGCATGTGAAGAGGATGAGACAAGAAAGAATACCTAGAAGAATGGAGGAGATGGAAGTGGTGGGCAGAAGACCCAGAGGAAGACCTAGGGGAAGATGGTTGGATGGCGTGAAAGTCGATGTGGAGAAGAGGGGGGTTGTGTGGGGGGAGGTGATGAGAAGAGAGATGTGGAATAACAAACAGGAATGGAGAGGCTTGGTGAACGCCCGAACCCAGGAGTGAACTGGAGCGGGTTTCCGGATATGTATGTATGTATGTATTGTACATTTTTTATTATATGCCTGTACTTTATAGTTTGTTGGTACAGGATCTTCTTGTGCATATACATTTATTTATGTTCATTATGTTATTTTATCATGTTGTTACTGTTTTCATTATGTTAGTTAATTTATTTGTTTACTCTTAAGTTTCTCTATTTTTTATGTAGTGTATGCCTTTTGTTTTTGTATATACCATGATATTTAGTTTATTTTGTATTACTTATAGTTATTGTTCGACCTCCTATACAATCATCTACTTGTAACAGGTCCACCAAATTGATAGGCAAATTAATTAGTTTAGATAAATAATAAATTATTATATAGAAGGAAAGAAATATATTTAATTAAAAAAAAAGAAGTTTTAAATCATATTAGAGAATTGTCATGTGGAAAATAACTGTGGGACAGACGAGAGGTTCCAGCAATAAACCACTGTAAACAAATCCTTTGTTCAACACAGGATGGGTGGGACGAATTCCAAGAATTACCAGGAGACATGTGTCGACTAGTCTGGGTGGCACCAGATAACAATAACATTCCCGGTTGCAGTCGACAACGAAACCGATACACCAAGAAAACGGAAAACGGTGTTCATACGGAACTAGAACCGTCAACTCCCGCCAAGTCTACCCCACTCCAGGACACAAAGAGAAAATACGTACAAACTACGTTTAAGTCACAACGAATCAGGGCACGAGTTTTGACAGGGACCAATCAGAAGGGACATGTAGTTCCAGAAATATCCGTTGGTGGCAGCACAGGACAGGCATTAATCAAACGATGCAAACGGAAATGGTGACAAGTCTCTAACCAAAACCACTCGTAATACCGGAAAGAAAAAGAGGGGAGAAGTCAAGCCCAACGGTAATAATACGTTCCTCACCCCAGTCCATCTTAGAAGAGAAAACCAACAACATGTAACACTTGTTCGGCCCCTAGAGACCGCATGGGCACTTCATATTAATAAAGTCACATTTTGTAATATTTTAAAGATACTAAATATAGTTTAAACCAAAAGCTTTTAAATGGTGCGCGTTAACTAAATAATAATGTAACTTAACGAATACTTGCGCTACAGCAAATATCGTGGACTCGTCAACGAAGTGACTCAGCTAAGTTTAAGTTTAAGAACTAATTTAATAAGATTTAGATTAGCAAAATTTCCATTAAATGATATAAAGTAGAATCTTTTAATTACCAGAGTTAGATTTTGAGTAAATTTAGTAAAGTTTTTAATCTTTGAAAAATGTAATAAAGATAATTTTGTAAAGTAACTTTTGTTTCATTATACTACGTTTTCTCACCGAATTACCCGTATATAGACCCTGAGAACAAAAAAATTAAGAGTTATCATGCTATAAAATAAAATAAATCAAATTTCTGCTACTTTTGTTTTTAAGAATCAAATATTGAATCAATGTGATACGATAACCTCATCAAGGTAGCAAGTCACAAATTTTTAGTAAATGCTTTGAAACAAAAAAAGAAATAAATTAAAGAATTCTGATTTATTGAATATCATTGTTTTAATTTAATCAGTGGATTAAATTAAAATAAATAAAATAAATAATGTAACGAAAGAAAAATGATACAAATGGCGCTAGAACGTGAGGCGTCAAAACATAAAGCGTTACAAAATGGCGCCCAACGTGGGGCAACGTAGTATAATAAGTAGTAAATTTTAATCTATTTAAAAAAAAAAAAAAATATTTAAAGTTGAATAAGAGAAAAGTGTTATAGGCTAGGCTATATGATAAGAATGAATTAAAAATATTTAATATAGGCCTATCTGATTTAAACTCAAAATTTAAGAAAAAGAAATATAATAACTTTATACTTTGTACTTGATTAAAATTTGCAAATAACAATGGCAAACATACACATTGTGGAGGACACGCAGGTGGACTCAGATGACTCCGATGTGTCTTTGAGCATCATAAGAGAGTCTAATTCAAATAAAAATAAAGACAAAACTGATGAAGTTAGGCCAGACTTAAATAAAGAAGACACACTGTCCAATATAATGGACATGTTAGCAAAAATAAATATAAGTATGGACACCAAATTTAAAGAAATGAAAACTAACATGACTAAAATAAATGAAAGTATGAACACTAAATATGACAACTTAGAGACAAAACTTAATAACATAAATACAAACCTAGAAACTAAACTTAATGAAATAAAAGATGAGTTTAGGAGAGATAAAAATCAGTTTGAAAGCAAGCTAGATCAACAGACAGAAGAAGTAACAGTAGATGTTAATAAAGTTAGTGAAATAAAGGAGGTTAGTGTTGTGAATGAAGTAGAGAACAAAGATAGGCAAGAACCTATCAAAGTAAATAATGATAAGGACAGCCTATTGTCCAATAAAATAGAGTTGCTGTTAGGAGTAAATAATGACATAATTACCAAACTGGAGCAGATTGAGGTTAAGTTAGGAGGATCAGGTAGCAAGATGAAAGAGATGAATAATAATAAGATGAACTTAAATGAGGAGGAAACTAATGTGAGGTTAGATTTGCTGGTAAACATAACCAATAAAATAAACTCTAAACTTGATAAAATAAATGTAAGGTTAGATGAAAAAAGTTTTGAGGTAAAAGAAGTAAATAATGAGGTAGTAGGTCTGGACAATGAATCTAATGTGAAAATAAATAAACACATAAAAGAAGTTGATGATAGGATAGGGAGTACTAAAGACAACTTTGTCAATGAAACTAAAAGAGTAAATGTAGACTTTGTTGAGTACGAGCTAGATGAACACTTAGAAGCAAATGCAGCACTAAATGAGATAAGTCATGAAGTAAATATTAAAATGAGTGGACCTAAAATAAATGATGAAATAGAAAACCAGATAGGGCATCTAAACACAGTGTTAGATAGAAAAATAGGACAAATAAATGAAACTCTAGCACTCAGTAACTTTAACTTTGAAAGGGTAGTAGATGACTTCAGATGTCAAGAAAATAAAAAACTAAAAATGATCAGAAGTAGGATTGAGGAGCTAAATGAGTTCTTTGAATTTGAGATGGAGATCATAAATAAATATTGGGGTCTAAACAAGCAGAAAGAAGTTGAAAATAATATGATGGGGGGTGAAAACTTTGATGTAGACATGGAAGACTTTGTAAACTATGTTATGAGGTATTATAATATCTCATGCTTCTCAAACTTTAAGTATAAAAAGAAAAAAGTTAAACCAGTGTTCTCGGATAACTACATTTGCTCAGAAAACTAAACTATAAACTCAGCTGTTCACTAAAAAATATTTAAAAATAATAATAAATAAATAGTGATTGAAACAAGATAACTTTAATAATAGGGGGGTTGTATAAAAATAAATAAAGAAAATGTAGAACTGATATTTAAGTAAAAGAATGTTTAAATAGGTCATTTAACAATAAACAAATAATAGGCCTAGATGAAGAATTGTAATATTGACAGTAAGGTGAATTTGTGATTGAATGGGAGATTTAATTATAACATTGAAATAATTTGACATTCATGTTAAACTAAGGTGATAAATAAATATAATTAATAGTAAAAGTAACTATTAAAAGAAAACAGATTCATAGATGCCATAATAATAAAGATATAGTAGGCCTAATTAACAGTTTGTGAAAAATAATAATAACCAGAGAGTTGTTATTAAATATGAAAAATATTAAATGATTTAAATGAAACTTTGATAATAATATGTGTTAAATGATTATGACACTAATAATAAAATGATTTTTAGGTGAAAATGTATGAAAATGTTCTAAAATATATTATTGTCATAACCCATGTATGCTCATAATAAAAATAATGCAATGACTAGGTTCACATAAATGAAATAGGTGAGATAGGCCTATCTTGTAAAACTTTGTATGATAAATGGTTAATACTAAAAAATGTTCTAATGACCTGTCAATGTTCATGCTTAAAATGATTTAAATAATAATATGATATGACTCAAAGAAATGTTAAATCATGATGAAGTAAATAAAGTATAAGGTAACACTTTGTTTTTATAAGTCTTGTATGTTGACATTGAATATAATCCAAATACACACATTGTGTATACGCTGTTAAAATAATGAAAGGAGAATTTCTTTTACAATACTGTGTTATTATAACTTGTTTATACTTATATTGAAATGACTAAATGAATATAAAACAAATGATAATAAAAGATTGATGTGATATCAAGCTGATTTAGGGAGATTGTTTAAACTACCCTGTTAATATAACTTGTTTATGTCCATATTTAGAATACAACATTGGTAGAATGTGCCATGTATGTTAGACTGAAATGCATCAAACTTTTTAAAACACTTTGTATTTACAAATTGTTTTGTTTATAATGAAAACTACTCAGACAACAAGATGATATGATTCCAGGATGTATTTAACTAATGTAATGTAATTTTGATGGTAAATTTTAGTACGGCAAGTGATACTAAGAACAGTGATAAGAATCACAATTTAATGAATAAAGTGTAACTGCAATGTTTGTTGATAATTTATTATGACTTTTTCACTTGTCAATGATGCAAGTCAGGAAAGATAAAAGATGATTAAATATGAGTTTGTTTAAAATGTTTTATAAATAATTTTTCAATCAATTTAGTTGCTTATGGAATTGAAAACATTGTAATAATTAGCAGTCAGTAATTAGATTGTGCTGTATATATTTTATAATAGAAAAGTAATTAAAGTAATAGGTTCAGGTAGAATGACATTGCCATGAAAATAATTGATACTGTGTGGACACTAGGAACAATAGTGAAACAACCATCAGGTATAATGATATTGCAGCAAAACCAGCGACAACAAGGGACATTTTGGAAAAGTGGACATATATGGACACAAATAGCAGTGTGGTGCCACCGATGGGTGTTCGGAGGACCGACCTACTCCCGAGAGCCATGGTGTTGCGGAGCAGCCGACCCAATGACATACCGAGTGACTCATCCCATTGGCATGGCCCTGTCAACTGTCTGCATCCAGGCACACTAGTCTTTCAAGACCAACAACTTGAGTGCAGCCATTTTGGACACATGAGTCAACCTTTGTGTCATCTATCTTTATGTGACTTCCACAACCCACGGGTGTAAAACAGACATAGTTGGTGTTTGATTGTACATTCATTACAATCTTTTTAATCTACAAGACTCTTAGTTTTGTGAACCGGCCATTATCAGAACTTAACTCTGGTTATTCAATACTTTAAAATTAAAGCAAAAACAAGTTCGAACTAGTGTAAAGCTTTACACTTGAACCACATCCAGTTTTATAAAAGTGAGTGACTGTTTTTAAGCTTTTGTCATAATAAGCAATAACTTCTGAAGAAAACCAATACTCTACAAGAACAATTACAATGTTCCAGAACCCTGGCCCATACTTGAACACTATGGTGTTGTAAATGAACTATCCCAAAGTACGTGCAGTGACATCAGACCCACTGGCGTAGCAACAACTTGACAAAATGTCTCAAGATGATAAATAAAAAATAAAATATTATGCAAATATGTATGGAATAAATAATAGCAATAAATAAATAACATATAATAAATAAATAACAAAACCTAAGTATAAACAATTTATAAATGATGAAATTTTAATAATGAAAAAATGACAATGGTGTTTATTGATAAATTTTTTATATTATTCAATAATATGTGAAATATAAATATTAATTCAAATAATAATTTTATTACTAAAAGGAATTACAATAATTTTTATAATAAATTATAAAGTAACAAATAATAATAATAACTTGCATCAATGACAAAGAACTATGTAATGCATCTGTTGATTAGTAAACAATGTATAATACAAACTATTCTTGTATTAAAATAGGAGTTGATAACTTATTGTTGTTAATCAATACTTGTATATAATTTGATGATATGTGTACCATGTATTTCTGATAAAGGTATCGTTTTGTTTGATAACTTTGATTAAGGACTGATGAATTTCATTCCAAATAAATAATAAGTATAATCTGATGACTTATTATGTAAATGAGTTGGTAATTAATGATGTACAGCTTTAAGAATTAATCATTTGTTGAATAATAAATAATATGTAAAAAGTTTTAAGGGATCTTTGATTTATTGATCAAGGATAAATGTTAAGACTTAACTAGAGATTGATGATATGTATGATAATATAATGACTTATTGATGATTGAAAATGTATTTGAAAAATTGTTTGTGATTAATGGCTGACTTGATAATGTAAAGATTTGTTTTAGAGGTAATGATTTATTTGAGAATGTTGTGGATTGTGTAATGATTAAGAATTTATTCAAGAAATTAAAGAAAGATAAAAGATTGATAACGGATACTTGTATTTAAAGAAGGTTTAATGGGACGAGATAGGTTACAGAAACTAAAGAGGGGTTAATGGATTGATAATAGGTTACGGAATTTAAAAACGGACAAAGGAATGAAATAGGATTTTAGCAATGAAAGAAAGGTTTAATGGAATGAAAAAGATAGGTTACAGAAATTAAAAAGGGCAATGGATTGAAATTCGGTTACTGTATTAAAAGAAAGGTTTAAGGAGTGATAACGGATACTTGCATTTAAAGACGGACAAAGGGGTGAAATGGAATATCAGTAATTAAAGATGGTTAATGGGATGAAACATGATTTTAGAGTTCAAAGATGGTTTAAAGGGTTGATAATGGGATTAAGTATCTAAAAGATGGTCTAATGGTTTGGTAATAGATATTAGCATTTAAAGACGGATTAAAGGATTGATGTCGAAGTTAAGAATTTAAAAATGGTTAAAAGAGTTGAGAATTTATTTGAAATATATGACAGGGTATTGAAAAATGATTAACAAATCAATATAGGATGTCGATGAAATACTTAAAATAAATAAATGATGATTCATTTATAAATTGATGAACTATATAACATGTTATTGTAATGAATAGTCATGTGATTTTAATGATGATGTTAAAATATAATAACTGAAAGTAAGTTGATAATTAATTAATTTTGAAGTGTAACCTAGTAACGGATGACTTATATTTTGTTGATTTTGATATATGACTTGTGTATTTTGATGGATGATTTCATATTGTGAAATGGGTCATTGATTTTAAATAAGAACTTGTATAATTTTTGATGATGTATTGATCTTAGATTTATAATTTTTGAATTTGTACTAGCAAATGAAATAATTTGCCAGTGGAAACTAATCATTTACTAACTAAGAGGAAATCATAATTTAATGATTAATTAATCTTGATAAATACTTGTATAGAACTTAAAGATGTATTAATTGTTGTTGTATGAATTTCAATATGTAATGTATAATGTTGTGTAACAATTTTTGATAAAAAACTGATGATATTTTTTTATTAACAACTTGTAATAAATAAAAAAAAAAATATTAACTTTTTATAAATAATTATATACAATGAAATGAGTTGTTAAACTTTTAATTTATAAATTATGGAATTGTTAGTTAACAATTTTGATTTATTGGATTACTGTTTGATAAAGGTAACTTTTGAATTATTGATTTTTATTGATGACTGTGTAGGATGTTATGAATTTTTTGAATTTTTAAATCACAAATGACTAATTTGTAATTGATAATTTTATGATTTATTGAATTGTAATTGATTAAATTGTATTAATGATTTAATGGACTTATTTTGATAAATATGGATTATTAAATGTTGATAAGGAGATAATAATGTATTGCCATAGAATATGTAATCTGATATTGAATTGTAGAATAGTTAATAGATTTAATTTACTAGATGTAATAAGTGATGTAAAACTAAAACTTAGCTGAGAAACAAACGACAATTTGGCGAATCGTGTTTAAAATCAAGATTTTTTGACTCGCGTTACTCACACATCGCAAAAAATCGGGGGGTACTGTAACAGGTCCACCAAATTGATAGGCAAATTAATTAGTTTAGATAAATAATAAATTATTATATAGAAGGAAAGAAATATATTTAATTAAAAAAAAAGAAGTTTTAAATCATATTAGAGAATTGTCATGTGGAAAATAACTGTGGGACAGACGAGAGGTTCCAGTAATAAACCACTGTAAACAAATCCTTTATTCAACACAGGATGGGTGGGACGAATTCCAAGAATTACCAGGAGACATGTGTCGACTAGTCTGGGTGGCACCAGATAACAATAACATTCCCGGTTGCAGTCGACAACGAAACCGATACACCAAGAAAACGGAAAACGGTGTTCATACGGAACTAGAACCGTCAACTCCCGCCAAGTCTACCCCACTCCAGGACACAAAGAGAAAATACGTACAAACTACGTTTAAGTCACAACGAATCAGGGCACGAGTTTTGACAGGGACCAATCAGAAGGGACATGTAGTTCCAGAAATATCCGTTGGTGGCAGCACAGGACAGGCATTAATCAAACGATGCAAACGGAAATGGTGACAAGTCTCTAACCAAAACCACTCGTAATACCGGAAAGAAAAAGAGGGGAGAAGTCAAGCCCAACGGTAATAATACGTTCCTCACCCCAGTCCATCTTAGAAGAGAAAACCAACAACATGTAACACTTGTTCGGCCCCTAGAGACCGCATGGGCACTTCATATTAATAAAGTCACATTTTGTAATATTTTAAAGATACTAAATATAGTTTAAACCAAAAGCTTTTAAATGGTGCGCGTTAACTAAATAATAATGTAACTTAACGAATACTTGCGCTACAGCAAATATCGTGGACTCGTCAACGAAGTGACTCAGCTAAGTTTAAGTTTAAGAACTAATTTAATAAGATTTAGATTAGCAAAATTTCCATTAAATGATATAAAGTAGAATCTTTTAATTACCAGAGTTAGATTTTGAGTAAATTTAGTAAAGTTTTTAATCTTTGAAAAATGTAATAAAGATAATTTTGTAAAGTAACTTTTGTTTCATTATACTACGTTTTCTCACCGAATTACCCGTATATAGACCCTGAGAACAAAAAAATTAAGAGTTATCATGCTATAAAATAAAATAAATCAAATTTCTGCTACTTTTGTTTTTAAGAATCAAATATTGAATCAATGTGATACGATAACCTCATCAAGGTAGCAAGTCACAAATTTTTAGTAAATGCTTTGAAACAAAAAAAGAAATAAATTAAAGAATTCTGATTTATTGAATATCATTGTTTTAATTTAATCAGTGGATTAAATTAAAATAAATAAAATAAATAATGTAACGAAAGAAAAATGATACAAATGGCGCTAGAACGTGAGGCGTCAAAACATAAAGCGTTACATACTGTAAAATGTACTGTATGTATTGTCTTCAGGAATAAAGAGCTTTGATTTGATAAGAGGACTAAGGACACAGCCTATCGTCTGCAATCTCCAAAACACTTAGTCCCCAATTAGATGGGTTAACAAAACGCCACAGTGCCAAATATTAGCAAGTGCAAAAAAATGTTCCATGTTGTTAATGAAGGAACAATAAAGTACAAGTGAATATCACACAACACAAATATATTAACAATATAAGAACAAAATGCACAAATATATTACAATACAAGTACAAAATGCACAAATATTATGGTGATCGATTTTGGTGAACCATGCTCACCTTCCTCAGCCCAGAGGGATTCACAAAAGAATGTATATTGATTATCCAGAGGGGTTTACCGAAATCGATCACCATAATATTTGTGCATTTTGTACTTGTATTGTAATATATTTGTGCATTTTGTACTTGTATTTTAATATATTTGTGCTTATATTGTAATAAATTTGTGTTGTGTGACGTTCACTTGTACTTTATTTGTACTAACACATATTATGCTAATTAAAAACTATTTGAAGGAACAACTAATTTCTAAACAATTATATGAACTATTCAACTAAATAATTTTCAAAAACACTTTATACTAAACAATTGGTTCAAAATTCTATGAAATTAAGTATAATATTCCAATTTTTAAATACATTGATAAATGAAAAAACAGGAGTTCAAGGTTATCCAAACCAAATAAATAAATTAAATGTTTTATTGTCCATCAAATGAGCTTTGTGTATTTTTATTTATTTTTGTCAATAAATATATAGTTTAGAAAATATCTTAATTCCTCTAATTTAGTTGTGGTGATAATTATATTATTTCCAAAGTAAATTTACCTCATTGTATTGAAACCAAAGAACTGAACGACATAGTAATTTTCTTGTGTTTAGAATATAAATGTTTGTGGGATAGGTTTTTATTCTTGGTTACTTTGACTTATCTTATTTCAATATTTATCATTATCATATTTTATTTAAGTATGATGCTTTAAGTGAAGTATTGTCAAACTTGCCCTTTACCACAATCAGCTAAGTTTGAGAACAAAACTATAGTAAATATTTGTGCTCCGACCAAAACAAATATTTACTAAAAAATATTAACCAAATATATCTTAATTTAATTATGTCAAATTATTAACTACAATGTTTTATTTTCTCAGGAAAATTTGTTCTTAATATCTGTACATACAACACCCACCCACCTTAGACAAATAGTGTTTTATGGAGGAAATATTCCAAAATACAATTGTCAGTTTGAATAGAAATATTTGCAATAAATATGCCAGGATCATTATTCTTACTATTATAATTAGAAAAGATTTCTAAACTAGTTTGTGCAACTAAAATTTATTTTTGTATCACTTCTTTTCCTCCGATTAAACATCATATGAAACATAGATATTAAATCTTCGGCACGTAATGGTCATGGTCTATGAACGCAGAAATACAGGCACCATCATTGTTGAAACGGACGAGTGATCTAGGATGTCTTATGATGTGGTGAGTTACAAACCCGAGGATTGTTAGCTTGAATCCAGCTGCAGCTTGAACTTTTTTTCTGTAAGCTTAATTATAGTAGCAATGATCTGTGGTAAAGTGCCACGTGGGTAACGTACCAGAACACTGATCAGCAAAGGGGAAATTCTAATGTTATAATCAATTTATCAGCGGAAATAATTGGTATGGTGCTATTTTTTACAATTTCAACACCTTATTACTCGTTCAATTGTAACAATTTAGTATTTAAAGTTAAAAATGGAAGGTACTTAAGTAAAAAAACATGTTTTTAGTAGCCTAACATGGAAACTGGACTGATAACAAATTTTGAAAAGAAATCAGCTATAATAGCATGAGTATTATTATAGTGTCCTTCCAAAAACATAATATTGCATGGTAAATCATGATTAATTCTTGTAATATAGACATTTATCTTGAATCGTAAAACTTAAAACCACTACAGACGATTGTGACACTTTGTGGTTGACATTGAAAACTGTCAGAATTTGGTTTGGTCCACTCCTGCCTCTCTGCAATTACGCAAGGAATGCTCTTTCGAGGTTTCATCAGAATTATTCCGGTGAGGACAGAACTAGAGCTGACAAGTGTAGCCTCTTTCAATTACAAATATATATAGCATTGTTCAGATAAAGTGACAATTATTTTAATCAAAAAACACTTAAATATGATAGAAAAAATTATGTTAACTAAATAAATATCGACAGTTTTTTTCTTATTGAATGCTCAATGTATGTCTTTTCCCTGAAGTAAAACTGCATTTTTTAGAGAAATAATATTAAAATATGCTATTCCTCTTATAGAAATTGTCCATAGTTGATTTTTTGTTCATGTTAATATGTCAAAATATAAGTAGCATTATAAGAGGCAATTCACTAATTAAGGTTAAGAAAATGAACTAAAGCTATTATTCAACACATAAATAGTAGAAAAATATGACTTCACATTGCTACAAACAGTCTGTTATGTCATAACCAAACAAATGTGTTGCATAAGCAGTGTTAGAAACCCGTCTTAGGCAACAATACAAACTGTTGGCAACGTTACTCACTTAACATAGCAAGTGATCAGGAAAGTTAAGACGACTTGATTACTTACTCTGAAACCATCTAAAAAAGTCAACACAATCAAAGTTAAGAAACAAAAATGGAAAAAATAGATATGAAAACAAATAACCTCACTGAATTGTAACCTAAGAATCAGTTTTATTATTGCATTTGAAATTTTAACATCCGAACTCAGAAAAAAAAACCATTTACTAAATTAATGTCTTACTATCTCTTATCAAACACATTACTGACTGAATACAAGATTTTGACTCATTTCATCACCCAGTAAACCGTCTGAATATAAATAAGTAAAATAGAAATGATAAAATAATATACTTGATTTTCTGTTTGATTATATAAGATATTGTTACATAAATATATAGTCTTAATTATTAATATCCTTTAAATATGTAATATAACAAAAAATGACAAAGTAGTAAAGTGTTGACTTTTTATCTTATACTATAAAACGAGCAAGGAATTGTATGTATGTACCTATTTCCAGTCATTTTATTTCAAAAACGGCTCTACCGATTTTCTTCGTACTATGTCTATAAAAGGTTTTCTACCTCAGGAATCCAATGGATTTGGTGACAATTTTGAGAAAACTCATTTTCTATGAGTTTTCACGATTCCAAAAGTACACAGTAAAAATATAGGAGACAGGCGGGTGGGTCAATACCACTGTTTAATGTTTACTATTTACTATTTCAACATGTGAGTTATGATTTTAATTTATTTTTTTAAATAACACATGTTTTTCTGAATCTGTTAAAATGTAAACAAACCAAATATTATTGTATTTTTCTTACCTATGTCTAATATACACAATTCAGTTATTCTCGAACTTTATTTCATTTTAATTATAATTTCAACGCACCGCAACGCATATTTATGGTCCTTCGAGCCGGATTACAGCAAGTAAGATAAATTTACAGTTCATTGATAACTTCAGTTCAGTGTATTTTAACTTTTTCTTAGATGCTAGGCGGACGTCCTCTAAAACGACGCAAATTTAATTTTAATAAAAATGAGCCACCAATACCGAATTTAAATGAATCCCAAGATACTGAAACATGCTATGAAGCTGAAATTGAAAATACAGATCTTGATTCAAACAATGAAACAAATCTTATGACTTGTAATAATAATACTTTGCAAACAACTTCTACAAATAATTTTGGAAATACCTTACAAACTTCTAGCATCTTTCTTAATTACGATTTGCCATAAACCTCGGGGGTAACACCGAGGTTGATGGCAAATCGTAATTAAGAAAGTTGCTAGAAGTTTGTAAGGTATTTCCAGAATTATTTGTAGAAGTTGTTTGCAAAGTATTATTACAAGTCATAAGATTTGTTTCATTGTTTGAATCAAGATCTGTATTTTCAATTTCAGCTTTATAGCATGTTTCAGTATCTTGGGATTCATTTAAATTCGGTATTAGAAGTCAGCGATTAGATGATATGAACCCGATCGGAGATCGGCTTTCCTGGTACTTAATATTAACCCTCCAACTGATAGTAGTAAACTTCCAGAATGATATGCCATTTTATAGCCACGCGCATCATTATTTTCAAAAATTATTTAAAAATACATCCTACAAGCTAAGTATTATGTTATACATATCATTTTCTTTGTTATAAACCGTAGATATACATAAATATATAAAAATTGAACTTACCTCTGTTCAGAAATTTTTCACATCAAGTTGAAAAAGAAAGTTTGTAAGATAACTTTTTTTTCAAGTTTCTTTGTTTTTAACTTTTTTACCACTTGAGCAAAAAAGAAACTTCAAATACACTAAATATGCATAATTTTACGATGAATAAAAAATGTTATTGCATATATACACTTATTTACAACAGATTCCTTGTTTTTTCATAAAAACTAAAACTATGTACAACTTTTTTTTAGTCCGAATCACTGGATTCTGCCCTTTTCCTTCTCCCAGAATGTGTAGCCCTAGGATAGTGCTCCAACTTGTCATAACATGTGGAATGTATACCACAGTTGCAGCTAGGACACCAGAATACACTTTTTTTCTTTTTACAATTGGGTCTTTGGCACAAACAACACAAATCCGTTCGTTTTTCCCAGGTAAATGTTCAAGTAAATGGCCACCATCTCCCTTTTCATTTGGTACATGTGGTACATCTTCTTGACTTGCTAATGCTACAATTATACTATCTACAAAATCTTCCCTAGAAATAGGAGAATCAGTATTTCTATAATATAAAAGATATGAATTAAATACAGCAATATCACGCTCGGATGCGCGCGCCAACAGCCGAGAGTTGCGCGCGCCAACAGCCGAGAGTTGCGCGCGCCGACAGCCAAGACAGGTGCATGGCCTTTGAAAATCGAAATCAGCTGTTAGAATATTTTGCAAATATAAACTATATAATATGAAACTGTTCTTTATGAACAGGGGATCACACTGGTTTAAGTTACTTTTATCTATTTTAAGCCGTTTGCGTAAAATAACAGTGGAAAAATGACCGACGGCTGTGCCGTCTTTATCAGTTTACAAACAGTTTAATGAACGGCTATGCCGTTGGTCATCAGTTGGAGGGTTAATGAAACAAATAACAACAACTACAGTGAATACATTCCTCTTACTACACTTCAAATAAAGACACAATATTATTCCACATTAAAATTACACACGAAAATAAATGTTAATCTTACACGTGAAGGCAAATAAGTCAAAAACGTCTTAAATTTGCTTATAATAGTTAGTTTTCAGATTAGCCAAGTATATAAATAAATTGAGAGTTACATCATCGACATAAAGCTTGTAAATGCATGCTTGTATTTAAACTTATCAGTTAGATCAGCTTATTTAGTGTTACGGCCCTAAAGCCACTCACTATTATTTCATCTATAAAACGCTAAATTATAAATAAAATGATTTATTTTGTCAGTGGACAAATACATGCATTTGCATTTGTCACATGATAAAGATGCATATAACGTTCGGATAGCGAAAATACCCGAGGATATTTCCTATTTCAGCAGAATAATTGTACTGGTTTTAGTTCACACATCTGAAGTTAAACCAAAGATTTTTGCTGTTTCCAGGGAGATAAAATTAATTTCAGGGCTGCACAACAACAGAATGAGATAACATTACGAATTAAGTTTCTCCACTAAGGCAGTTTCATCCAAATTCACTTAATAAATTGTTTTTAACCCAATCTAAAATAGTTAGCATTATTTTTCATTATTCATCATTAATCAATCAATCAATCATTTATTGGGCACAATTGACAATATATCTTGCATTTGCCAAGTCAATATTATACATACATTAAGATTCTGATTATCAACATATGGGCAAATGAATGTAGATGAAAGAGTGTAGTCACTGTTACTAACTAACGTCGTCTGTTCCTCAGAAACTAACTAAAGGATCTATAGGTTTACGTGGAATCCGAGCCACGTAACGTTGATCTGATTTCAGTTCACTGACAAGCCTGACACTCAGTTCTCTACACAAAATCTGAACCTTGAATACCATCCAACATAGACACTCCAGAATTCTCTAGTAGTACCACTTTGATAGCAACCATTGAGCGAACACAATGTTGGTGTTAAGAAGACCGAGCATAGAGCCTATCTTTTACCCATTAGTAAAACAAATGTGGGTAAGATGCAAGGTACCTATACAACAGGTTTTCTCTTTCTCATATGGTCTATATAAGCCGAGTTGTGACATCAGAGGGAATCCTCCAACCACTCGTGCTCCCCAGTGTAAGTGTATTACTTACTCTGTACCTCTAACACAGTGTGCTGAACAATTAAAACTACATACTAAAAAACATTACTGTATTGAGGAAGACAAAGGCTGTTGGACATTTGAAATCATTATGTGAAAAATACCAATCACGATGTTTCTATTTGGTAAAACCTAAATCTTGTTCAAGCGCTAAAAAACTAAATTACATTTATTTATTTCTTTACTCAAGATTTACATAAGTAAATACAGAATGGTGTCACAATTTACAAAAATATTAAATCTAATTTAAAGCTCATAACCAATTAAAACTATTCTCAAAGAATTCATTTAGAGAATAGAGAGCTTTATCAATTAAATATAATTTCAACTTTCTTTTAAACAATTTCAAATCTGTAATTGAATGAAAGTGATTTGGTAGACTATGCATAAATCTAATACCTGCAGTTGATGGTTTTTTCTTTAAAATATGCAATCTATGTTTTTGAAATGATAGTTTCTATAGCGTGTATTATACTCATGGGTTAGTCCTAAAGTTGGTATATCACTTTCAGTTGTCTTAATATGCATAATAGTTTGTAATATATATAGTCCATAAACAGTAAGAATTTTTAAATTGGTAAAATAATGTTTAATAGACTGATTATAATCCAAGTTCAACATTGTCCTGATAGCTATTTTTTGGAGAATTAAAATGCTATCTAAATTCTTAATACTTCTATGCTACTTTGACTGATTACTTGTTCATTATTTAGTTTCATAAAGGCACCTTCAATGAATTTACGTTTAAAAAAATGTGGTTCCCTATGAAGTACTTTAGTGTTATCCCAGTTAAAACTGTGTTCATTGTTCCAGGCATGTTCAGCTAATTTAGAATGTGTAGTGTCTCTTTTTTAATGTTATGTGCTCTTTTAGCCTAACTTCCAGTGCCTTTTTTGTTTCCCCTATGTATTTTTCATTGCATTCACGAGTAATGCAATATACAAAGTTTTTAGAGGATGCTCCTCATTCTTTGGTTTAGTTTTAGTTAAAGACTGTCTTAATGTGTATTGTCTGTTGAATGATGTTCTGATTTTGTATTTCCTAGCTATGCATATTATTTTTTCTGAAAGGTTAGGCGTAGGCCTATATGGAATGGACATGCATGCTTTAGGTTTTTCTGTATCAGTGGATGTTTGTTTGCTTTTCTTATTTGTTTGCATTTGTTTATGAGAGACTGAGGGTAGCCATTGTTTATGAGATCTTTGGAGATATTTTTTAGTTCATTATCTAGTTTAGGTTAGTCTGAGCATATAGCTCGGGCCCTATCAAAGAGAGAGAAAGTAACACCTTCTTTAACAGTTTGTGGATGGTTAGAATTGAAATTGAGGTATTTGCCTGGGTGTGAGTTATTGTTACTCACAAAGTGTGTAACATACACACAGTTATTGTTACAATACAGTGTGTTTACAATTACTGTATTGTTCTAAAAAGTATTTTAGAATTATTTTAATTTATGGTATTTAAATATTAATTTAAAGCTGCAAATTATCTTTTTTTGTGTGTTTCTGGATTATATTCAATTAGTAGATACTAATAAATCAATATTAAAATCAGTCACTTAAGTCAAATAAATAAACAATGCTGATTGTACTGTCATCGAGTATGAATATCAGAAGTTTTACATTGCTGCGTTTTGTTTTGTTTACAGCAGTGAAGGTAGAAAAACACAGTTGAGGCCTCTCTATGACGTAATTGCTAGCTGTGCGATATGGATGCGTAAGTATATGAATCTTGGGTAAGATGCAGTTTGAAAATGTGGGTATTTATGCAGTTTCGTCAACTTACAAATTTACAAAATGTCTTCTCTATTTGGTTAAAAACTAGCTACATTTAAAAAAAGCCTACATGGTTTTTGTCCGCGGAAATATTATTTTCTAGTAAAAAATAAGGAAAAATGTTTAAATACAGGTTATGTGCAAAAGTAAACACTACAGTCAGACAGCTGTTACCTGGCACTTGGGACTGGCGAGTCCGAAAGGGAAGGAGGCGGAAAACCCTTACTATTCCTATTCTAAGTACATTGGCCCGGGCCGTTCTCTGGGCTGCCAAACCCCGCCGCGTGACTCATGGGGTTGACGACCAGGGTTGTTGTTTTCCGGCCGCTGAGTCATGGCTTCGACTCTGGAATTTGCAAAATATATCAGTTTAAGATTAAACTTGTGACCGTCCACATCGTTGGATAAGTGTTGTGTACGTATTGAGTGTGTGTTACGAATTGGAATCGTTGTGGAAATGTCGGGGAAAAAGTGTAAGGTTGGGGTTCCTGGGAAGGCGTTAAGCAGCCAGAGTAAAGAAATAGTAAGTAATGTTTACACATTTATGAAAAAAGAGTGTGACATTGACAAGATCGAAATTCCCCTGAAATTAGCGCATGAGCGGACTGCTGTAGCGACTGGTATTTCCGTAAGGACTGTGTCCCGAATAAATGCCGAATTGAATAAGCTGAATGTTAACGAGGAGGTAGCTACAACTAACTATTTTTCAACCCCAAAGAAAACCCGAATTAGAAAAAAACCTGTACAGGCATTGACAGTTTTGACGAAAGTGTTGTTCGTAAAACAGTTTATGACTTCTACATAACTGAAAAGCGTCTGCCAACCATTAAAATTTTGCAGGAAAAACTTAAGGATAAAATAGACTACAAAGGTTCGAGAGAGAGTTAGATTGATTTTAAAAAACTTAGGTTTTAGGTGGAAAAGGATTCAGAATAATCAGAGAATATTAATAGAGAATTCCGATATTCGAGAAAAACGAATCTCCTATTTGCTTGCCATAAAAAAATACAGAGAAGAAAAGAGACCTATTGTTTATATGGATGAGTCGTATGTCTGCACCTCCCATGTATCTGGTAAAACCTGGGCAGATGGTTCAGTTAACGGGTTGCATACGCCAATATCCAAAGGAGATTGTCTCATTATTGTTCATGCGGGGGGGGGGGGGTGAAGAGGGATTTGTACCAAATGCGCTGGCAATGTGGAAAGCGGGGATTAAGTCGGGTGACTATCACGACAACATGAACTCGACAAATTTTATGCAGTGGGTTAAAAATCAATTAGTTCCAAATCTGAAACCTAACACAGTCCTTATTATAGATAATGCTAAATATCATAACTCCGAACTGGATAAAGCGCCAACATCAAGCAGCAAGAAAGAGGAAATGGTTAAATGGTTAGAAGAAAAAAACATCCCATATGACAGATCAATGCTGAAGCCACAGCTATATAAGTTAATCCAGAACCACAAAGCCCAATTTAAGAAATACATTCTGGACGCAGAATTAAGCAAGGCAGGTCATAATGTTTTGCGTTTGCCCCCCTATCATCCCGACCTAACCCCAATTGAACTGATTTGGGCGGAAGAAAAAGAATATGTAGCTACCCACAATACCACATTTAAAATGGCAGACGTTCGGAAGCTATGTGGTGAAAAGTTTTCTGCGATGGGACCAGAAAATTGGATACCCAAATGTAACCATGTAAAAACTATCGAAGAGGAATATTTTAAGAAAGAGGTAGCCATCGACCTAATGACGGAGGAAGCATCTTTCGTGATAAACCTGAACAGTGAAAGTGAAGAAGACAGTGACAGTGAAGATTGTATGTCTGGAATTGAAGAGTTCAGTGAGTAGAAATAAAAGATTTGTAAGTCATTTTGTATATTTTTAATATATTTTCCTATATAGAGAGATACAGTCTTTGAAATATGTGACTTTTTCTAAAAAAAGGTATATTTATACAATTACAAAAAATACAAATCCTTTTATTGCATACACAATAAATAAATCATTTAGCAATGTTAAAATAAAAAACTTTGACACATCCTTTTTTACGTTTAAAATTTATACTATGCATGATTTACTATTTTTTGTTATTCTTGTAGGAGAGGTAATACAAACTCTCAAACTAAATGACTGAATTATACCTACAAATTATACTGTAACACAGAGACGAAATGTTTGACAAAAATTGTTCTATTAGCTCTTTAACTGAATCTTCTTATGGAAATAACCTTGTTAATGTTGCAATAAATGTGTTTGTCTTTGAATAAGTTTTAAAATTATTGTTCCCTGTTATGTCATATTGGAAACAAGGTATTAATACTATACCCGAAGTTTAATTTTATAAGAGTGTGTTTGCAGTTAAATTTTAAATCATTAATCATTACACGATATCGCTCAATCCAGGTAGGCTAAGCTGATTTAATTGATTCCAGTGTTTATACTAAGGAGTATTTACGTTGAACAAGTGTATCAATGCAGTGAGTTGTTTATTACGGCCGGCCAATGTCCACTCAAGCGCGGTTAATAAGGGTCGGGGCCCGGTCTTCCCCGGACGATGTTTTCTGCCATGAGAGTACACGATTTCTACCTCGAGTCCATGTGCCAGGTTACACCTGTCTGACTGTACTATCCCCTATCTTTATGCTTTCCTATTTCCTGAACATTAAACCAATGTGAATAATAAAAAATTATCAGGTCTCAATGAAGATTTTCATATCAGATAAGACAATTTTATTAGAATGTTTATTTAATACTATACTAGGGGACACCCCTGTACACTTCGCGTGCTAACCTTAACACTTGCTGTGCTCGATACACCTCGGCCTTCGGCCTCAGCATGTGACTTTGACTACAAATAAAAGTAAATTATCTTTATAAAGTAAAATCACAATATTAAATTTATTTAGAGTTTTCACTCACTCTACTTGCTTTGCTACCTATTTACAAGTATAGGCATTACTTAGCCTATTTCAAGTGTTTATTTCATTTATTTTTGTTTAACAGCTGAAGATTGAACTCTTAATGCACCAATAGGGTAATGTCATGTATACGAAATAAACATGTTTATTAATTTACTAAAATTAACCCTATTTTATTCTTGTGGAAAAAAATAAAATTTTGAGGGGCTGTTTGTATCCCTTAGAAATGGAATTTCGAAAAATCCTTTCTTAGTGGGTCCATTCGACACTAAAGCTAACTTCCTTTAAATTTTTTTTGTACATCCGTTTGGTGGTTTTGAGATTTTGTGATGAGTGAGTCAGTCAGTGGTATATAGCTTTTATATAAAGTGTTTGAAAAGTCTGAAAATGCCTTTTTATTTTTTAAACCGTTGCAAATACAATCAATAATCTTTGAAAATAATTATATGGCTATCTTAACTACATTTTCATGTAATAACCATCAAATATTCTCACCAGAGTGACAGCCAGCAGGCCGTTATGGAAGCCAGGCACCCAAATTTGACGCAAACCTCAAATTTTTTTGAATATGTATATTGATGATTAGGAAAAGCTAGGATATGATTGGATAGGTAAGTAAAGTGTAATTTTTCATGCTACAAAATTAATTTGACTGAAAAACCAATTACATATTTGTATTCACCATTAAAAACCAAGAATCTTAAAACTAAAATAAAAAATTAGTTGACAAATTCTGATTTTGAAAGTTAATTTTTACTATCGCATAAAAAAACTAGTTTTTCGATTTTTCGGTGAAAAACCAGTTTTCTGCGGCTAAGATCAACCTCCTAAAAAATTATTAACTAATATTTCACCACTTTTTCACGAGAAATTGTATTTTCAGATTCATCTAGATAGTGCATAATTAGATAGGCCTACCCATACTTTTCTAAAGTTAACAAAATGTGTGATTTGAGATGAACTTGTCCAGAGTTAGAACTTTTCATGCGTTTGAAAAAAATAGGCTAGTACTGGCTTCAATAACTAGGACTACTAAATAAATTGATATCAGGAAGAGCTTTGATTCTAAACTGGAATTTTTCCAAATCAAAAGGTTAAAATTTAGCAAAACGAAAGTAATTAAGGATACATACCTGTTCCTACACACACTTGCCACTAAAATTTGAGTAGACTTGTTTTTTAACAAATTGCAGGTTAATAAAACAGCTTTTGCAGGTGAATGTGCCATCATTGAATACAAACTGATAAAACTTCAAATAAGCGAAATAAAGACTGTTGACAAGCAAAAGAAAAGATTGAAAAACAGCTACTCGTAAGCCTAAGCCTGCCCTTCGTGAACTATAACTATACCGGCAAATTTGACTGTAACGATAAGCCTAATTAGAGATGGTTGACAGATTAACTGAAGTCCGGTCCGTCACACCGTCAGCCTTGCTGAAAGCCTTATTACCTTGGAGATTGAGTGTGGTCTATGACATCCGGTAACACCGCTGAACAGCTGACGAGGTTTTCGTGAACAGCTGTCAATGCGAATTTGTATAGAAGAACAAATTAATAAATGATGAACTATATAAAAATTATACACATTTTTTTATGTAGTATATTTTAGATATATACTGTACTCGGCAATGTGGGCAAGTAGTACTATACTCACCCTCAGTGCTAAATGTCCCGGATTCTATTCAGCAGCAATGGTAAAGTTTACAACTCAAGTCCACCTGTGTTGGACGCAGCATCGTGAGCAACGTGAACTCAAACTACGAACTTAGTTCAATAGCGAATTTTGCTATACTCAGAACTCAGAAATTTTTTATTGACAACAGAATAAAACTGCGAAATATCGTCAACAATAATATGTGATTAATTAGGTTGATTAAAAATAACATTAGGTTGATTAAAAAACCTAAAATACATTAGGTTGATTAAAAATAACCTAAAATCAATTAAATATGGTAACATAAACATAGTCAAAATAATTAAAATAAAACTAAACTTTGTATTACTTCTAAAATAAACTACAGCGTGTACAGGTGGCCATTCACCTTAGATTAAATCAGTATGATCAGCGCACTCAACAAAATCTCTGACACTAATAGACACGCTGCATCAAAAACCTCTTAACCTCTCTCTTAAAATGCGGCCTTGTTTTTACTTTCATAGAAGCTGGGAGAGCATTGTAAAGTTTAGTGCCACTGATAAATAAATGCTTTTTAAAAAAAACTAGTTATATGGGCAGGAATATTAATTATATTGGAGTGACGAAGATTGTGACGATGTTGGGGATTATTTGGTTTTACGAAGTCTGGGGTGTCCATGTTGGATGGTAGTCATTGTGCGGATGTTGTGTGGGGGAGATAACTGAGTATCAGGCTTGTCAATTAGCTGAAAATCATACCAGCACTACGTGGTTCGGATTCCACGTAAAGCTATAGGTCCCTTATTTGCCCTGGCTGTTGGGCTATTAATAAATTGCCCTTTCTGAGGAACAGTGACCAGTTAGTAACCAGACTATACTCATCCTACACTCATATAATCATTCATATTCGCCTTAAAATACCAACAACGTTGTGTCAGCGTCTTATATGTAAGAATTGAAAAGGTGAAGGTGGTAATGAAGAAATGTTACGCAGTTTAAGATATAAATTGATGGAAAGTTAAAACTTTAGCTTCCTTAAAAAGTGACTTATTCGAAGTTCTTCGAGGTTTCCCAAAAACTGCTGTAACGCCCTTTTCTGGAGTTTGAAAACCATTTTTGTGCGTGAACTTTTACTCGCCCAAATACCAACCGCACATGTAAGAAAGGGGTAAATCAGTCCATAGTAAGCAGCTAAGGTTACTTTGGCATCAGCAAACTTTGATAAGTTTCGTATAACGAGAACCCCAGAGTTTAATTTCTTGCAAATGAGCCTAATATGATCATGGAAGTTTAGTTTGGTGTCAATGTAAACACCAAGAAAAAAATTAAAACTAAATAAAAATAAAATTGTCTTTATTAGCAAGCGTTTCTCAGTTTTACATGAACTGCTTTACAGAATAACTTTTGTCAATTACTTATATTAATTAATCTAATTAGGGTCAGTCATATAATATAATACAGTAATAATAAACCTGCAACAAACCTGCAAGTAGTTGATTGTATTCTTATTATATATATATTTTACATATATATATATATATATGTAAAATATATATATATATATATATATATATATATATATATATATATATATATATATATATATATATATATATATATATAATAAGAATACAATCAACTACTCTATGACTCAAATAAAATACAAGCCATGTGGTCTTAAGGGGGTCTGGCCGCAAATTTTTGTTTGCATCTGCGCTTCAAGGCACATGAGTTCAAGCTCTGTATACCAAGAGGCAGAGTATTATAGAGCGCAGGTGCTAAATACGTGAAGCCACGTCTCCCGACCTCACGGTGTACTCTGGGCATATGTAATTTACTGTTTTGACGAGTGACGCGCTCGGAGACATCCTGCCGGGACGGGAGTTTACCCCTAAGATAATCAGGTACTCCAAGTGTCAAAACCTTATGGATCAAACAGCAAGTAAGGATTTTGCACCTGGCCTCCATGGGCATCAGGCATGCGGCATCTCTGTAGGGGGTTATACGATCTCATTTCCTCAGCCCATAGATGAATCTAATGGCTGAATTTTGAACCCTTTTGTTCCATATGCTGGATAACAGTAGTAGAAAACTGATAATATTAAGGATTCAACTATTCTTTTTTTCGACTCGTGTGGCAAAAGATCTCGTAACCTGTATAACCCCCGCAGTCTGCCCAGGGCTCGCTGACACGCTTGCGTCACGTGGTCGGATAGGGTCAGGTCTTCATCTAATACTACACCTAGGGTGCTGACCTTATCACATGTCTGTGTCCACTTATCACCAGATCTCCGTAATCGCCGTTCTTAATCAATTGAACAAGAGACGGTGGACCGACGTGTAGGGCATAGCATTTCTGCACATTGAGTTTTAGACCATGGTTCTGTGACCAGTTATCAATGCTTTGTAGGTCGGCGTTCACAAGGCTGATAGCGTGTTTGACCGTGCTTTTGTCATATTTAATATTATATCAAACTTATCAAGAGTTATAAGACGAGATCTCTTCATCCCCTAGATGGAATGTATTCTGTTCTAAATTCTGTGAACTCCTGATAGAAAAATTAATCAGTCGAGTTTTCTCATTATTCACTTCGAGCTGATTCTGCTGAACCACTGAGCTATTTTATGCGCTTCTTTAGACATGAGATCCAGCCGATTTGGGGTTTTGACTTTAAGGGAAGTATCGTCTGCAAAAAGACAAATTTATTGGCATTGGTAATACATTTTATGAGGTAATTCACAAACAAGAGGAACAGGATTGTTCCAAGTACCGAACCCTGCAGAACTCCTCTTATTACTTCAGTTCATTTTGATAAGGCTAATCTTTGACAGCCGAGACTGTCCAAAAAAGGTACCTGAACTCAGTGGCGTAGCGACAGAGGAGCGAGTGGAGCGGCGGCTCCAGGGCGGGCGGCAGGGTGGGCGCCGTGAGGGGCGGGAAGTTCCAGAAGCCAGAAAAGCTAATTTTAGAACAAGACTACACAGAGTGGCGCGCGGGAAGCACCCCTCCCACTCCCCACCACCCTCGACGCGCATCGCGCATTGTTTTCGTCACTCTTCACTCTTTCAGTCATTTCAGTCTAGTTTAGTGACCTGAGCTGAGACAGTGAAGTGTCTGTGCATACCCACCGAGTCATTGTCTTACTTTTGTTTCTATTTGATTTGCAAAGTACTGATTTTTAAATACGTTTATGTTAACTATTAATATATTGATCTTCATATTGTAGGTTAGTGTATGTGTTAAGAATTATCGTGACAATCTTTAGTAAATAATGTCCAAAAAACTAAGTGGTGCAGAGTATCGGAAACGAAAAAAAGAGAAGGAGGACGCAGAAAATCAAGAACTTAAGAAAGTAAAGAAGTTATCTTCATACTTTTCGAGGGAACCTGCAGTTTTTCAAGGACCCAGTTGCAGCTCACAAGAACCTACAAGCGTTGAGGAGTTGAAGCAAACACCTGTACCTGAACACGCAGACCCAGGTATTCTTTTGACCCATTCTGATATTGTTCTAGAGCCTGATAACATAATAGAAGAGTTGGGCGAAAGTTCAGAAAAATAGATTAATGAAGCTATTATAAGTTCTTCTGACAAGGGTAATTTTAAAGGTGATCTTACAGCTGAACAAAAACGATTAATAATTAAATTAGGCCCTCACCAACCTAAAGGGCAGTTCCCAAGAGAAAAAGATGGCAGAAATAAAAATAGAGGGTTTGACGAGAAGTGGTATTTTCAAAAGAACAAAGAAAACCAGTTGACCATAAAACGTAATTGGTTATGCTACTCAAAAATTCTCAATGTTTGCTATTGCCAGCCATGCTGGCTTTTCAATATGACATGTAGTGATGTGGGGTTTTCGAAAGGTACGTCTGATTGGGCACATTTAGGACGAAACATTAAAGATCATGAAGAAAATTCGCAAAGTCATGCAATTGCATGTGAAATATATTACCGCTGGCAGTTAGGCGTAACGGTTGATAGTGAGAGTCTGGAAGAGATTAAAAAAGCCACTGATTACTGGAGACAAGTTTTAAGGCGAGTTGTAGACGTCATTATTACATTAGCTACAAATAACTTACCACTGAGAGAACATAGATTAACTGATGATGCAACTAAGTCGAAAGGAAATTTCCTTGAGATAGTACATATGCTAGCAAGATATGACCAGGTCCTAGCAGATTTAATTAAGCTACCCAAACGTACCGTTAAATACCTTAGCCCTCAAATTCAAAATGAGCTGATCAACCTAATTTCCAACGAGATAAAAAAAGAAATAAAGGAAGAAATGAAGAAAAGCCCTTATGTGACTATTATCTTTGATACAACTCAAGATATAGCAAAAATAGATCAATTTAGCACAGTGTTTCGTTATGTAAAGATAAAAACTGACGATGATGAAAGGCCAGTACAACTAGTTATAGAAGAAGCGTTCGGTGGCTTTATGGAAGTAGAAAGCCAGAAATCAGAGTACTTAGTAAATATTGTATTAAATATTATAGAAGAATACTCAGATATATCTAAAGTTCGAGGGCAAGGCTACGATGGAGCCGCTAATATGAGTGGTATTTATTCAGGCCTTCAAGCAAGAATAAAAAGTAAAAATCCTGCAGCTAAGTACATTCACTGTTGTGCTCATGCACTTAACCTGGTAATTCAAGACTCAGTAACAAATATTTATGAAATCAGGAATTTCTTTGACAACGTTCAAAGTCTATATGTATTTTTTAAAGCCATATCACGATGGTCATTGTTGACCAAATCGACTATGTTGGAAAAAACCTTGAAGAAAGTATGTCCAACAAGGTGGAGCTCAAGAAACCAAGCCGTCGACGCCCTTCGTTGCGGTTATTTTGACATAATGAAAGTACTGACTTTCCTAACGTTAGAAGGTAAAGACCAAGAAGAACAACGCCAAGCTAAATCACTTTTAAAATATTTTGAGCAGTTTCCGACAGTCATTTTGATTGTAATGGAAAGTGTGCTGCTTGAAACTATGGACATAATTTCCAAAAAACTTCAAAGTACCGAAGAAGACTTGGAGCACGCAACAAAAATGCTCTTGAATCTTAAAACAAAAATCACCAAACTTAGAAGTGAGTGGCAAATAGTTAAAGACGATGCAACTAAACTTTGCTTAAAATGGAAAGTTGTACCACGTTTCACTGAATCAAGAACAAAAAAGAAGAAAAGAATGTTTGATGAAGTGCAAGTTGATGACCCCATTATAGACAAGGAGAAACGTTTCCGGGTTGAGGTGTTCAACCGTAGCCTCGACATAATCACAATACAGCTGACAGAGCGTTTTGAGGCTGTTACTCACATCACCACGAGTTTCCAGTGTCTGAAGCCTTCTTTTTTAGTTTATGCAAGTGACGAGGAAATCTTAGAATCAAGCAAAATCTTGGTACTTAACTACGTAGATGATGTCTCTCCTAACCTAGGTCTACAGCTTGTAAGGCTAAAAACTTGTTTTTAAAGTCACATAAAAAAAATCAAAAGTATAAGGGAACTTGCTGATACTTTGAAAGTGCGTGCTCAAGTTGGTTCCAGCTTTCCAGATGTTGTGAATGCTTGTTTAATTTTTTTGACATTACCTGTTACAACCGCAAGTGCAGAGAGATCATTTTCAAAACTAAAACTGATAAAGAACTATCTTCGCAGCACCATGTCTCAAGAGCGTCTGAGTTCCTTAGCAACCATCTCCATAGAACGCAGCAGAGCCAAGAACATAGACTTAGACGACGCAGTAACAGAGTTTGCAAGTGTTAAGTCACGAAAGAAGATTAGCTAAGCCAGCAAGATGTGAGTTATTTTTGTAACTATGTTCATGTTTTACATGTACTGAACTTAAAAATAACAAGTCTGTCTAACCATCTTATTGTTATGCTGTGTTAGTAGAGATAATATAAATATAATACAAGTTTATTAAAATATGGAACATGTTTTTTTTATCCCGAATCCAATACAATTTATATTTAAATTCTCTTGTTATAAATTCAAACTAGGTTTCTTACTAGGAATGAAACTTTGTGAAGAATGTAATCTATCAGTAATTAGCATACATTTTATATGGTCAGAGGGATCAACCGTTTTTACCGTGGTAGAGTGAGGTGTGGGTGTCGGTTACCGATTGATGATAGTGTTCGAGGGGGGGGGCGCCAGCAGTTAAGTCGCTCCATGGCGCCAAAATCCTCGCTACGCCACTGCCTGAACTGATTGTGTTCTCCACATAGGTAAGAAAACATCCAATAGTACGACACACCTCTAATGTCAAGTATATGGAGCTTTCTTAGTAAAAGCCTTGGTCAAAACAAAAAATAATCCCAAAGCTCTGAGTCTAGAGCCTGTGCTAAAAAAGAAGTAACGGAGTTGACTGCATCTGTGGTTGATCTTCCTTTTGTGAAGCCAAATTGACTTGGAGAAAGTACATAATTCCTCCATCCAGCCCATCCAGAAATATTTTTCCAAATATTTTGGAAAAGGTGTAACCAATAAGATCGGCCTGAAATTGCTACAAACATTCATCTCTCCCTTCTTGTGCAGAGGTCAGACTAAGGCGTGTTTTCGTGAATTAGGAAATTCACTCTCAGAAAATGATAAATTAATCAGATAAGAAAGCGGGAAAGAAATCAAATCATGGATTTGTTTAAAAAGCTTAGATGAGAAACCATCATTACCACAAGATGACTTAAATTTTAAAGAATTAAACGCGATACTTCTTGCTCTGTGGTTGGAGACAAGAATAACGAGTTGGTAACAAATGGCAATGTAGAAGATTGTGCATACTCGCTCAGGACAATATCACCACCGGTGTCACAGTATTGGCCAATAGTCGAATAAAAGCCATTAAACATAATGGCAACCCTAAGAGATGCTGGAACTGACACAGCGTCCATTTTCGATGTGCAAACCACACAACGCTAAACAAAAAAGCCGTCCAGCACAACGCCGTGGTATATAATATTAAATAGTATCGTAGATTTCTATTAAAAATATATTGTTACCATAAAATGATCTAGATTTGATAACGCAAAGGATTATCATTCCGATGAGTATCAGTTATAAAAAAATAAAGCCAAGTCAATAGTGACGACACAACAAACTACTTTAGCCATATGCATAGAGTAATGATGAGACAATGTTTATGATTAATTTACAAGCTAAATTAATTCTCATTAGATTTTAAAATTGACAGTATTGATGTGGTTGAGACCAGTATGAAGGTGGTTCTTCCGGTATGACTAAGACCTTGAACTGTGTCAATCTTGTTGCACTTACTCAAAAATTGACTTCTATAGGATTCAGAAAAACAATGCTGGCTCAGTGGCTAATGCTTCGGACTGTGGAGGGCAAGGTTTGAATCCCCAACTGAGCTAATTGTCGGTACTTCACTCGTTGAATAAAGTTCATGCACAGGCCTGCAGGCCCATGTAAACTGGCAAGTGAATTTTCAAAATGAAATATATATATATACATGATTTTGTTCATACCTATTTAACTAACGTGTTACAAGTCACAGAAATTCAAACATAGTCTATATAGTTCTGAATTATAAAAATTTATAATTTACATGTAAATGATGTAACAAACTCAGTTCCAGTTAGGGATATTTTTCTCTTTGCTGACGACACAACGTTGACTAGGGGAGGAATGTGGAGCGGCCTTCTTCGAAGATGCCAAGTAATCTTCCAAATTAACTTTGCAAGGGTGTTTGTCCGACCGGCTCAGTTCGGTGTTGGATGGAGTTTAGTTAAACGTTTCACCCCACAAGTACATGCTTTGCTGGGGTCATGGGAAAGTAACATCACTCTTGCTGCATGTCCAGAGCACAAACGGGAATAATTCCCTCATTTATTATAAACTTCATCAATACAGATTTTATTTATTATTAATCTACTTTTTCGGCAAAAGATAATTGTACAAATATTAACTTGAAATCCGTACAGACATTATTTATAAATAATAATTGGTTACACTTCAAAATTATTTTTTTATTATTAGTTTTAAATTAATCTAAGTTGTAGTACCTTTTGTCCACTTCATTCTCAAAATTTGAATAAAATATATTGCACGCTTTGATAATGTCTTAGGAAGCAAGTAGCCATATATCCATAAACAATTATTTTTTTGAATTTTTTCACTCAACACACTTATTATTTGTAACAAGACAAATAATAATTATATTCAAAAACATTTCAACAATAATTTTCGATCTAACAACCTTAATCATGGTATAAATGGAAAAAAAGGCAGTGAGATGTATTCTATGCCTATCACCTCATTCCACCACTTGTACTCGAGCATTTATCCTTTACATATAAACCCAAAATATTAAATCTTTTTATTATTTTAATTATCATTGTAAAACTATATGTAAGGGAATAAATACATCCTTACCAACACGACCAATCAATCTATCTTTTACATACAAATCCAAAACATGAATCTTGGGTTTAAAAAAATTCTATAGATCACCCTTATGATATAGAAAATACAAGTTATTTATGCCGAACCCCTATGGCCATACGGGATGTACAATTATTTGATTGATCCAGCCCTTAAATATCTGGCAAACATAAATCCTATTAAAAAATACTTATATATATAAAAATAATAACACTTAGCAATCTTTTTGGTGTTTTTAATTTTCAAGATCGATTTCAGTCTCGTAAGACTATCATCAGTTGAAAAACAGAATATAAATAGGGTTATAAATATACTTAATTTTAGAATAATTAATTCAACAGCTGACATTATAAAAATTTAAATAATAATGTAGATGGATAAGTTGTAGATCTTGTTAAATTTTATAATTTTGTATCTTCATGGTAGAATCAAACATAATATTTGAGTGAAATTTTATTTGATCGTTGAGTAATAATGATGGGTTTTCTTTTGTGTTTTTGTATATGTAAAATTTTTCAATAGCATCTAGTTTTTTACTTTTAGGTGCAAAATGTATAATGTCTAAATTTTCTTCAATTGATGAAATATTATGGTTTTCTTGTATTAAATGTTCAGCAAATGTTGATAAATTTTGATGTTTGTTTTTTGGTATATGTTCCTTGAATCTTCTACTAAAACTTCTTCCTGTTTGGCCAATGTAATATTTAGGACAAGTCGAACATTTAATTTTATAAATTCCAGAATTATTGTATTTGTTTTCATTATTCTTAGTAGAGTAGTTATGTTGTAGTATATGTTTGATACTGTTCTTTGTTCTATATGTAATTTTATATCCTTGTTTGGAGAATATGTTATGTAAAGATTTGTTAATATCTCCATGATAGGTCATTTGAATATAGTTATTTTTTTCATTAGTTTTAGAATTAATAGTTTTCTTTTTGTGTTTATTAATTAATTTACTTATTAAATTTGGTTGATATCCATTATCGACAGCAATTTGTTTGATAATGTTGATTTCTTCTTGGTAATCTTCTTCTGTAAGAGGTGTATTCAGTAGTCTATGAATCATACTGTGGAAGGTTGCTAATTTGTGTGAAGTTGGATGATTGGATGTATTGTGAATTATTTGATTTGTTGATGTTGGTTTACGATAAATTTTGAATTGGTGTTTGTTATCTTTTTTAGTTATGGTAAGGTCAAGAAAGTTTATGCTGTTAGATTTTTCTATTTCAGTTGTAAATTTTAAGTTGGGGTGAATTTTGTTCAGAAAGATTTCTAATAGATCTATTTGTCTTTGGTTTCCGTTGAATAGACAAAGAATGTCATCAGCATATCTATGATAATATACAATTTTCTTGGCATAAGGGTTTATTTCAGGGTTGAGAATGTAATTATTTTCAATATAATTTAGGAAAATGTCTGCTATGATGCTTGAAAGTGGTGATCCCATGGCCAATCCTTTATCTTGGGAATAAATTTTATCGTTATATTGAAAGTAATTTTGTTTAAGAGTAATTTTTGTTAATTTGATGATTTCTTGAATTTTCTTGCTGTCTAATTTATTTTGTTTTGTTAAATTTTCTTCAAGAATGGTTAAACTCTCTTCTACAGGGATGTTTGTGTATAAATCTTTAATGTCAAAAGAAATTAGGATATGATTATCAGGGCAATTCGTATTTTTAATTTTGTCGATTAAGTCTGTTGTGTTTTTAAGGGAGCAGTTATTTTCAAGTGCTATTTCATTTTTAATTATATTGTTGAGGGTTTTTGCAAGTTTGTGAGCAGGAGAGTTCATTGCATTGACAATTGGTCTGATTGGTTCTTGGTCTTTGTGGATTTTGGGTTGACCGTAAAGTTTGGAAGCGTTTGGTTTTATTGTTCTACAAAATAATATTTCATCAATTGAAGAAAATTTAGACATTATACATTTTGCACCTAAAAGTAAAAAACTAGATGCTATTGAAAAATTTTACATATACAAAAACACAAAAGAAAACCCATCATTATTACTCAACGATCAAATAAAATTTCACTCAAATATTATGTTTGATTCTACCATGAAGATACAAAATTATAAAATTTAACAAGATCTACAACTTATCCATCTACATTTTTATTTAAATTTTTATAATGTCAGCTGTTGAATTAATTATTCTAAAATTAAGTATATTTATAACCCTATTTATATTCTGTTTTTCAACTGATGATAGTCTTACGAGACTGAAATCGATTTTGAAAATTAAAAACACCAAAAAGATTGCTAAGTGTTATTATTTTTATATATATAAATATATTTGTAAAATCAACTTTTTTTAAAAATTAAAATTTTTTTTTTAATTTTTCAATTTTGAAACTTTTCAGACCATACAACAAAAATACTAGGGCTATAAAAGTGACTTTATTTGAAAGAACATTTAATTACTAACATGCATACAAAATTTCAAAGTCTTACCTTGAAAATCCCAGGATTTATCGTAATTTTTTTTGACTGTACAAAATCACATATTTGTCACAATTGAGCAATTATTTCAAGTGTGACAAATATATTTCAACAAACGCATATTTAAAAGATGTTTAAAACTTTTTTTCTGAGTACTATAATCAATTCTCAACAGATTGGTACCGTATATGTGGCATATTAACAAAAATGCCTTATCGAAAAAAAAAATTACGATCGGTCCGAAATATCGGACCGCGGCATTTTTAGCGTAACTACCGCTGTCCGATATATCGGACAGCGGCATCGAAAGGGTTAAGCAATCTATAAGCTACAAATGTCAAATAAAAAACTGTTATCTTTATATTGGGTATTATTTTTTGGGTTGTATTATTGTATTGTTGGTGAATGAAGTATTGTTTTTATAGACTACAGCAAAACATATTGAAACAAAGCTTGTATGACTATAAGAGATTTTTACGTGTGAGAGCATGGTCAAAATGAGGAAGACAACAACTTGAGGTGACAAAGAGGTAGGAGCTGCAATGCGATGTCATACCATGCATCGGTACCACATCGCACCTCACAGCAATGTAGACATACTACGATTATAAGACGTCAAACAACGTTGACTCAATTTGATTTAATATTTAAAGTTAACAACGTTTTTACATAGGCTAAAAGTGTTCAAATATGATTTTAGAGCTTTTCTCAGCAATTACAAATTTTAATTAAAAAATGTAGCTAAACAATATAGATAAAAATACATTTTTTAATAAGTTAAAATTAGCATTCTAATATTTAAAATATCTTTGGGTAGCACCCCAGGAACATATCAAGACAATCCTCCACAGTCACCTTAATCCGCCCCTAACAGCATTTTGAGAAATAAATTTTGATATGTGTAGAAAGAGTCTTGAATCAAATTGTTACCATTATTAGTTTTCTTTGATGTTTGTAAATAGAATTTCTTTTGTGACAAAACATCGAAAACACAGCGTGTGACTTCGCCTGATTGATCTATCTTTACAGTACACAGTAGAAGTGCTTCTGCCATATCTAAGTTTTAAAAATAGACTCATATTTTAGTTAGAATGTTTATATCAGAGAAAAGAAAAGTCAACCAACATGTTTGTATTTATAAAATAATAAAAAATATAAATAAATTTAAAAAAAATTGAACTGGAAAAGGAGGTAAGAGGTTACTTGATGGTATAGGGGTTTCTTTATGAGTGAGGGTGTAGTTGGGCTAGCCATTCAATAATGTGCAATTTTTCTTATAAATTTGTCTTCACCTTTAATTGTTTTATTCGTTTGTGTTTATACTCTCTTCAGTCTATTGTGTAGTGTTTATTAAGGTAGCCAGAGTAAAAACAAATTCAAATTATAGACCTGTTTCTATCCTTTCAGCCTTTTCAAAATTATTTTGTAAAGTCATCTCTTAAACTGGATCAATAAGCTAAGCTATATGTTGAGGAAAAAATATAACTCTTTGTTGTTAATAATAATTTATTATGAAACAGATACATTACAATTACCATTATAACTATAAATAACATTTACACAGACTCATATTGTACACAATACATAGCTCAATATACACAAATACAGCAGCCAGAGCATGATATGGACGGATTTTATCCATTGCACTTAAGGATAGTTGAGTAATCATAGCGCTTTAGTGTTTGGTAAAATCTAACAAAACAATTACAACAATTTTATTTGAGAATAATTGCACGATAACTGACTGTTTATATTCAGTCAGAAAAATATACAAATTAAATGATACTATTTAATTGCTAAAACACACAATTTATCCAACAATATTACAAAACAATCTTACAAATGTAACAATCTAGATTGAGTCATTACAATAATGTTGTGATAGGATATTTCATATGAAAATAATAACTCGTATGGTGAACAGACGTAACAAACTTATTAAATCAAGTACAAGCGACATATTAGTCATATCCAAATAAAAGTGACGTAGAAAACCTTGTGTCTAAGTTTTGGATAAAAATATTACCTAACCATAACAGTATAGAACATAATTTTATAAAATAATATGAATTTGTAAAAGTTTAGATGAAAAATAAACTGATACAGATTTAAAGAGGGTACTGTAAATTGTTATTGCAGTTTGAATAACAAAAGTCATAAAATAGGGACAATATATTCAAACATACTTTGTTTAGTTAATAGAATTACACAGTTGAAAGATACAAAACATCATGAAGTGTAACAAATAAAATGTTATTGAAAGAATTTGTAACGGAAAACTTTAAATATATTTAGCATAGGAAAGTTTCTAAAATGTACTTATTATAATTTTAAGAGTTTAACATATTATATTTTTTTTATAGATTTATAACACTGTTGTGTATAATATATAAATACAGATTTGTTTTTGTATTTAATTGGTAACTTTGTAATAGTCAGATAGCTTAGCAAAACCAACAATCCTGATTTATTTACGTTGTTATTGGTTAACATATTTTGCTGTCATGTTTGCTTTTCCTTTTTAAAGAAGGATCTATAATTTAATATGCAAAATGATAAGAATATTAGGGAAAACTTGATGAAATTCAATATGCATGAAATATATTTTCTGAGTCAACGTTTTCTATTTATTAAGACAAATAGAAAACAATTATATAGTAAAAATTAAAGTAATTCCTCTTTCTTTGCCGGACAAAGGGTATACATTTTAGTAAGTCTCCCTTTTATGTACCCAAAACTTGGTTCAACTACAACTGATCGATGAAAATCAACAACATATTAGAATTTAGCTTATTGCTGCAACATAAACTATGAACTTCAGGCCATTTAAATGTGGATGGATACTATAGAAATAATTTAAGTACAAATATTTTTCAACATTAAAAAAAAAAAAACAGCTCAAAAAACATTAAATAGCACAAAGTCTGCAACTACAATAATCAAAAAGTTGAAATTATTTTCATTTTTATAAAATGAACAGGACTGTTTAAAATTATATAAATAATTTACTGCCTTACTTGCACAATCCATTTCATTTATATTGCGATGTATACATTTCAAGGATAACCCCATCTTCATAGCATCTTAAAATATAAAATATAAAAATAAAAATAAAAGTGACAGTTGTTATCATATGGTAGGTTTGGTGTTCTCATAATGGCTAAGTTGAGCTGTTACCATGTGTTCTGTTTTTTATCATAATTTCATATATTGGATTTGCTGTGAAATTTATTTGTTTGTTAAGAACAAGATTTGGTTCGTTTTTTACACTTTTATATATCTCGTAGCCTTCTAAACAGTCTAATTTTCTTCCTTTTTGTTCAAAATGTAGAATTTCAATATTTTCAATTTTGCAGTAGTCGTGGCAGGCGTTTAATATATGTTCTGCATAATTTGATTCTGTTTTTCCATTCTTGATACATTGAATGTGTTCCTGGTATCTTTTGTGAAAACTCCTACCTGTTTGGCCTATATAGAATGCATCACATTCACCACATTTCATTTTATAAACTCCTGATTTCTCAGTGTTTGGTACTTTGTTTTTTGAGGTGGATATTGACAGATGTTTTAAGATGCTGTTATTTGTTTTAAAAGCTACTGTATAGCCTTGCTTAGCAAATGTGTGTGTCGCTAAGCGTTGCGTTTGTGGAGAATGTTCCATGAGGACATATTTATTTGGTGTTTTTTTAATATTTCGTTTGTTTTTCATAATTTTGGTTAATAATCTCTCAATTATGTTGTAATTGTATCCATTCTGCTGAGCTATGAATTTGATTGTATTAAGTTCTTCAAAATAATCTTCTTCACTAAGTGGTGTGTTGACTAGTCTATGGATCATGGATTTGAATGCAGCATATTTCTGTGATTTAGGATGATTTGAGTTTGCATGGATTGTGGTGTCTGTGTGTGTTGGTTTTCGGTAAATTTTGAAGGAATGTTTTTGATCATTTTTGGTAATTGTTAGGTCTAGATAATTGATAGAGTTATTGATTTCATTTTCACAGGTGAATTTAAGTTTAGGATGGAGTGTGTTCAAGAAGTTGTTAAATATGTGTATTTCATTGAGATTACCTTCGTATAAACAAATTACATCATCAACAAACCTATACCAGTAAACAATTTTATGTTTGTGTTTGTTGAAATCTGACTTGATTTTTGTGAATTCTATGTTATCTAGAAATAGCTCAGTCAATATACATGATAATGGAGATCCCATAGCAAGACATTCTTTCTGAAAGTAATACTTCCCTTCAAATTCAAAGTAATTTTGTTTAAGAATGATATTTAGAAGAGTTATAACTTCAATTATGGCTTCATCATTTAATTTGTTGCTGTCTTTAAGATATAATTCTAATATTCCTGGTATTTCATTTGTTGGAACGTTTGTATAGAGGTTTGTGATATCAAATGAGACCAGTTGAGTGTTTGTAGGTATTTGAATGTCTTTTATTTTTGTGACTAGATCATTGGTGTTTCTTAAGTTACAGTTACCTTTAAATTCTATTGAACGTCTGATAGTTTTGTCTAGGAATTTTGCTAAGTTATATGACGGTGCATTAATAAAATTGACTAAAGGTCTTATAGGGCAAAGCTGTTTATGTATTTTAGGGAGGCCACGAAGTTTAGGAGCAGTGGGGTTAATAATCTTTAGATTGTACATTTCTAAATTTCTAAATACATGAAATGTACAATCTAAAGATTATTAACCCCACTGCTCCTAAACTTCGTGGCCTCCCTAAAATACATAAACAGCTTTGCCCTATAAGACCTTTAGTCAATTTTATTAATGCACCGTCATATAACTTAGCAAAATTCCTAGACAAAACTATCAGACGTTCAATAGAATTTAAAGGTAACTGTAACTTAAGAAACACCAATGATCTAGTCACAAAAATAAAAGACATTCAAATACCTACAAACACTCAACTGGTCTCATTTGATATCACAAACCTCTATACAAACGTTCCAACAAATGAAATACCAGGAATATTAGAATTATATCTTAAAGACAGCAACAAATTAAATGATGAAGCCATAATTGAAGTTATAACTCTTCTAAATATCATTCTTAAACAAAATTACTTTGAATTTGAAGGGAAGTATTACTTTCAGAAAGAAGGTCTTGCTATGGGATCTCCATTATCATGTATATTGACTGAGCTATTTCTAGATAACATAGAATTCACAAAAATCAAGTCAGATTTCAACAAACACAAACATAAAATTGTTTACTGGTATAGGTTTGTTGATGATGTAATTTGTTTATACGAAGGTAATCTCAATGAAATACACATATTTAACAACTTCTTGAACACACTCCATCCTAAACTTAAATTCACCTGTGAAAATGAAATCAATAACTCTATCAATTATCTAGACCTAACAATTACCAAAAATGATCAAAAACATTCCTTCAAAATTTACCGAAAACCAACACACACAGACACCACAATCCATGCAAACTCAAATCATCCTAAATCACAGAAATATGCTGCATTCAAATCCATGATCCATAGACTAGTCAACACACCACTTAGTGAAGAAGATTATTTTGAAGAAAGTAGTGAATTGTTAGGCGAACTGGGCTCACTTTGACCTTTGGACTTTCAAGATGGCGGCGGTCACGTGACCGGATCCAAGATGGCGGCCGGAACCGGATCCAAGATGGCGGCCGGATCCAAGATGGCGGCGCCCATTTCCCGCCAAATTTTCTAACCTCACTTTTCCTAACCTCAAATTCCCGCCAAATTTCCCACGCTTTTCCCGGAATTCCCCAAAATTCCCGGAATTCCCCAAAATTCCCGATTTTCCCCCAAATTCCCGATTTTCCCTCAAATTCCCAAATTTCCCTCCAAATTCCCACATCATACTATATGAAATACACTGTTAACCTTGTTATACTATATAAAATTCATTGTTAACCTAACTTTTTCCGTGTTATACTATATAAAATGCACTGTTAACCTTGTTATACTATATAAGATACACTATATAAAATACAGTCTTAACCTAACTTTTTCCATGTTATACTATATAAAATTCACTTTTTTTGTCCAATATGGCATCTTTTTCCATATTATACTATATAAAATTCACTTTTTTGTCCAATATGGCGTCTTTTTCTGTATTATACTATATAAAATTCACTTTTTTGTCCAATATGGCGTCTTTTTCTGTGTTATACTATATAAAATTCACTTTTTTGTCCAATATGGCGTCTTTTTCCATGTTATACTATATAAAATGCACTTTTTTGTCCAATATGGCGTCTTTTTCTGTGTTATACTATATAAAATGCACTTTTTGTCCAATATGCCGTCTTTTTCCATGTTATACTATATAAAATGCACTTTTTTTGTCCAATATGACGTCTTTTTCCATGTTAGACTATATAAAATGAACTTTTTTGTCCAATATGACGTCTTTCCCTCTTCAAAATTCCCTCCCAAAA
>JAQJVL010000145.1:1889415-1924768 GCA_035578905.1 Stictocephala bisonia
GTTATTGGTTAACATATTTTGCTGTCATGTTTGCTTTTCCTTTTTAAAGAAGGATCTATAATTTAATATGCAAAATGATAAGAATATTAGGGAACACTTGATGAAATTCAATATGCATGAAATATATTTTCTGAGTCAACGTTTTCTATTTATTAAGACAAATAGAAAACAATTATATAGTAAAAATTAAAGTAATTCCTCTTTCTTTGCCGGACAAAGGGTATACATTTTAGTAAGTCTCCCTTTTATGTACCCAAACCTTGGTTCAACTACAACTGATCGATGAAAATCAACAACATATTAGAATTTAGCTTATTGCTGCAACATAAACTATGAACTTCAGGCCATTTAAATGTGGATGGATACCATAGAAATAATTTAAGTACAAATATTTTTCAACATTTAAAAAAAACAGCTCAAAAAACATTAAATAGCACAAAGTCTGCAACTACAATAATCAAAAAGTTGAAATTATTTTCATTTTTATAAAATGAATAGGACTGTTTAAAACTTATAAGATGATAAACTATTAAACATAAACTAAAACCAATTGAAAAATATTAAACAAACAAAAAAACTGTTGATTTTGTTTGCCTTTACATGGACAAATGTATTAGACTTAATTCTAAAATGGTTTTCTTTTAAATAAATAGAAGTAAAATAAATAAAACAAATGCACAAGTATAGTATTGTTATAACATCATATAATATATTATTATCCTATTTGATTTTTAAAATATATATGAAATTTAAATAAACTGAAAATATTTACTTGAGTATTGATACATGTTGAGTTAGGGTTCTTTCTTAAAATCTGTATATTTTTTATCAGTCTTTAATTGAGATAGTAAAATACAATATAGGCTAGATAATTAAAATAACCAAAACTATATCAAGTATAATTTTAAAAAGTATCCGAAACAAAATAGAACTATTGTCCTAATATAAAAATAAAATACAGATTTATGTACAGATTACATATAACATGTATACATATTATAAAATAATGGAATAAAGACTTGTTAAACAAGTATTGTTTAACGATTTAACTTTTAAATATAAATATATTTTAGTTGAATTGTTTTTGATTGATCTTAATTTTAATTATAATTAATATATATGTCTTTTAAACAATTTTCTTAGAAAAAATAATAAGATAAATTATCTATTTCAATACTGAAACTCCATATTTTGAGCTATAATTTTCATTATAAAGATTTCTTTGATGCTAGAAAATTCCATTTTAGTGTGAGGAGTTGTTATCGTATGTCTATTTGGCTGGGCGCTGCTTGTTCATGTTGGTTAACATGAGAGAGATGTAGGAGGTGAGCAGGTCGTCCATTTTATACCCGAGGGACGTCTCGCAGAGCAGCTTAGATCCCCGCACCAGGTTACCAATAGTCATGTGGAAGTAGGTGTTCCCGGATGACCAGTTTGAGATGCGTGTGAACGGGTGTGTAACTAGGATGTCCTATAGAAAAAATTGCCATAGATTAAACTGAGTTATTTTAATATTAACTTTTTTTGGTAAATTGAAAGCAATACTCTGATTCTAGATTTGGAATTATAAATGATGCAAAAATGTATTCAATAGTTTTGTGTTAATATGTAAATGAAACAAAGTTTAACTATCTTATGTTTAAATAGAAACTACTGATTTTAAAATTAAATACAGAATCAATAGAACATGAGTGAGTGAAATTTTACCAAAGTGAAAGTTTTACTTTTAGTTCTTTGAAAACAAATACTCAAAAATTCCTGGCAAAACGATTCTTAAAAGCTTCATCTCAGGTCGGCTGTCCACTATGTGTGGACGCCGTTTTGTCAACTGCTTTGGGAATAAAAGACAGCCTGCCAACCACACAGCTCTCCTGTCCATGGGTAGTGGACATCATGCATTACTCCTTGTACTCGGCTGTACACTCTGTGTGGACAAGTGTACTGTCTTGTTTGAATCTTTACTATAAATATTTGGTTTATCGTAGGCCCTTGACATCAGCTGAATCCTAACGAGCAATGTCAGGACTACGTTTTCCAATTTTAGTTACTGAAAATGTTTATCACAAATCTTTCTTATTACTTGTCAAATTGACAAGCATTGTTGTTAGTCTCAGTCATGGTTTGCATTTTAGCTTATAAATAAAATTTCAGTTGTATTACAGCTTGTATCATGCTTGGATGTTATTTTGGAGGAGTTTTAGAATATGTCTAAGAACAAAAACTTAATATCGGACGAGATATGAGAAGTGTTTTTAAAGTAAGTACCGTTTTGGAATGTCACCACTGTAGTGCTGCGGTTGGCGTTTAGCGCATGCAAGCTGTATACTACATTCTATTGGAAAGCCACAGCCGTCGTTACGGATACATTCAACTGTATTTAAGGTCTCTTATGACTGTTTTAAATTCTTCCCCCAATGAAAAATGCTGCCGACTGTGAATTATGCGCTGAGTAAGTTTTCATAACGCTAAGGGCATGAAAGCAGCTGACATTAATCGCGAGACTGTCACCATGACAATTTGGTTTTAAAAATCATAACCATTCTAATGCTCTATGAATGTGAGAGAACTGATTAAACATTTGTTTCTGTGATTCTCAGCAAAAATTTGTTGTTGTGATTCTCCATCAGTATTTTGGGAACCTAGCGTAAGCGTAACTCTAAGTAATTCAAAAGTTCTGTCACAATTTCATAAATCACACTTTTTGACACTTGAAGACACCCAACATAACGATGCAGTTGTAAAGCGTGTGTTTTCTCTCACTTTTTTCATCAATGTTTTGCATCAGTAATGAGTGAAGGTTTCCCACTTGTTCCTCATCATGCATTTGTACAGCTACCTTAAAAGCTCTTGCCCATGTCCATACTATCCCATCACTCATTTTGTTTTCTCAATAAACTTCACAGATCTCTCGATGAATGCAAGCTGCTTCCATGCCTTTAGCGTTTATAAAACTTATCGCAATATGTACTGTATCGTTGGCAGCATTTTTAATCAGAGGAGGAATTTAAAACAATTATAAACAATATTAAATACAGTCAAATGGAGCCATAACGGTGGCTGTGGATTGCCAACAGATAGTAGTACACAGCGTGCATGCGTTGAACGCTGACTGCAGCGCTACAACGGCGGAATTCCAAAACGGTACTTACTTTAAAAACACGCCTCGTACATGACGTTATAGATCGCAGTGATACTTTTTTAGTATAATTTTCAATTTCCATATAATCACAAAGTTAACTTAGAAGCTTATTTAAATGTATTTTATAAATTGCATACTAATTTTAATGTATAATTTTAAAACATTACATTCAGTTGTTATCTCAGTGTTTGATCAATAAATTTGTTTTCATTTTATTGTAATAATACTTGTTTTAACCAGTAAACCAATTCTTGTTAGAAATGTGATACGTTACATACTATGTTGATAAGAGGTCTTGCTTTAAAGAACGAACTGTAGCAGCTTTTATCAGACCTAGGGAGGCACACAAAAACTCCAGTATGTACCTCTGTCTACCGAAACTATCTTACCAAATAGATGTTTCCTCGTGTGGGTCCTTGATAACTGAATTAGTCAGTGATGAGACAAAACAACATTTCATTCTTCGGCCATCACAACTCTCCCACTCCAATTTAGTCAGTTTTTTATTCTTATTTTTTCCTTCCACTTATATTTATAAGATTCAATTTTATGCCTTACATGGCATTAGATAAGTATCGAAAGTGAATAAAATACATTTGGTTAAAAAAATAACATGATATAGAAAATAAATACAAATATTGAAAAATTACGTACTTCAAAAATAATATTATTAAATGAAATTATGGCTAAATATCAAGAAATAAAGACGTTACTTAGTTAAAATAAGAGTAAACGAGTCATCAAAAACCACAGTGAAATTTCTGTGACTATATTATCATATTAAAGCATATGATAATATAGTCATATATATAGTCAAGAAATATAGTCAAGTCAATATAGTCAAGAAAGTTGCGTGATATCGTTTTTTTAAAGAGATTTAAATCCAAGCTACAGACGTAAACAACAACAATAAAATTCCTACCTGTCAAGGGCAATGGTGATGTGGACAGGAGAACTGAGTGGAAGAGCTTATAAAAGCAAAATAATAGGTGGGGGTCAGGGGGGAATCGCTCTTAAGGGAAAATGCATTTTAAGTTTTAATGAAACGTGTTACTACTTAGATCACCTTGTTTTGAGGATGGATCAGACTGACTCCGTGTTTGTTGATGGCAATCAAGAGCATCTCCGGGTAGTTGGGCTCCGTTGTCTGCTTCACCTCAAAGAACGCAGACCCAAATGTCGGCCATCGATAAATTATCTTCAAGAAAGTGATTTTAGCATCTTCTGGACTCATACCTAAACACGAACCAATCTAAGATTGTTAATTTTTCACTAAATTAAATAAGACATTCATTTATATTTCATATATTATTTTTATTGTTATTAAATCCGATTATGTTAGATAAAAAAAAGACAGTACAAAATCTAGCAATGTTATCTGCATAAGTTTTTATAAAATTAACTTCATGAGTGCACATATTGTTCCTAACAATATGCAAGTTTAATAATTGGGCCAGAGCTAAAGAACTTTGATATATTTCATATTAATGCAATACAAAAATAAACAGATGCTATCAACTTTTAAAAAAATTCAGATTAATAGTTACCAGCATCCTGGTTGTAAGCAGCTACAATAGCCCGCTTCCAGTCTGCAGAACTCTGCACCTTAAGCAGATCTCCAGGAACAAGCTCTCGCAGCATTTGGCTGGAAATACCAAATAGATTTTATTTGGAAAGAACAATGCTAAGACCGATAATAAAATTTGCAAAATGCATACCACTTTTAAAAATTTAGGAGATATGGTATTATCTACAATACAACATACAATAAGGTAGACTTTTTTAATATTACTGAAGTTATTAAGAGCTTAACACTTTCGCTGCGAGTGACTTTATTGTTATTAGTTCAATATAGTCAGTGCTATCATGATTTAATTTTCCAGACACAGATAGGCTCTTCTTAATTTGTCTGATTACTAATGATAAGGAGGATGCCCAGCCCTAACGAGGCTTGTGCTCTTCAAGACATAGCCCTTTATTAGTGTTTGTTGATTGATCAGCCTAATATGCATACTAAATCTCTGGATCATCATCATCTCTTAGGATGATCTCTTAGGTGGACTCTTAGGTCATCATCATCCATTGATTGACGTTTCTGTTTTCACAGGTTGTCCTTTTGGACCTCCATTTTTGTCTATCTCTCCAGGTTCCTCTTTCTCCACTTTTCTTTTCTGCATTCATCCTCTTCCACCTTTCACACTTGGTCCTTGCACCTTACTCTCAGTCCTCCTTTTGGTATTCTTCTCCAAAAAAAAAGAGGGCTACTAAACTCGGCAATCTATTGCTTCTTGTAGTGTTATCACTTTTAACCTTTCTCTGGTTATTTTGTTCCTTATTCTATCTCTTATGCTAATCGTCTCTAGTCTTCTTAAAAATCTGCTATCTGTAATCTGCTTAAAATTATCTTTTGTCCATTTCCACATTTATGCTCCATATAATAAGATTGGTAGATAGTAAATCCTGTGCATCAATATCTTTGTTTCCTCTCTAATACCTCACTTTAATAATTGTTTTTTCTTCTGGCATAATACATCTGGCAAAATATTAAAAAACTGTTCACTCTTCCATATTCTATTTTCTATCTCTTTTCTTATTTTGCTCTTGTTTGTTATTTTACTCCCTAGATAACAAAATGCATCTACCTTTTCCGGGACATTCCCTTTAATTGAAATGTATTTTTTGGTTTCTTCTGTTCTCTGTCTTCATAAAAAATAGATATATAGTTAGTGAAATATATTTGGACCACTAGCCCTTTCCTCAGTTATTGTGCCACGCAATGTCCAAGGCAGGCAGTATCGACGTTTTATTGACGTATTTTCACAATGTTGACAATTCGCAATACCTAAAAAAACGAGCCAAATCACAATCTATATGCCAAAGTTTGGCATTTGATCAATCATTTCAATGAAGTTATTGAGTAGTACTACTACCCTCCCTAAAAAGCTATCTGTCCATAATGAAAATATGGTTGGCACAAAAACAGCACCAAGACCACTGTAAAATAATATTCAAAATCTATATTCAAATAATGATTTGAATATTCAATAATGAATATTCAAAATCTGTGGAACAATTTATGACTCGGTAAGTAGCTATTGTTCATATTTAACTTGTTAATAAAGGGCTAATCCAGCAGAGAATAGGAAAAATAAACAAACTTGAATTTAGTTACAGTGGTGGTAACATTTTTGGAATTGTGTCATTATTTGAATTGAGGTTTACACATCTTCGCAGACAATTTGATTTCAAATGTAAGACTAGCTCAGAAATGTACAATACAGTTTGACTTATGTCACAGCAACAGTAAAAAATAGCATTACAGAAAAGGTTTACCTGTTTATATAAGAAACTAGCGTACCCGTCGCGCGTTGCTGCGATTTCAGAGGAAGACAAGATTACATCCAATTTATTTTACATTGTTTTATTAAAAAAACAGTATCTAATTAAACATAAAAAAATCGTTTCGCTTTCAAAAATTTAATCGAGGGCTTTTTTATAAACAATATTTTTTGTTCTTCCGTTTTGTGTGTACACAAAAAGATTGGTTGGTTTTCCAACGCGGGAGCAGGCCACATAGAGTTGTCCATGTGAGAAACATTGATTTGTTAAGTCAAATCCACACACTTGCAGTGATTGTCCTTGAGATTTGTTTATAGTAATTGCGAAGGCAAGTCGCACAGGAAACTGCAAGCATTTGAAATCAAACGGAATATCTGTCGGGATCATTGGAATCCGTGGCAATAAGACATCTTCTCCCTTGAATCTGCCATTTAAGATGGACGCTTCTATTACATTGTTCATCAGTTTCTTTACTATTAGTCTTGTGCCATTACATAATCGTGGAGGGTTGATATTTCTGAGAAGAATGATGGGCACACCTATTTTTAATTTTAAAATATGTGGTGGTACCCCTGGCAAATCAAGTGAATTCAAGAATTCTGTTGGATAATTTACAACTTCGTCTTGATTCATCACCGTATCTATGGACATATATGTTGTTTCTTCGCCAGGTATTCGGTTTAGGATACTGTTATTGATCGCATTGACATCGTTGTTAGTTGCTGCTAATATAGCACGAACACTAAGCCACTGGTGATTTTGATGATTTTGTTCAATATTTGGAAAAACGTATTGTATTAATTCTTCTTTGGTTGATGTAAGATTACAGAAGTTTGTTGGCAGTGTGACACATTGGGTGGATCTTTCAATTGCCATATTTCCATTCCCAATATCTAGCAATTGCTTTGAGAATAGTTTGGCGGAAGCATCTTCCTGTAGCTGAACTCGCATGTTTGTTTTAAGAGTTAATTTATTTACATGTCGCCATACCACCGATGATTTTAGGCATGCATTCAATTCATCTGCGGGTGTAGAGCGTGGTATTACTGGGAGAGTTTGTCGAAAATCTCCAGACAATAAAATCAGTGCTCTGCCAAAGGGTTGTCCAGTTCCCCTCACATCTTGTAGTGTATAATCGAGCGCTTCCAATGCTTTTTTGTGAGCCATGGTGCACTCATCCCAAATAATAATCTCACATTTTTGTAGAACGTTGCCCATTCCAGAATTTTTGGTGATGTTGCATGTTGGTGTGTCAGTGTTTTGCAAATTCAATGGCAATTTCAATGCCGAATGCGCTGTTCGACCACCATCCAAAAGTGTTGCCGCAATTCCTGATGATGCAATTGCCAGTGCAATTTTATTCCTTGATCGGATGGTTGCCAATATGACTGAAGTAAGAAAGGTTTTTCCTGTACCTCCAGGTGCATCCATGAAGTATAACCCGCCACTTTTATCTGTAATAGCTTGCATGATTGTGTCATATATAATACGTTGCTCAGGAAGCAATTTAGGAAGGTTATTCTCAACAAATGTACTCAAATCATTGACATCGAAGTGTGTTTCACGATGCAAATCACGATCATAAGCACCATTTACCAGTCGATTTGGTGCACTCATTCCAAAATCCACCAATCCTTTGTTAGCGATAGCTAAACATATATCCTCGACCGAAACCAACGCCTCATTATACACGTTTGGTGTATTTCCGAATTCGTTGCTCGCAAATGATGTAGGATGTCTTCACTCATACATTCTTTGTACTTTTCCCAAAGAACTTTAGGATTGGATGGAAAACATGTTGTGAGTATTATTGCAAACAAAGTGCGTATTTGCTGTGGTTGAGCAGTATTCGATGCGTCAGCGAGCGTTGTGTCCCAATGGGCATCGTTTTCAAGAAGATTTAACTTCTAGCAAGCTTCTCGATTGGTTGAACACACTTCACCATTTACTGATCTCAGTTCTTCAAATGATCTAGGCCCACGTACGTTAACCAATAGCAATCGCAAGTAAAAACATTCCTGATTGTTTGGATGGACTGTATAAAGTCGGCCTAACGCGTCAGACGAATACAAATTTGGATGTCCTTCAACTGGTCTGCCCTGTTTTCGACGTTGAAACTTTTTCTCTGATGTATTCCATGTGTAGTATTTCGGTATTTCTGAGTATAGTAAAGTTCTTGCGAACAAATCATCAGTGCACAATGTAAAGAAACCAGTTAATGTGGTTTGCGGTGGTAAGACAGCTCTCACTTGAACATTTTCCGGTGTAAAATACACACGCAGTCCATTTTCAAGATGTACTGCCAGATGTACAATTGTTGGATGACGTTCATGAATTAGAAATGAAAAAATACGCCAAACAGCTTCATTGCTACTTATGTAGCGTCCCAATTGGTATCGTTCGATTTCATCTATTGATACAGATGCATTTCTCACTCCAAAAACTGCCATATCGCTTTCTTTGTTGACATATTTACAAATGTATTTGATTGATTTCACTGAATTACAATAGGTACTCGACATTGATATGTGCTTTGAATGTCTTTGACAGTAACGGTGAATACGGCACAATCCATCGATTATCGACTTCAATGTCATTGTTGCGCACTTTTAGAGTTATTAATTTACCACCATCTTCCGTTGATCGTCTACGATATTGTGGATATCCATAATTTCCAGTGATAGTTTCACTGTGTAACTCTCTTGGATAGCGTTTAGTGCATTTCCCATCCTTCATGCACGGGGAATTATTGTTAAGCGCACCACATGGCCCATGAATCATGTTTTTCCTGACGACTTCAAATAAGCCGGGATCAATGTCAACATTAGGTATTTCTGCCGAAATAACTTCATCAATTTTGTCTGGTGTAATTTTGTTGATCAACCAGATCAAAATGTGTGCATGCGGTAATCCTCTTTTCTGCCATTCAACCGAATACATCCAACAGCGTGTCTCTCCAAAAACATGTTGTTTAATGATGAAATCTATCATTGATTTCAACTTTTGTTTGAAAACTCGTGCAATGATGTCATGACGATCCAGAGGCGATTGTCCAGGTAACAAAAGTTCCTTAATTTCATCCCAAGTAGGATTGCAAGTGAATGTAATAAACAAATCTGGACGGCCATATGCGCGGACATAAGTCATTGCGTCTTGTGCGTACTCATGCATGTGCCGTGGACTTCCTGTGAATGAAGCGGTAGTATGACCATTTTCCCTACTTCATTGCAATTTCCATCAATAGCAATTGCATCACGTAGATGTACATATTCTTCTGAACGAAGTTTGGTTTGGTTCAGTCGAATAAACAGCAGTCGTTCTGTCTCAATTTTTGCATACATATCTACAATGTACTGACTAAACAACTGCCGACATTTCAAAATGTGATTGTCAGTGTTGTCACGAATCATCAATCTATAAGAATAGTAGTTCATGGCACTCACTTTCTTATTGGTCTCCTCATCTATTTGTGGGTTCCTCATTTTGATATTGAAGTGATACCCATCTTCTCCTAGTGGAAATAAGATTGGATATTGCAACGCGTCATATGATCTATGAGTTTCGGATACTCTATGAAGATTACCATTTCTGCGATGAAGTACTATGTCACGTGAATTAAATTGTTCACCAACTATGACAATAGCTACTTCATTTATTGTTGGTGCATTGTATCGTCTTTCGTGTTGTCCGACCGGTGTTTTGTCAGCCATAATGACAACAACGTGATCATCCGTTGGCATTCGCTCGAGGGCCGTCTTGAAAAGTCGAACTAATTCGTTATGTTGATCAAACAAATCTTGTAATGAAGCAATGATTTCTCGATTAGTTCCAGTATAAAATCGACAACGCTGATCAACTTGCTCATTAGTTGTTCCCATAAAATATATGTGGAGAAACTTGTGGTCTGAGTCCGGCAGTGGTAGAAGGGATCCAGTACGATGATAAATTTGCCCTTGAACTTTAAATGTTGGCATATAATTATCACGAATAATATCAGTTGCACCGAACGATGTCATTTGGAAACATGAATTGTACTTGCAAATGTTTTTCAAGAAATGCTTCGACTGAGCAGTATCTCCAGATACCAACGAAGAAAATGGTTCGGGTGGTATGTTCAATTCTGGCAATTTTACTTTACCACCAGCGCAGCACATTCCTGGTGGTTCAGTTTTGAACTTCAAAGCCCAGCAACATGTGCATATTTTGTCCATTTTCCCAATGACGATACTTCTATGGGCACCGTAGTCATATTCAGGATTGTAGTTGAACGCAGCAAGACACAAATCAGCATCTAGTGGCCGTCTGAATCGAGCATTACGCTCTCGATTGCTGCCTAGTCTTGCTTCCCGTTGCTCGTTGGTTTCATTAGCTTGGGCTTCAGCAGTTTGTCTTCTAACAGCTTCTATTCTTGCTTCCCGTTGCTCGTTGGTTTCATTAGCTCGGGCTTCAGCAGTTTGTCTTCTAACAGCTTCCAGTCTTGCTTCCCGTTGCTCGTTGGTTTCATTAGCTCGGGCTTCAGCAGTTTGTCTTCGATCAGCTTCTAGTCTTGCTTCCCGTTGCTCGTTGGTTTCATAAGCTCGGGCTTCAGCAGTGTGTCTTCGATCAGCTTCTAGTCTTGCTTCTCTTTGCTCGTCAGTTTCTGAAGATCGAGCAGCCCTTTTCCTTCGTGCTTCAGGTGTGCATCGCCCTATACATTTCCTTTTGGGTGGCATAATTTTTATAGAAGACCCACTAAAATTAACATGTCGTGTAAGTTAGTTTATTTACAATAAATCAAAACATAAAAATATAAACAGTTTAAAAAATTAACACATGGTTTAATTTAATGTTGACATATTTAAAACCCACAGCTGATATTCTTTTTATATTTGACTTATTATACCTTCATGCATCCTGCTATTTGATTAACATCGAAACTTTAGAAGTCCAAGGGATGGAGCCCTGAGGGATTAAAGAAACGGGAATAGGACAGAAACCTTCCCTGGGGTATATAGAACAACTTCCCCAAGTTTCATGGCGATCGGCTGGACGGTTTGGTAGCGCATAAAGGATAGACAGACAAACAAACATACATTGGATTTTATATATATAGATAAACTTACAGCTCCTAGAAGAAAACATTCTTAGAAGAAAAAAAATAAAGTTTAGCAATGTTTTAGAATAATAAAGCTCCCATCCACTATTAAACCCTAATGGTCCACCCTCTGGCCAATGACACTGGACAATTGAACTCTTAAGTATCAAAAACAGCCTCGTGGCCAAAACATATAACACTTGAGAAATGGGAATTAACTAGCTGATTTTGTAGCCTTTCCACTTCACTCCATATTAACTGTAAAAGTCTATGGATTAGATGTCTGATGCCCCGGCCTAAAACCCATCTTACATCAGACCAGATCTGTTTGTTTTAATCTCTAGTATTTATGATTTGACAGAAGGTCGTCAATCATAAGTTGAGATAATCATCATCCGTTGATGTTTCTATTTTCACGGGTCGTCCTACACAGCCTCATCCGTTTTTTACTATCCCTCCAGGTTTCCTCTTCTACCATTTGTCTTTTCTACATTCCTCTTCTCTCCACATCCTTTCACAATTGGTTTTCTTTCTCTTTCCTCTTTCTCCAGGGCTATCTTCAATAATCTATTATATCCAATCCCCTTAACATGCCCCATCCACTGTATCCCTCTTTTATTGTCTCTTGTTGTGGTATAACTTTCAAATTTTCTGTGGATATTTTGTTCCTTACAGGCCCGCCCACCCCCATCCACATCGTGAGGGATGAGCAACGTCATGAAGTTGGTGATTGACAGCAGGGATGTTGTTTGCCCTGGTACCTGCAAGGCTGCTGGTAAGGCAATACAGGAACTATTCAAAGTGACGGCTAATGGGGCCATGGTGAAGCTATGACAATGCTTAGGTTTAGCTAAGCAATAGTGGATAAAAATGCTTTCAAGGAATGGGTTGAAATAATCATCATGAAACTTGTTTTCTACTTGTATATATGAATACTTGTAAAATAAGAAATATTTTCTATAGGTCATTAAAAAACTCACGGAATAGCCTGTAACTCCTGTTTGCTCTCTCCAAATCTTACTCGGTAGACAAGAGCAGCGAGCCTTGCAGCCTCCTCTTTTGTACATTTGTGGTAACCTGTACATAAAAATATTACATGGTTTACAGTAATTGGAAGAAGTAACACTATGTACTAGCTCATGTTTTTATAACTGGGAGTAGCTCATTTTTCTATAAATATGTACGCATTAGCTTGTTTTACGACACTATCCCAACATATTTTTATTGAACCAAATATTGCCAATCTATGGGCAAATTTCTGCTGACAATAGTGTTCGTCAGGAGCAAAGTAGTTACATTTTATACTGCTTGTCTAAAAAAACTATGAGAGATGAAAACTAACTTTAAATAAAGAGATTTAGCAAATATCATACTAAATCCAACTAAAAAATTGGCAATCCTGAAAAATGAAAACATTGAAAATTAACGTACTTCACAAGTTATATTCTAAGTTTGCATTGTGACAGTTGTATTTAACCCTCCAAGTGATATGCTGAAATGCTTTTAAGTGATACGCCATTTTCCAGTCATTTGATAAGTATTTTTGAAAATTCAATAAATAAATAGACATAGGTCGTATTATATATAATTTTTCAACAATAACTATACAATATGATTATGTTATTATGTCGTTACCTTATTTATTTATTTTTTTGTGGTAGCTGCAGCCAATATGTATTTTTTTTACACATGAAAAAAATTAACTTATAGAGTGTAGCTTCTAAACTATAAACAATTGAAACTGAGATAAAAACATTAACCCTTTCCACTCCAATTACTGGGAACCCAGTTTCCCTATCAGCTCCATTTACTTTTAAGCAAAGATTGCCTACTACATTTGTTCAGTGGGAAAAACATATATCTGATAGTTTCAAAAAGCTGATGTATTTTTTCTTTGTTTCTTCTATGACTAAAGTATAGATTAATATAAAATAAAACATGTATTTTTATTTTCAAAATTTTTTAATTATATATATTTATTGGAACAAAATTGAATTTCTAACAAAAAAACGGATACAAGAAGAATTTTTGAAAAATTTAAAATAGGAAGAATAGTATTTGTTGTTTGTTTTTTGTATCCTTACAAACAAAAAAAAGTCATTTTCAAATATTTTGGACTAAATTATACATAAAAAATATATATAATTCTAAAACCGAAGTTTTTTGAAAAACAACATTTTTACCGAAAAAATTATTTTCACTGCAACTAGTAAACAATTGCTCCATAAATTTTATTTTATTGCTTAGCAACAGTCAAAAGGTACATAATTTAGACCAAATTTGTAAGTAAAGCTTTTTTCAATAATTCAAAACATGTTATCAGCTAAAAATATAAACAGACAAAATCTAATAGCCTACTTGCAACGCTCTTTCATTTTCATACCGGTTACACATAGGCCTACGGTAAAAATACTTATGAACATACCGTACAGGAAATGTAAAAGATGAAAAGAAATGTTTTAGGCACATAACTAGTTGGATAATAAATCCTCGTCAAATAGTAAGCTGGTAACACCGTCATCACTGAGGTTCGAAAACGAAACTATTCTGTCGCCACTTCCATCATTTGGTAGAATACTACTGCCGTCGTCTTCACCCATTTTATTCGACAGGAATCATCGTCGTAAAAATAAAAATATTATGAATAAACAGTAAAACAACAACGATAACCTAGCAACAACAATGCATTTTATCATTACGAACATATGACGGAACAAAGTGAGTGCAGATAGCTGTTGCAGTCAGCCAGCTGTTTACAGAGCAGCCACAGACGACAAACATTACATTTTCTGAGGTTTGTTTACCGATACTAAACTCAAACGGTTCCGAAAAAATTCTACAGATAGCAGCACATATCAAACAACAACCCTAGCGGTCAATAATGTAACTACGTCAGTCTAAATACAATCATAGAACGTTTTTATAGAGACGTCGGGCCCGGCCCGACATTGGAGTTAGTGCGGTAAGTTGCGTGGCGGGGCTGCCCCGCCACTTGAGTGGAAAGGGTTAAATTGTTCAGAATTAAATAACAAATAAAATATATACAATACATATTGTCACTACAACTAAAGGAAAATAAATTATATTGAAAAAACTGAAACTATCTACAACTTCAATACAACTCTTCTAATCAGAATCTCCTTCTTGGGCTTTTCGTTTGCTATCCTTGACTGTAGGCCTATAAAAATGTTGCAATTTATGATGGCAAGTTGGATGAATGCCACAATTACAACTAGGGCACCAGAAGTTGCTTCTTTTTCATTTTGTAGTTGGGCCATTTGAACATATTAAACACAATCTCTCTTTTCCTCCTGGCAAATATTGCAGTTCTTCTGGTTGATTTATTGTTGGATCAACTTTCATATCATCATGTGCCAAACCAAGTATAATACTATCAATAAATTCATCTCTGGGTAGAGGCTTATCTGTATTTTTAGAGTACAAAATAAATGCATCAAAAACAGCAATGTCAATAAGGTTGAACATTATTTTCTTCCAGTACCTTTTACTGATAAATGACAAATACTTTTATCACTATAGTCAGCAACTCCCATTTTTTCATTATATTTATCAATTACTATTGTTTTATTGCCCTAATACTTTTTTTGCTGGTTATCATCCGATCTTCTTCGTGGCATCTGGTTGTTAAGAAGAACTGGTTTTCAAGTCACTTTTTACTTATAGCCTACTAATAGTACTTTGTTTTGTCTGTAATAAATGCTTTCTTGAGCACTTAATTTTGCTTGAACTACATTTTTCGATAATTCCTTAGTGTTGCTGTTGGCTGTGCCAGTAATGAAAGTTTTCTTATAAAGCAATTTACGGGCCAACGGTAACTTTGTATAAAAGTTATCTGTGAAAATGTGATAACCACTATTCAACAGATTGTATTTTCTTAGTAGATCCTTCTACAGGGTTTTGTCCTTCAGAGAGAAATTCCTTGCAATTATATAAGGCTACATGCATAATATAACTTAAATCACTATCGCAGAGTTCAAACTTTTTTATACCAAACCAGGCGTGTTTTATATTGGGCATACATTGGATAAACACGCATCAGTTTTTCATTCCAATAAGCGACTCATCAACTGAAAGGTGTTGGCTATGTACAAAGTGTTCCTTTAGTCGGATATTTATGTAGTCATAAAATTCTCTTATTTTATACCAAGGGTTATAATCTACATTGTTACGGGGCACGGGTTGTTTGGAGCTAAGACGAATCATTGAACGTATTATCTGAAATCTAATTATTGACATTATGTTTGGGAAAAACCCAATGTACCTATTTCTTTTCTTACTCCAATAGTCATCAACATTTTTTATTCTAATTAGTCCCATATTCAATACTAACGCAACATATTTTTCATCTCATCTTTGGTGACATCAAACCATTTTTGAATTTGGGAAAATTCCCTCAACTCACCAGTTTTTTTGGTAATAAAACTGTCTGCATAGGCATTAGTTTCTCTAACCAGCATGTCCCAAATAAAATTAGTAAAAAATAGGTAAAAATATTCAATTGGTTTAGAGTTTCTGGGAAGGCAGTTTTTGATGCCTACATCCTGGCAGTAAATTTCGCTTTCAATGTTAAGCTCTGGCTTAGGGGGCAAAACATGAACCCAATTTGTATTAGGTAATAATCTTTTGGCAAGTACTGGACATTACTGTTTGGAACACTAGAATCACTATCACTAGCAGACTCACCACCAGCATTTTGAAGTTCATCCTCACTTCCTGATGTATCATCACTCAGAGAATCATTATTTGGTTTTCAACACCTGGTAAATCACTCTCATCACTTGAAACGTCATATTCCTCTTCTAAAATATCTCAAATATCGTCAGAACGACATGGGACAACCACTAACAATAACAGTAACAACAAAACTTACAACTGAGGCAGTGACATGCGCACAGTGTAGTGGATGGAGCGAGTGACACCTGTCTTTGTTTAGCAAAGTATGTGAGCAAAAACTACTACTCAATGATTCGGAAACAGTGGTCGATGTAGCCAAAGAATCGATGATTCGATCAGTACAATAATCAACTGTATTCGATGAACGGTTGCCGAGCTACGCGGCACGAATGAAATGAGTTGTTTTCAATGACTTTATCACTTCACAAAACTGTAAAAGAGTAATTTTCAATGACTCATGTCACTTAGAGTTAAAAAAAAGGGGAAAACAAAATATTTTATTGATAAATTAATGGCTTGATACTAATGAAAATTAATTAATACTCTAATATGCTATTTTAAGCTGCCGAAATCATTGTTTTACAACAACAAAATTTCTTACTAAAAATCTGAGTTCGAGTTGTGTGATACAGTGATCATCTCGCCTTGAGGATGGCTTACTGTAATGTGGCCGAAATGTCAGCAATGTTTGTACATAGCCCACTGACGCGGTTGAAACCTGAAGACCAAGAATTTGTTAGTGACAGTGACAACCGTGGAAGCCTATCCATGAAGAAAATTCCTTACTGTTAAAAAATTTAATTCCCAGTTCAACATAAAGTTTTTCACTGTGTTTATTTAGATCCCCACAATATTTTTTTTAATAAGCCTATTATGTTATCAGCAGCAGTGACCAATGGTTGGTTTGATTAACACTAACGAATCAAGCTTAGAACGATTAAATTAAATAACTGTGATAAACAGTACAAGTTTGTTTTACCGTTACTTATTGTTTACATTATTGTTCATTGTGTTGTTGTTATTTGAAATACTAAATAATAAGTAACAATAAAACAAACTTGTACTGTTTATCACAGTTATTTTTCATAACTTAAGACTGTTGTGGAAGTTGAGCCGGAGCTTGAAGGTGGAAATTATTCACACTTTCCGCACAGTGGAATATTTCCCCTCTTACTGAAAGCCCTATATCAGCTATAAATATAACACACAAGTCGCAATCTGTCCAGCTTAGTTATATGGCGGCACGTCTACCCGGCACCAAATCTGACCACCGCTCTAAGGTTAATCAGGCGTTAATAATGTCACAACTTAACCCGGCACCGAGACAGTTTGAAGGTAGGGGAGCTGGGTTCCCCCTCCACAACACCAAACATACGCCCCTCATTCTCTTCTTTCCCTCCCTCGAACCCTAGGCATCTCATCGCCCTAACTCCTTTAACCTAACCTAACCTATTGAACAAAGCGTTGCCTTCATTTTACAAAGCTCACCCCCATTCATTTTAAAACCATCACACACCTTCGTTTAGTAAAGCTCAGTCCCCGGACATGGACAGCGCGAACCTACGGCACCTTACGAAAAGGGGAGGGGAAAGAGAAAGGAGGGGTTGGGAGGGGGTAGTGTAGGTGGAATGGGTAAGAGGGGTGGCTGGTGCCGGGTTGACATACTGTCATGGCGGCCAGTGAAAGGTCCAGTGCCGGGTTGACGTGTTTTTTTATAACATATAAAGCTTGGTGCCGGGTTGATGAACTCCCAGTTATATAACTGTGTTTTTTAAGATATTAGTTATTTTTTTCAATATATCAGGTTTTTTATTCAAGCAAACTGTTTTGAATTTACAGAGCAGTGTGACGTCTACCCTTTAACATGTAATGGTTTACTTTTAAAATATAATATTGGAATATTAAATGTTGGAATAATTAAAACCTGATGATTGATTACCAACCTCTCAGTAGTTTAGGTAGCTCCTGATGGAAGTGGAAGATGAGGTCTGAGTTGCGATCTTTGCCTGGCACCGTGTTGGTCCACAGCTTCTTCATAAAGAACACCTGATATGTAAACTGTGGTGTTGTACCTAGTAACAAGAGAACACAAGTTATGATACAGCATGTGTTAAATTTCAAAAGAATATGACAAAATAATGTTGAAATTCAAATCTCTTTGATATAGTCGGCGAGTCACGAGAAGTCATCTGAACTTCATGTCTCTGTGATATTGAAGGCGCTAATGTCCATTTAAACAGCAAGTCATGTAGTGTACCTGTTGTAATTACTAATTATGATATGTACACTACTGACTTGTGCTGTTTCAATGGAAATCAGCGCCTTCACTATCACAGAGGCATAAAGTTCAAAGGACTTCTCGTGACTCACTGAGAGTATGAAAATTAATTTACTACAACAGAAAATAACTAATTTATCATTAACGTTCCTTTTTGGAAGAGTTTTTAAACAGTCCAGGTATCAAAGATATGTCAGTTTGTGTGTTTTACAAGAATCAAGAATCATTTATTGTCATATTAACCAATGGTATCGACAAAGTCAGAGTTACAGCAACACATTTGCTAAGTCAAGCTTTAAACTAATTCTTAAAACTAAACCAATAATAACATTTAAGTGTTGTGGTCGACCTGGTTGGCTCACTATGTTATGCTCAAGAATTATATAAAATTACAAAAGTAAACAATATTACATCTCTGAGAGTGGGCAATGTTAATAAATAAAAGCTGTAACAATTAAATAATAAATTTAAATCTATATATATTATAATTTCTAAAGTACTTTTTTTTGTCGGTACGCCATAACTTTCTTAATTCTTCACCAATTTTCATAAATAAGGTGATTTTTTAAAGATTTTTTTACCCAATACTTGATGAAAATATACAAATCTCTCATTTTCCAATAGTTTTTTGGAAAAACGACCTATTATATCATTCTGCGAGTAATTTAAACTTGAAATGTTTATTTACATTATTCGATCAGCTGTAACATGTGAATTAAATAAATCAAAACAAACATTAGGTTAAATTGCACTCTAACTATGCATTACTAACTATACTGTGTGCACTTTAATTAAGAGGGATTTAAAGAGAATACAGTGCGAATGCTTCGCACGGGTCGGCTAGTATATCATAATTATAACAAAGATATAAGTATACTACTTTTAATAAATACCACAAATAAATAGTTAACATAAATAAATAGATTACTCAAATAAATAACAATAAACAAATAGATAGGAACTTGTACTGTAGCTAAAACATAATATTATTTCCGCAGTTAAAAAATTCTTCAAGGGAGTAAAATGGGTTTTCTAAAAGCCATGTGGAAAATCTTGTCTTAAACTGTTTAAAAGGATATTTGCTGATAACAGGCCTCAAAAAATTAAAAACTTTAATTGAAATAACAATATGACTATTTTTTGTTTTACTGAGCCTGTAGAAATCTATTGAAGCATCATGTTTGTGTTATATCCATGACTGTGTCATTCTTAAAATTCAATAAATGAGGTCGGTTAAGAATATAGATAACAATGTCAAAGATGTAAAGGTTAATGATGGTTTGTAGTTTAAAACTAATAAAAAGGGGTTTACATTGAGCCAAAATATCACTACCTGAAATTATTCTAATGGCCTTCTTTTGCATGACAAGAATTTCCTGAATTCTGCTACAATTCCCCAAAGTATTAAACCATACCTGAGCACCGACTGGAAAAATGCAAAATAAGCAGTCCTAATATAATCTGTCTGCACACAATCAGTGAGGCGTCTAAGTAACAATACACAACAATACACAATACAATACACGGGAAAGCTTAGCATAAATAAAGTCAATATGGGAGCTCCAATTAAGATTACTGTCCAAGTGAACAGCTAGAAGTTTTACAGTACTATCCAACTCTGAATCTGAAACTACCTTATTTTTAGTGGGTCTAAGGCTAAAAATAATCTGTTGTGTCTTATTTTCATTGAGCAAAAAACCATTTGATGTAAACCAATGGGATGCCTGATGTAGTGTTTCCTTCGAGATATTAATAAGTTCATCCAGGTTTGTATTTATACTAATAAAATTAGTATCGTCCGCATAAAGTACAGTCTCAGTTGTCTCAACTGCACAAGGTAGGTCATTGATTGAGACTAAAAATAAAAGAGGGCCCAAAACAGAGCCTTGAGGACTCCGAATTGACTTGGAAGCTCTTCTAACCATTCACCATTGACACAAACAATTTGCTTAAGGTTGCTCAGGCAAGATTCAAAGAATTTTATTACTGACTGGTTCAACCCATAGTGCTTTAATTTTAAATAGATGTCATTGTGATCAACACAATCAAAGGCCCTGCTCAAGTCACACAAGATGGCTTGAGCAAAGACTTTGTTCTCGAAAGCATTAAGAACACATTTAACAAGACTTTCTATTGCATCAACAGTACTTTTTCCTGACCTAAAACCATATTGCGATGTGCTCAGAAAACCATTAGATTCCAAAAAGTCACTCAACTTATCATAAGCTACCAGTTCAATTATTTTTGATAGAATAGTATTATAGAGACTGGTCTATAGCTTCCTGGATTACTCCTAGGGCCTTTCTTATAAATTGGAAATATTTGAGACATTTTAAGTTCCTTAAGAAATACACCTTCACTCAAGACACTTATTTATACATACTGTCAGTGGTTCTACATGTTTATTATTTATCATTGATAGATACTCTACCACTCAATGGCCAATCCATCAGTAACAATTCTTAAAGAAGATAGTTCTCAAAATTAATTTAACCCTTGATTATATTTACACCTGCAATGGGTATTTCATCTAGTAGGAATAGTTGTGCGAGGAATTTAATTAGTTTGTGAGGTCTGCTACTACAGCTGGTTTAAACTGCATGACATTTACATGGGCCTACACTAGCGCACTGCAATTGACAACAAAAACAGCTGGTAATTTGAGACACAAAATTAAACATTGGATGAGAAATCTATGTGTGCGTGTGTATAAAATCAACGGTTTAACTCAATTATAACCAGACTAAAAGTAGAGAAATTATTTTCTCAAATACTATTCATAGAACAAACCATCTCTAGAAGGCCTTGCTTTCTTGATCCAGTCAGTCAGGTGACGCACAAAGTCAAAGAAGAAATCTCCCTCGGGTACAGAGATGACTTTGTCTGCAATTTTTACAAAAAGGCTAAACCCTTCGCAGGACCGCAGACTTAGTCTTTGAGCAATGTTGGCACAGAAGTCTTTGGCTCTTGTCGATGAATCCACTTCAAATGCCTATTAAATAAAGAAAGATGTTAAATTTTATTTTAATGACGAGGCTATAAAGATAAATTTGTCACTCTTTAGATCTTTAATAACATTAAAATTCTATTGACAGATATTTAAAACTTACTATAAAATAAACTCTATTGTTAAACTATCTGAATATATACTAATCTTAATCATTACCATTAATAAATGCAAACTACATTTTGAATACATTTAAACATAAAGGAAACAATTGCTGATAACAAAAATGTTTCAAGGTAATTTGAAATGATGACAATATTGAAACCTGAATATGTAATTTGAAATGAGGACAATATTGAAACCTGAATAGTTTACCTTTCTTACTTATCACATTAAAAATGGTGAGATAAAATTCTCCCTATCTCCCTTCCCCCTCCCTCCCTCCCTCTATACATCTTTATTTGTAAGTGGAGAAATAATGATGAACCAATGAATGAGTCAGGTCTTTTGTTTTTATTTGTACAGATTGTACTTTCAGACAGTAATTCATTATTCATCTGTGAACATAACAACAAATGTTAATACATTATTCCCGTTTCATGATGTTAAACAGCCCTTTTGTAAATATTTTTTTTTTAAATCAGCTCTTTTATAATCAGAATAATTTGAATTATTTTCATACATTTAACAAACGAAGTAGTTCTTTATCACATATTATTATATACTAATTAATTGAATGTGGTCTTTACAAAGAATGACTGCACATTAGTGTTTTCTTCACAGTTATTTCCATAAGTCAAAATGAATCCATGGACCGTTGTGACAAACAGAGGTAGAGCTTTTCACAGTTCAAACACATACCTCTTTACACACTAGCGTATTTGAAATTTACGTCAATCCAATTGTCACTGTTCGGTCTAAACAACTAACCTCATCCGTGTCATCAGGGAAGTAGACCTTGTGGAATATCTGGGTAGTCTTGTGCTGTATGGCCTCTACTTCAACCTGGTGCGGCGGGTATTTGCGTTGGCCATTCCGCAGGGTCTTCTGAAGGCGTTGCAGGGAGTCCTGGGAGATGGGATGTCTCCTTGTCCTCAGGAACAACGTCAACTCCTACAAATAACACTCAGAGAGGTAAGTACTTTTTACTAATTTGTTCTTTTAGTAACCATTTGCTATCAGCATTTTTATAAAATCATGTTTTGAGATCTATTAATTTATAAAATATATCATTAGAAAGTTCCATTTTACAGATAAATGAACAACTAGAGGTACAAGTTGATTCCTCTCCAAGTTTATTGCTCTTGGATTGAATCAATTGGTTGTTGAATGGCAAGCTTGACTGTATACTAACTTTGAGTAGACTTTGGCTGCAAGCAAAGAGACCTGTCGCTAGCCACATCAGCTCCCAGCCTCTTTCCTCACTCATCCGATTGCGGTTGTCCGTCAGTTGACGCATCAGCTGGCAGTAGATCTCATCCCGCAGAATCTCCTGCCCAAACAACGATTAATTAACTGTGTTGTTTAACCATTTTTCTGAATATAACATTTAATTTTGCTGTTAACATTTGTATTACTACTTTAAAAATTACAAAATGTAGATATTAGAAAGTTCAAGTAATTTTACTTATTAAGTTAAAAGTTGTTTCAGAAGAATGTTAGTTAAATAAAGATATTTTTGTCATTAAAAATGTTATGATATACTTAGAAATTAGTTAAAGAACGTTAAAAGCTGTTTCTAATATTGTTGTATTTTTTTTTAAGAGGATGATGTTTTACTATTTTGAACTAACACTTATAACAGATATAGAAAATAGTGCAAATTTAACTGCATAATAATTAATACTCCATGATATGGTACTGTGGCGTAGTGCTGTAACCCAGCAATTTGGGTTAAGTAATTGGAGATTGTAAGTGATGTTATGTACACAGTCCTCAGAACTGACACGGCAAAAGTTCTGTCATTGGCAAGGAGACTATAAGAGAAGTCTAGGTTGTCCATGTCGCCCAGGGGAGAGAAAAAACGCAGGTAAGTTACCCAATACTATGTGGTTGAGATTCTACGACAAGCCGTAAGTCCACTTTTTGCTCTTGAGCTGTTAATTAATTTGCCTTTATAAGAATCAATCCACTTTGGTTAGTAACAAATTAGAGATAAAAAAGTTTTTTGCAAATACACAATTAAATAAAAAAATTAGTAGTTTCCTGTAGAAGATCCCCTCAAAACAGAATGTCTACTAATCCTGTTTTTACTTGCATAGAGTAAGGTATCATATGAGTTCTAGCATAAAGTCCTAGAGGTCACAGTATGTTATTCCCACCTGATAAACCTGCTTATAATCTCTCACTAAAATTTTATTTTCAAAGAGACGGCAGAGTTAACTAAGCCTTATATATTTTCAGAATATATAAGGCGTGTGTACTTGTATCCACAGAGGGGTGTGTGTGTATGTGTGAAAATATGTGTGAGCGTAAATATTATATCAATTTCATGTATTATTGTTTGTGAGAGTTGTTGTATACTTGTGTTAGTTGTACATAAGTATAATTGTAAATATTCATTGTGTGTATGCGTGGTTCTTATGAAGGCCTGTAGTAAATGAGATGTTGTGAGTGTATGTGTGTGTATGGTTCAATGTAAATATATGTAGTAATTGTGTGCATGTATGGTTGTTTATGGAGGTCTGTCGTAAATGTGATGTGTGTGGTATGTGTATGTGTGTGAGAGCGTATGCGCATGTATGGTTTAAGTGTAAATTTATGTATTGTGTCTATGACGGTTGTTATTAAGTACTGATTATAAATATAAGTACAAGAGGATAGTTCATTGTATGCTAGTTATATTTACATAATGGAGTTTAAAAAATTTGTTATTTTATTTGGGAAGTGGAGACTACTGTAAAATTTTAAATACATTTTGTTCATTTTCTTATATTTGTGATTTTGTATGTATTTATCAGTGCACAACATTTTTTCATTTAAATGTGTTTGCTATGTAAAATTTTACTTTAAGAGCCATCAAACTTTATTTATAAAAGAGAAGAATTATATAAGTAGCAGACTGCCATAGTACCTCTTTTTATTAAAAGTAAATGTGTGCCTCTAATCAGGCATTGCCTGAGAGGACCTATTCATTTCATTTATTTTATCCACATAATCAAGGATTTAAACTATTAAAGTAATAATAAAAACACATTGTGTAGATTCTCAAGGTCAGTATCACAGAAGTCATGTATGGTATTCTTTATTATAAACAGGTGTTTGGAGTATGTGTTTTTTAGTCTAATTGTAAAATATGTTATGTTATTTATTATATACTTCTGTAAATATTGTATCACTTTTGTAATGATGTGTTTTGTATGTATGCTGTGGATGGAATAAATAAATTATTATTATTATTATTATTATTATATTATAACAATTTAATCAACAAAAACACAAATATTCAGTTCCATGTACATTCGTCTGAGTGTACAATCTAACATATTAATTTTTAGCCTAACCCCGTTGGAGTGATGGTATAAAAGAAAACAACACAGACTATTCACACAAAAAACTGTGCTAATATTGAAGTGTGGTATAGTTTCTCAAAATATGAAAATTTTTATTCACAGATATGATTAAAAAAATTAAAATAACATACGTGTTTAAGTGGCCCATCAAATATCTGGTCAGTATACTCATTAGTAGCTCTCCGCTTGGCCGGCAGGTCTCCACAATACTTGAGTATAGCTGTGAACGCGAAGCAGGCTTCTTCCGCAAGTTCTTCTTTGCCAACTAGCTTGCGAAGCAGAGGTTGTTTAAGGGGGTCTCTGGAGTGGCGCCACAACTCATCTGGAAGCCCCCGTCGTGCCGACGTCAATGTCAGGGCCTTAGACATTGTCCTCTTGGGTGGTAACCTGCCGTAACATTAAATTAATAAATGAAGAGGTACGGTACTCTGATAGATCAAAGAAGACATAAATAAGATAAAAATAGTTACTCAATCCACCGTGATAAGCATTAGAGTCTTCAGAATATAGTCTATAGCCATAACTTCAGTTAGCAAGGTTAGATTTGATGTCACCTATCCCGTAATATTTTCCAGCTCTTGTTCGTCTTTGGAAATATCTGTACATTAAATTCAATACAGTTTCATCTTAAAAATAATATAAATTACTCTAAAAAACAACAATTTTAAATTTAAATGCAATAATAATAATAATTTTTATTTCTAAAAACTTTATCTACAGCTTGTTTTAAAATTTCAACAAGTATTAGAAGCTGAACAAGACATGACAAACCTGAAATGGTCAATGGAATACTCAGCAAGCGTATGAGGTTTCTCACGAGATTCTGTGCCATTCATGTGAGGAGTGTGCAATCTGCGCCCCTGATCAGCTCCTTCTAATGAAAACAGGGCCTGCAATCCAAAAATACTGATGTACCTGCTGTTTGATTGAATTGGAAACACGAATAACTTAATATATTCATATGCTACTAAACATATTTCTAATATTACTAAACATATTGGTTAATTCTTTTTCTAAATCTTACATGTGACTTGCTAAGTAAAATGATAAGTGTCAGCAAACACTGTCAATATAACAAATCATCAATGCAAACAGAAAAAAAACATTATTAAAATTAATCTTAGAACTTGGCTTATATGGTGTCATAACTGAAATCTATAATAGAGGTGGTCAACTGTCCCCAACAATCAAACAGTTATGACTGTAGTGTATTTGCCATATGTGCTGTTAAGTACCTTTTGTAAAAGCTGATGAATGGCATTAATTATGTTAACACGAGGGGGTTTGAGAACTGTAATATAACATAGGTTGATCTGATTTAAAAAAAGAGCCAACCTAGCCTATGTATTAAATAATAATTAATGATGTCTAGAGAGATGATACTGTCAATGATGTTGAATAAATATATCAGCTAGGATAGTCAAGTAAATAATAATGGGTTATTTATGTGTCAACTGAATGATAAACAACTAAAGGAATCTTGAACAACTGTTTCTGATAACTCTCGTAAACACAAGAGTAGAAAAATTAATACTTACAATAAAACATAGTTACAGCAAAATCAAAGTGTTATAAGCTCTAACAGATTTACCTCTTTAATCAATAACATGACTAAACTTTCTATTTACTCTGAAACTAAAGAAGCGACAGATTCCATTCTGGTTGATTCCAATGCAAAATCCAAAACTAAAACTGAAAATTATAAGTGCAGTTATATCAATACTTCAGATAGGGTTCTGAACAGGCAAGTTGTACATACAAATAAAATTAATGTAAGGTAATAGCAGACAGTCAAGGAAGGCTTGGCACAATATCTAAATGAACAGTTACATCGAAATTTTAATATCTATGGTCACATACATCCAGGTGCACCTTTAGAGGCAGCTCTCATGTCTGCTAAAGCTGATCCTGAACTAAAGTTATATAGGAAAATAGATTGGATTGTTTTATTGGGTGGCTGTAGTGACTTATCCAATTTCAAAGGTAAAGACCATAGCAGTATCTTGGAGCATATTGTTTCCAATATAAACGACACTATTAAACATCTCCAAAATACAAACCTAATCATTAGCACAATACTATCGGTATGATCTCCATAACTCATATTCTCAACATAAGATCGTTGCTGATGTTAACAGTGAGATTAGGAAATTAGTTTATATGAATGCAAACTCTTAACTCTTGGATCTTTATTTGTTGGAGCGTTTTTACCACTCCAAGCAGGGATATCATATCAACAATATGATATCTCTCTACTCACCTGAAGAAAGTGCCAGTGGCATTGAAAATTTGTAAGATTATGTGTTTATTTTGTGTCTGTTACTACTACTTTGGTGTTAATGAATTGTCTTCTGAGGTAAGTTTGCCGATGTCCAATATCTCAATATCTCCATATCTCCAATATACTGATTTACATTAATGTAATGTCTTCTGCAGTAGATCAATTTACTACCCTCTATGCTGATGATTCCTCTGTAATTGTCAAGGCGCATGATGTTCCATTTCTCCAAAGTAAGATTAATTCAGTATTGCTTAAACTCAATAATTGGTTTTATGAAAATAATATTTCTCTTAATGTTTTAAAAACAGAAACTATTTCATTAAAAACCCCACAGAATAGGAGTATTTTACTAAGTTTTATTTTTACCAATACAGTGTTGAATCTGTCCAGCTCAATAAAATTTCTAGGGGTTGAATTGGATCAAAACTTGAATTGGAATGAGCACATAAAACAGTTAAAAACTAAACTAAATTCAGCGTGTTATGTATTAAAAATTCTAAGAGATTTAGTAGATATTTCCACATTAAAAATGTTTCATTATGGTTATTTCTTTTCTTTGATGAAATATGGAATACTTATGTGAGGTAATTCAAGTAACTCTGTGGAAATATTTTGAATTCAAAAGAAAGCAATAAGATTAATTACTAGATCACCTGTTCGTTCATCATGTGAACCCCTCTTTAATAAATTAAAATGTTTAACAATGCCCTGCCTTTATTTACTTGAAGTGCTAAATTACACCCACACCAATAAGTCCTCTATCCACATAGATAGCCAGTTATGTCATTCTTATAAGACCAAACATAAGGACAATCTACAAATTCCCCATCACAGGTTAACAATATTTGAAAAATGTCCTTTTACTATTCTGGCATTAAAAATCTATAATAAACTTAACAAAAAAACAAAATCTTTAGATTTAATCACGTTTAAAAATATACTTAAATATTATTTCTTGAATAAAAGTTTTTATACTATAGAAGAGTTTCTAGAGGATCCGGACATAACACATTTTGTATGACTTAATTAGATGGCCTTGGGTCATTACAGTTCTGGTAGCTATTTATAGTAACTTATGTAGAATTGGTGTTGTAACTTAAGTTCATATATATTTCAAATTATTAGTTACTAGTTGGCAAATATTTTCTTTTTGGTGTTGTATCTGATAATTTATACTTTAGTATGCTTAGTACATAATTTTAGTAGTTATAGTTTTAGTTATATGACGAGCCACCTACTATATGTAGTTACTGTATATTTGAATCATTTTATAAAACTGTTTTTGTGGCAATAAAGAATTTGAATTAAGCTGCTCAAATATTTACAAACATTAAAAATCATTAATATGTTTTATAAACACTATAAGAGGAACCAATAACAGTCTTGAGCCGAGCTAGACAGCAATTTTTAATAAAATATACTTGACAGCAATTTTTAAAATAAAAGTATAACTACTAAAAATAGTTAGTAGTTAATTTAGCTCATTGTTAGTTATTTACAAAAACTAACAAAATCAGAACTAAAACATATTAGTTTTTGATTTTGATATTTTTTATATTTTAAATAAAACTCAAATATTTTAATCATTTGTTCAACTAACGCTCAGACATCTTCAAATAAATTCTTAAAGAACTTTCAACTTTTAATTATATCTGAAAATTCAATTAAAAATTACTATTTTCCCTATCAGGGTTTTCAACGAGGCAGTACACTACAAATATCAAAAAAGAGACTGACAACCATACTTCATTGAGAACAATTTAAAACAGGTGGAGTGGTGCAGCATTCAATTTTTTTCCAACTAATCATAGTACAGATCTAGACATTTTTTTCTTAAAAATTTCAGTCCATAAATAACTGACCTTTAATTGGTGAATGGAGAACTTTTTTAAAAAAACTTTAGCTTTTCTTTACATATTTAAATACAAAATCAAATAAGAGATATAATCATTCCTATTCTCACATACGAGACAACAACACAACTTTGTTCATATTTTAAGGCGTCATAATTTTATGATCTGTATTTTATATCCCACTGACATCTTGGCCTAATGTATCACTCTGTCTAGAGTTGTTCTGTGAACTAGCCAATCAGAATGCTGTGAACTAGCCAATCAGAATCTATCATAGACTCTAATATCATAGACATTTAAGCCAATTAATTGTTGGAGAAGTCAAAAATGATAAAGTGTACAACTGCTAAATGACATCCCTACATGAAGCGGTAAACATGGTCTAATATACAAAGCCTATATTTTAATGGAAAGGGTCTGTATTCAAGTTATATTGTCCAATGTCATGGTTTTATCCTTCATTGGCACCAAACAGGCACTCTATGGTTAACAACTGTGTTAATCTAGCGTTAACTCATCTTATGGGCATCCACAATTATAACATTCAATGAACTGAGGATTGAATGATTCATTCCTTCAACTAAATACAAAGAATGCTACATTCAAAACTTACCAAAATGTCGTTGTGTGGCTTGGAAAGTGTAGGCAGTACGTAGACTGTTTCTGCTGGAAAGTCTCCTCTCTCAGACGTACGCTCACAGCGACCCACACACCATCCAGAGTTCATCACCGTCTCACCAGTGCTGTCATCCTCTAGCACAATCAAGTCTCCTTTCCGGAAACTCAGGAACGATGACCCCTCTCCTAGGCAAAGGACTGGCTGATATGTCTGTGAAGACTAATGTGTCGTTTGTTTTGCATGGGAAGGCAGTTAAATGTTGTGCATGGTACGGGAGAAAATTAAGGATCTAATTATATATTTGTTTCATAAGAAAGATGTAGATTTCAGCATTGTATAGATATAAAGAATAGTTCATTTAAATTTTACACTAGATACTTTGGGTTTTCAATCTACTTGTCCCCACCATTTGCTTTGTTTGTTACAAAGACAACATTTATTTGGTATAAAGTTTAAAAAAGTTAAAAATCTTCTTATTTTACTAGATGAAGTTAGGGCTAAGAAACCCTCTCTAACACTTAACCTGGGGACCAACTGCTTTATGTGATTTCCGAACCATGGGAGTGGCGCAGGGCAAAAAATGCTAGTGATTACATTACAAATCAAACCCGGACCGTTTGCGTGACAAGCCACAACTTAAGCCCTTTAGCCATGGCTACTTCTAAAGCGGCCGTATATACATAATTTTGTTTTCAAAATATTTCCTTGCTCCAAATTAAAGTTTGGTCATAAATACAATAAGCATCCACCAACCACATCTTTCAATAAACAAAATATTATCTTTAAAGTTGAAAACATTCTCATAAGTATTCTTTGGTTTCTCATTTCCTTAATGACAAACTATGACAATTTTGAACTTCTGAAAATTGTTTTCATCTATGGCTTATACCTTAACGAATGAAGATGATGACGCAGACTAAGTTCATATAAAACTTCTTAAAAAAATTATGTTTATAAATATTATGCTCTTTTTTAACCCTCCCCACATGGAAATTATTTTACCTTATTTTAAGTAACATGTAATTATGTAAAAAAATAATTTTAACGAAATTATTTTTTTTAAGTTTTAGAAACATAAATGAACATAAAACAAATATAGATTCAAATTTAAAGTTAAAATTATAATTTTCAAAGCTATTTTATTGTAGATGTACAATTATAATAAAATTAACAAATACAAAAAATTTTCAAAATTTTTGTTGCAACTTTTAACACTAACTGTCATTTATGATACAATAATAACTACAACAAAATAATTGAAAACTAGAAAACAAATAAAAAGAACAATAAAATAATAATGTGCTTGGGTGGAGCGACAGACCGAGGATATTTCCATTTTACGTGTGTGCTGCGCCCATGCACGCTCTGATTGGCTGTCCCCCTTTTTCATTCATAGACAATTTACGTTTTTGATAGGCTGAGGGAGTTGGTCAAAGACATGTCTAAGTTGATGCTGCACTCAAGCAGAAGTTTTTGGAACTATCCTTTACACTATTGACAGGAATATTTAATTTTGAATATATTCGTTAACCGCATTTGAGGCAAAGTAGAGGCTGGGTATATATCCGTTTCCCGCGTGCAAAGGTTTAAAATTTAAACAGATTTTAAAATTACACATTTTGCCGACTAGTAGTTAAAATTCTTAAATACATAAAGTGCTGGGTAACCCACTTCAGTTTGTGACAATAAGATAATGAAGATGACAATTTCTTTATTGGTGTAAAATTGGGGATGATATTTGAGTAGTGTAAGAGACCTCTGATTCAAAATATCAGACTATGGAATGGAAGCACATACTTTCTTTATCAGCAAAAAAAATCAGGCAACCAAATGTGCTCAGTGTTTTATGACTTACAAGGAGTACTCATGGGGCAAAACTGTTGATGCAAATACTTACTGCGAGAGTCATAGAAAAGTGCATTATTTATATATAGAAAAAATGTATAGTACTCATTAGGGATATTTTGACTCTCTCAGCCTAACACTGTGAACATGGCAACTCAACTTTTAGAGCGTGTTGACTGGGAACCATACGGCCACCCTCTATACAATCTAGATCTTATTAACTTCCTTTCTTGAAATCTGCAGGTTCATGACTAAATATTTCACTTGTTGAAATCAGACAAAACCTTTTGATTAAATACATATGCTTATGCCATGCTATGACAAGTGTTCAAACTAGTAGTAAATAAGTAGGAAACTAGTTTTAAAAATAAAGATTCTTAGAAAAAGAATGTTTAACTTTATTACCTTTTTGATTTCACCAGAAAATTGGAATATTCTCTCTGAGTGCAACTTATATAATTTTATAAAATCATCCATACTTTTAACTCTTTTTTTCCCTTAGATATTATTATCATCATAGTTATAAAAAATGTATTCAATCATTTAGTGTCATTATTTTATAAATTAGTATATTGGAGAGATAGGACATCAGCAAACTTACATTAGAAGACAAGTTCACTAACACCAGAGTACTAATAACATAGACAAAAGAATCACATATACGAATTTTCAGTGCCACTGGCACTTTCTTCAGGTGAGTAGAGCTAGTACTCTGGTGTTAGTGAGCTTGTCTTCTAAGGTAAGTTTGCTGATGTCCTATCTCTCCAATATACTAATTCCTGGCCTAGTGCACTTTAACCTAACCTATTTTATAAATTAATTATTTCATTATTTATTTTTTTTTTTATTTATTCATAAGACGCCGATCGTCAAGATATGGGCGAATATGGATTTTGAATGAGTGTAGATGAGCGAATAAATGTTAGGCAAAATAAAGTACAAACAAAAATATCAGTGTATTTGGAAAATATGTTTAAAATTATGAATTCATTCACTGTATATAATTTAGCTTTCCCTAAACTGAATGGCCAAGTCTTCATTTAATACAATATTAACAATAATTTGGAAAAGCTATAATGAGTTTTCAAACAATCTCTTCTGGATTACTCGAAGTAAATCTGCTAAAATAATAAGTGGTTCACAATAAAATTCAATTTTTAAAATACATAAAAGAGAAATTCAAGTAAACAAATGAAAATTACCTGGGGCTTTGTAGTCCTGAAGTGCAATTACAAAGCTTGAGCGCTTCTTGAGGCCTTCTAGGAAGTACACGACTAGGTCTCGAATATCCTCTGCGTTGGGGCTTTGGAATGTAAACTCTTCACCTCGCACCGTCGATAGCGTAAACGTCTGAGTGAACACTTTGTTGGTTCTTGGAAATAACAAAAGGTTGTTTTAACATTACTTTAATTGATTTGAAGAATTTTTAAAATTGCTTAGGTAAAGTATTACTATGAGATATATTCATTATCTACTTGAATGTGTAAAATAAATACATTATTTATTTTTTGTGTTTAAAAGAAGCATAAGATTTCATTTTAATGAAAAAAGTTCTTTGGAGTTCACAGAAAGTTTCATATTTAATTCAGCTGTCAATGGACAATTAAAAATAATATAAATAGAAATTGAGTCAGTCCATATTTTTTAACATACTAAGTTACACAGTTTAATTTCTGTAAAAATGTCTTTTAAAACTGTTAATGTATAGAAACTAGGTATAACAATGAAAATTCTATATATTAACAAACAATCTAAATTATGATTACTTATAAATTGTATTAATAAGAATTCTTATTTTAACATAAGAAGAATTCTTATTTTAATAAGAATTCTTAGTTTAAATACAATAAAAACTCTTGTTCTTAACTGCTTTGGATGGAGACACACTCAGGATGGTGAAAATCGATTGGTACTAACCAGGTTGATTCATATTTAATGTATATAAGCGTAATAAAGAATCTATGCATTTTATACTATTGCACAGTCATAAAATCACAACAAAATACCATATCAGCTTCATTATAGAAAATGGTAATCACTGCACAGGAAGTATTGTTCTTGTTTCAGTTAAAGTTCGCATTTGTAACACAATTGATATGGTCGATGGCCACCCCTACACAGATATATTTACACACCGTTACCTTAACCTCACCATCCCTCGTTTTTCCACTCAATTAAAAACCGAGATGTGGCACATCAGTTAGAGAATCACATTGATCAAACTGTCTTTTGTTGAGTTACAATAATCAGTGTATAAACTATTTTTTTAAGCCTAAACACTGAATAGAACACAAAATAAAATTATACCCAGATCTTTGTCAGTAAACGACAAACTTGAATAGTTCTCAATACTACCAACTTATTTCATCTTCACCGAATTTCAGTTTGGATCATCGTCAGAGTTCAAGGTTCTGCTCAGATTAGTATTATTATTATTTATTTAATTAAAAGACTGATAAATAATTTTGTAAACATTCTTTAGAAATAATTTAAATACAACTAACCTACAAATCAAATAGTAGCTTACTTTTGACTAGCAACAGTTGTAATTTCGGGGAAAGAAAGCTCAAGAAGGACCTGCTCTTGGTCATCAACGACATAGACACCCGTCCAGTTGACAGCTATGATCACGTCATTCTTGGGCAGGTTGGGACCTGTAGGACACATTTCATTAGTGAACGTGATAGAGCATGATCTCGCCTCACATAAATAAATTTTAATGCCATTGAACTACTTGTAGATACATCTTAAATATCCACTAATCTTTTTACTAATGAAATGCTATTTTTCTGTTATTCCTGTTGCAGATATTACAGGAATAAAGTCCTCAAACTTAGTAATATAAACACGGAAATCTTTTATTCTCTTCTCAACATTCATGCCCAAGGTAATTTCTCATATTTGATATAAAAACAATATTAAAGAGAAAACAGTTTTATCAAGTTTATATATAAGTTTTGATGATATTTTTGTTAAGATTCAAGCATTATAATTTAACTGTTTATTTTTTAGGAATAAATTTTAATTACCATTAATTTACTATAATAGATTTGAAATTTTGTAGTATCTTCAAATGTAAACAACATTGGATACAATGGCTATTTAAATAAGCATACCAATTATTTATCTGTTTTATGTATTTAGGAATATTTAATCATCTTATCAATGATTTAAACGGTACATATATGCACACTCACCAGAGTTTCTATAAGCTTCGTAAAACCGAGAAAACAATAATGGCCACTTGAATTTGGCATATCCTACAACATCCTCCTTGATCCTGAGCGCAGGGATCTTCTCCTTGAGGTAGTAGCTCTAGACACATGCAAACGTCACATGCAGGACACAATGCAACAACAAATAAAATTTATCATGCCAAATGAAAAAATATCATATGAAACAAATATAAAGAAAAATAAATTATGTCTTAAAAAAAGAACAAAAAATATCAAACATACTCAAGCTGTCAAATTTGTAAATTAAAAAGCTGTACGAAAAGTATCAAATGGCAGTCATGGCAAATGTGTGATTCAACAAGATTATAGCCCAAAATTGATTTTATAAAAGTAAGTACATTGAAGCCTCACTTATCTGACATCTAAAGGCAGTGATGACTTAGAATAATAGGGAATGATACTAAAATCTAATAAGTACAAATAAATTAATATTATTAAGGATTTACACTACAGTAATTTATCAAAAATAAATCTTGTTCAGTTTTTATGACAAAAACAATGAATTGTTGTGAAAATGTTTCAAAATGGAACTACC